>OX438897.1:4235954-4646479 GCA_949316265.1 Diarsia mendica
ATAAAAGGTTTTAATTTTATTACAGTCACACATTTATAACAAAAGTCATAAAACATTGTATGATCATCACCAGGTGTGCTGATAACTGGCGTGACCCTCATCACTGAGATGTGCGAGAACAGCCCTGATACCCTCAACCACTTCAAGAAGGTGAGTCTTCGAATATCAACCTTATATTCTTTAGAATAGTGCGGATTTTTAATTAGCAACCATTATGTTAGTTAAGACTTTCTGATTTTATATTATTTAAGTTAGGAATGTAAATAAAAATAAGGTGTTCATATTTATAGACCAAATATGATTCTTATGCAATCAGAGTTAAGATTGCATTTTGTAGACATAAGAATTAGGGTTGTCATTCACTATTGTTTGTTACGGAAGTCAGGATAATTGGTAGATGATATGACTAAAATATTTTAGGCTAATCATGCTTGAAAAGATTTTATGCTATGATAACATTAATTTACCAAAAACGCCAAGACTGGTGGTCATAGAACGTCGGAGAAAGACTGCATATTAGAACGATATTTTTTTATGTCGTCTCGCTTTTACCTTTTATGACCTCAACTTACACGTTGGCTTTTAGTATTCGCAACAAATAATGCTCCGTTATTTATGACTAAGTACAAACCTTTTTATGTCTTTTACTTAATAACCACGTGTAAAAAATAAATTAGGTGTAAATCCGCTTTAGATGTTGTAACTACTAATATTCCAAGAACGTATGTAAATAGGTATCTCATATAAATATAATCTCATGTTGTTTATTAGTTACTTGCGAAGTGACGTCTCTGTTTACTTCGGATAATATTGATAGATTAGATAACTTGAAGCAAAACTCTGTCGTTGAAATTGATTAATGAGAGTTTTCTTTGACTGAGGATAACTTTTTACCATGATCTTGGAAATTGGTTTCTTGCATATTTATCGTAACTTTGAAAATTTAAGTAGGTACTATGTAGTTTAGCTGAAGAAAAGTCCAGACATTGGTGAAGCCATATGAGGACCATGCAGATTATTATCTACTAGCTTTTGCCAGCGGCTTCGCCCGCGTGAAAATGACGATTTTCCACACAAACTTTCATCCCCTATTTAAATCGCTTAGGGGTTGAATTTCGAAATTTAAAAAATCCTTCGTTATTCCTTGTCTACATTATAAATGGAACCTCTGTGCAAAATTTCAGCTTTCTAGGTCCAAGGGTTTGGGCTGGGCGTTGATGAGTCAGTCAGTCAGTCAGGACTTCTCTTTTTATTTATATAGAAAATGGTCTTTTGAAGAAAGAACCACACAGATTTGAGTGGACCGGTTCAGTCAGTGCAAGCATTTGCCAGTGACCGTATAGCTCGGTTTCAACTTGAATATTTTTAGCCAATTCATTATCTCTTCCCGGTCAGTAATAAAAACAAACTCCCAAGCAGGCCCCCTGACCATCAACAACACACTACCTTATCTCTATCGAACGCATCCGATTCAGTAATCGATAATTACGAGGGCGGGTCAATAAGTCCGTGACTTTTTGAATGAAACACAGGTTTTCGGATCCGTTCTATTTTTATTTTTCAACGTACTCTCCTTTGAGCTCTATACACTTTGTCCAACGTTTCTCCAATTTTTTTATCCCTTCCAAAAAATAAGATTTGTCGAAGTCCTCAAAATGGGTATTTGTTTGTGAGATGATTTCATCATTGGAATCAAATCTCATTCCACCAAGCCATTTCTTCAAGTTTGGGAACAGGAAATAGTCAGTCGGGGCTAAATCCGGAGAATAGGGCGGATGAGGGAGCAATTCGTAGCCCAATTCATGAATTTTTGACATGGAAACTGCACATGTGTGCACCCTTGCATTATCCTGGTGGAAAAGAACCGCGGCACCCATCTTGCGGAAAGCTTTTTCATACCCAAGTGATCATTTAAAATTGTAACCACTGAGCCATGTGAGATGCTTATGGCTTCCACAATCTCTCTCACTTTCAATCTGCGATCGGCCAACACCAAATCGTGATTTTTTTAAATTGTTTCGGGTGTAGAGACTTCAACTGGGTGTCCAGAATGTTCGGCATCTTCCGTGCTTGTACGGCCACAACGAAGTTCTGGGAACCACTTCTTTACCATTGAAATTGGTGGTGCAGAGTCCCCATAGTGTTTATCAAGCCTAGCCTTGGTTTGAGTAATGGTTTTTTTCCTCAAAAAATAATGCTCAATGAGCACACGAAATTCACTTTTTTCCATTTTCTTCTCAAAGTACGCGGCAGTCTGCTATCAATGGTTGTCAAAGACAAACTTATAGACGCTGCTTGTTCAAATTTTGACAGAAGTCACCTGATAGTAGCCTGTTGACAGCAGCAGTGTTGCCCTTTCAGTTAAAACACAAGAAATTAAGAAAGTCACGGACTTATTGATCCGCCCTCGTACATACAACTCGATATCTAACCGTAATCGCGGTCGTTAAACCTGTTTGTTGTTATACAGGTTTTGATTTTATTCGATAAATATTGCTAATAGTAAACCGTTTATGAGGCTTTTAAGTGTAAAAGATGTGGGTACTTGTAGTTAAAGTTATTTTCGTTTATATTTCATTACTTTTTTTTACCCACACTGGGATCGAGACGTAGATTACAGCAGCCCAGCCCATCCCAGCAGTGAGAACATTTTTTGCTGATTTAAAACTTAATTTCAACTCGAACAGCACAAGATCATTTCACATAAAAAGCTTTTTTTTTGTTTTTTTTTTTAAACGTTACCCCACACTAGGAATTTCTCCTGTATCGTGGGTGCGTTCACAAACATTTAAACTCACATACACAAATACCCAGACCCGGAACAGCTATCTGTAGGTCATACAAAATATTTCCATCCGTTTTGCACCATGCTCTCTAATATTTTTTATTAGAGAGATTATAGATAAATATTTAATTATTAATAGATAAAATATTTAATTTTTTATAGATAAAATAGGAGGTTATTTTATCAGAAAATGAACAGATGAACTCATCACAAAGTAGTCTAAATATTAATTGCTGCGAAAACAAAAAACACAATACAATGCAAGCCAATAATAATAATAATATTCCACAACTATCACACAACGCCATCTAGTCCCAAGCTAAGCAGAGCTTGTGTTATGGGTACTAGACAACTGATAAACATACTTATATATTTCTAAATACATACATATTATAGATAACAAAATATAAAAATAAATATTGAGAACATAAATAATTCGTGCTGCATGATGCAGCATTAAGCTTTCGATTAGACTTTAGGGAGCAATATTATTGTTGGTTTGTAATATTATAGATAAAACGAGCTGATATTCCACTTGATAATATTATAATTATCAGCTCTCAATCTCTGTTATGAATCTTCCAACTTATTGACATTACTTTGGGTAGGTGCAACGCGTCTTTTTTTGTTCATTCTCCCCTGTCAACCGTCGCGCTATCATTTATTCCTTTTATTTTCTTATACTTCTTTCTTTCAAATCATTGCTCACACAATCCATGTATCATTACTTTGTTCTACCTCTCCCTCTCCTTCCATCAATACTCTTTTGTAAAAACAGTCGATTCCCCTTCAAGTATAGCCTTTAGCATAATAAAGGCTATTATTTTTGCACTGCTGAGACAGAGTGTCCAATTGTCCATGATGCGGCCTAGAGCGGGTTGGTAGATGTAATCCCCGAAGGGCGATTTACGGGTATACTTAATAGTACACCCACATTTCGCCAGCTATGTTTCAGTCTCATGTAATAGGCGGTGAGCCTATAGCCATCATCATCATCATCATCATGCGGATTGGTAGATGTCACATGTCTTCGAATTTTTTGGTTCTAAGACATGCATACCGGGCTCAAAACCAGACTCCATGGCTGCTATTGAGAAATTCCTGATAAAAAAACTTAATAACACCAGCCGACCTGGGAATCGAACCCACGTTCTCATGCTTAATACTTGCGCTTGACACCGAGGCATCTTCGAATTTGTAGCTCTAGTCATAATCACTGAGCCATCTTATACTAATTCAAAACAAGTCTATAAATACATACACCTCTATAATATTATATCAATGACACGTGAACAGCAATGTAAATAATACACCTCAAGCGCTTATCAAAGTCGCGTCGTGTTATATACCAGTACCTATTGCCTTATCACTCCTTATCACTTGTTATCATATCAATTGTAATGGCAACGTGTAAGCGGCTTGTTAGACTTTTTGTTTTATTATATTTTCTTTCTACTGTATTATAATACATTTATTGCTTTTTGACTGCTTCGTGGGCTCTTTTATTGGTCGCAAGGGAAACTGCTGAGGTTGAGGTTCTGGGTTCAATTCCCAGGTTGGGTAGTGTCGATTAGGTTTTTCCGTCAGAAATTTCTATGTGTACATGTGCCCGTAAAAAGTTATAACTGGCAAAATAAAGCCAGCTACACCTGCGCTGAACTCTTCGGTGAAACTAGGTTTCATAGCAATGGTTGTAAAGTATAAGCGGACTAAAAAAAAGTATACGAAATGAATCATCAACTTATCAGAAATGCTAGGAAAAGGTAGCTTTAGTTTAACTTGTCATGCACCTTCCGATCAATAGTTTGAGATAAGCTAGGTTGTTCACAGAAAATAAGAAAATATCTAACAAAAGGAATTGTTTGTCAGTTAGTTTTTTAACGCAACAGACATATTTCTAAGATGCAGTTGAGAAACTATGAAAAACTATTTTCTTAAATAGAACGCACGTGCGTTCTATTTAGGAAATAGTTTTTAAGTAAGCTTAAGCGAAACTAATATTTCTAAGCATACAGTACCTGGGCGTAAATATGATACAGTCGTTTTATCTCTAAGAGCAGCATCCCAATTGATACCTTATTCTAACCCCTATAAAGGTCACTATGTTTATCACATTGGTGTAAATAAATTCAGATCTGTAGAAACTGTCACACAGATGTGATAGGACTTACCAAGATGATATTGTACAAAGCCGATTTTTTTCCTTCTTTAAGCTGGAATGTATGCACGGACCACCAATCAAGCTATTCAAACCAGTTTATGCGGATCTCTCATTGTACAGGAAATCTATAGAAAGCGAGGCTATGTTTTACTGGAAATGTATAGCTCGATGTGTCGCTGTGTTTTTAGGCAACCGTACGTCCCAAGTAAAAAAATGCACTTGCAACGCCTTTAACTCGTAGCAATAACGTCGATTTTCGTAGTTTAATTGTTTTATTGTTACCATTGATGTTCGGTTGACCATCCCATATTTACGACTGGGTACTGTGATTAGTCTTAGTTGTAATAATTATAATAAATCGTTCGTTAAGTATGATGTAACACTAATGTTGTGTTTGTGTTGTCCCGTAGGAGAGCGGGCAGCGCGAGGTAACATACAAACGCTGATCCATGCACTTTATACGTGTTTGTAGTCTGATGACATTGTATTTTGAACCTTAACTACATACAATTAACGTGGACAATAGTGTAGAATATACCCACTACTCAATACATTTATTGCTTCCACAAGTTTACTTAAATGGTAGGTACCGTAAAATTCAAGCGAATTTAAACCTTAAATACACGCCTTTTTAAGCATGATGTATTTGTATGTTTGCATAAAAGTGTCGCCATTCAAAATTCAATTCAAATGATGTCACCAAATGTGATAATATAATTTGCGATGCTCGATCCATAAAGCAACCTTGCCAAATCCTCAAATTCTATAGCTATGGTTTCTTAGTATTTGATCAATTCTTACGATCTCAAATGTTCTAAGAAATTGAGAATAAAATAGGGTGACCATCTAAACACAAATAAATAGGACAGATAATTTTTTGCATAGAAGATTTAATTAATTATCGGAAAATATCACATACAATGTCAACAGACTACAGAACAAAGCATGATTGTAATATTGTGTCGGTTATATAACCATATTTATACGTGGGTTTAACATTAAGCTGTTTGTTGGAAGCCTTATAGTCAACTAAGTCATGTCATTATGGAATTAACATAATACTTTTACATGAGAATTAGAAAGACAACATTATACAAAATTATGATATCTATATTTATTTATTCCTTATGAATAAATACTAGGTGTGAACAGGCCCATGACGAAGCCGTCAAACAAATAACGCTGTGTTAGTGCTAAACGATTTTTTTGGATGATAAATCACATTTTGCGGTAAAATTCAATGTAACGCACTCAATACATTGTACTGATGGATGCATTGTATAGTACAAGGGTCATGGAGGTATAAAACGACTTCCAATACCGCCGTCACTAGAAAGTATGATCTAGAATAAAAAATGATCGCATTGACGGTAAAATGATCAAATTCCGGCTTCATCAAGGGTCTTTTTACATCCATTAAATAACTTTTATCTAAGGGCTTTAATTTGCGGCTTTATACGACTATATGGCTTTCACAAAATCATGGGACAGAATCATAAAGGTTTAATACAAAACTCTTAGCCATCCGAGTAGTGATAGCGAAGTAAGAACTTGTGTGAATAGCACTCGAAGTAGGCACATACATAATATGTATATTATACAATTCTAATTAATATCATAAATATTAGGTAGATAGAACTTTCTGATAAACATCATCTTCTTACTTAGATAGAAACTACTCTTTTTAGTAACTACCAAATGGTTTTGTTCAGTATATTTTTGTTAATTTTTATTACCAAGCTCTTGACTTGACTATTTTTTTTCTTTTGTCTCTTTTTTCTTAAATAATTTGTAGTCACCTTTGAGTTTCGTCATAGAATGTACCAGATGACTGATAAAACTCTTAAAACTTAAATTCTCTTTCTTCTTACTTATAATAATTTGGTAGTTCTCTTACTTTCGATTATTCTATAGATTACTCCTTCCATGTATGTAAATGTATTGACGACTCATGGGACTTCCAGAGAACATAGTAATTTGTAGTATCATCACTCGTTAAATGCAAAAAGTTATCTTGATTCAATTTACATTATTAAACCTTGTTATCGGTCACAACTATCAATTATAAGTAAACTGAATGTTAGTATTCAAGAATTTTGATAACAAAAAGCTAATCATTGTTTTTTATAAATTAATTATTATCGAAATCGAAAATATTAAAATTACACTGTAGTATAAATAGTTATTATTCGAGAGGTATTCTAAAGAACACAGACAATTTAAGATTTTCCTTATATGTTCAAGCTTTTGTATGCATTTTTCTGGAAACCTCATCTCACACATTACTAACTACTCAAAACACAGTATGAATTCAGCACCAAAGAGTAAACGTGACTAATTAATGCAAAGAGGTTGAAGGTCATAATTATTTTCTTTTTTTATTGTCGATGTAAATGCCCAGTCCCATGCATATCCGCTGTCGTTTCGTGTTGTAAGCCTGTAAACTCATTGATATATCCGCCGACAGTATTTAGTGTATTTAATAATTGCCTGAAACGTAACGTAAAATGTTTGTTTTTTTTTATATCGCTTCGCAGTCTTTGTCTATGTGCATTGGGCGATTTGTCTGTGGTCAGTACATGTACAGCATGGGTTTGTTTTGTAGATCGTACCGAATCTGGTGAGGATACTGAAGAATCTTATTTTGGCCGGATATTCACCGGAGCATGATGTCAGTGGAGTTTCAGACCCGTTCCTGCAGGTAATGTAAAATTTGATATTTAAATTAGAACGTAATTTAGAATTCAATAACATGAAATAGCAAAATAATGTTTCATTAAAAATTCAAGACATATATTTTTCTATGTCATGTTGATGATGATGAATCAAAGAAATAAACCAACTTTTATTTCAAATTACTGATCAAATATGAGAACAAAGCTAATCAAATAACGCGCCAATTTATGTATAGTCGACCAAGAAATTGGTTTACCACTTTTGATGACATCTCCCAGTAACATAATTATTCGCTAAGGATGACAGATTGACAGATTCTGACGTGAAAATAGCACTTGTTCTTCAAAATAGCACTTGTTGTATGTGTTGTGTACGTGCAAATGATATTCAACCTTAGAGTGGTAAACCAATTTCTTGGTCGACTATACAGACGCTACGCACATCAAGCTACTACACACATACATTAACTCACGCCCTTTTCCTATGGGGGTAGGCAGAAACCACAGAAGGCCACCTGCTACGATCCTTACATACTCCTACTACAATCAGTTATTATAATCCAGCTACTTCAATCAATAGATTTTCAACTTTGACGCTAAAGCATTAGGTTCATTCGATTTCGTATTTCATAGGTAGCTTGATGTGCTTTTTTTTTTTTTTTTTTTTGGTGGGTGGAAAATCATCGAATGACCCCCCCCGCTCTTGGGCAGAGCGAAGGGGAGTGTCAGACTTCTACTGACTAAAAACCGAACCCATGTTCCTTCTTTGCCCTTGCGCCGAGGCCACGTAATCTAGTACAAGTAGCTTGATGTGCTGGCGTGTCATACAAGTTCCACATTATCCAATTACCGACACCATGTTTCCTTCTACTTAACTACCAAAATGGTTTTTACAAGTCATCCATCTAACGACTTGATAATAATTGCAGTATGAAACACACTCATTCGTCAAATACATATTATTATTAAGTTATTTCCCCGCTTGCAAATATTGAACAATTTACTTCATCATTAAATCAAGTATGTTTCCTTTACAATATCAGGAAATGTTATACTTAATACCGTTTATCGGATTTTCCTTCTGCAATCACGTTTCTAAACGACTAAAATGATACAATAGCTTTTTGTTCCCATTGTAATCAAAAATAAATTATATTGCCTGTAAAACTAATTCTTTCATCATTTTAAATGCAGAAATAATGCACTATGTACTAGTCTGATACCGATTAACAATATTAAAAATTCTTACTGGTAGATTTGGAAAATATACAGGGCGGAAAAGATACCAATGCAACGCTCAAACGGTGATCACGTAGTCAGTACATCATTAAAAATTACCTTAAGTCTGTCGACTTAAGTTACTTTTTGGTTTGTCGTCTGTGGCGGTCAAAAGGTTAATAAATCTGGCTGTTACCGATAAATTAATATGTGTTGGGCTTCAGCTTGATGTACTGAAGACGTCCTTACCGCTTGTAATAATAAATAACCCATTCTAACCCAAACAACTAAACCCGCAGGTAAAAATCCTCCGCCTCCTCCGAATACTAGGCAAGAACGACGCCGAAGCCTCAGAAGCGATGAACGACATCCTAGCCCAGGTGGCCACGAACACGGAGACCAGCAAAAACGTCGGCAACACCATCTTATACGAGACAGTTCTCTCCATCATGGACATCAAGTCCGAGAGCAGTCTCCGAGTGCTGGCCATCAATATCCTGGGCCGGTTCCTGCTGAACAATGATAAGAATATCAGATATGTGGCGCTGAATACTCTGCTGAGGACCGTGCATGTGGATACTTCGGCTGTCCAGAGGCATCGGACCACTATACTTGAGTGTTTGAAGGTGGGTTTCATCTTTTAGGAAATATAACTATTTAAAATCCTAGCCGTGGCGGTATGCTATTGAAGCCGTTTGGTGCGAACGCTGCCAACTTAGTATGTGATTATAGACAAGATGATAGATATTGCAGCAATCTGGTCTTACATTATACAAATAATTAGCCAATTTATTCTCACTTGCGGAGTATTTCAAATGTTACACTTTTTTTTCAAATGCATCGGTTTGTCACAGTATCAAACTGAATTCGCACAATATTAAAAGTTCAATGAAAACTAATTTATTTAAATTATATTGATATGACGTTCAAAAAGTGCTAATAATTTTTAACTTCTAAATAACGTGATTTGACGACAGATCAAATCAGATACTGCCAAAGAACTAGCCATTCGCTGCTGTGTCCCCCTAATCAAACTATTACATGCTCCCATTTTTAACCCCTATTTTTAATAAGTTCGACGTCTGTCTGTGTGTCTGTCTGCGCCATCGTAGATCCCGAACGCATGAACCGATTTTGATTTTGTTTTTTAAATCCTTAACTTTTGTTCCAGGACCCAGACGTGTCCATCCGTCGCCGCGCAATGGAGCTGTCGTTCGCGCTGATCAACGGGCAGAACATCCGCAGCATGATGAAGGAACTGCTCGCGTTCCTGGAGCGATCCGACGCAGAGTTCAAGGCGCACTGCTCCAGCGCCATGGTGCTGGCTGCCGAGCGATACGCGCCCTCTAACAAGTGGCATCTTGATACCTTGTTTAGAGTATTGCTCAAGGTGAGAATTTTATGTAATCAACCTATGTGTATGTGAACTCTGGAAGAGAGATGGGCAATAATCCACTAAGCGGAAAGTTAAGAACTATTACATGTAAGAGACTTTGATAAGGTCCCACTGACCAAGATACACCAAAAGCAGTCATATCGTGGAAACTAACCCCAATATTTTTCAATTAGGAAAGAAAGGGCCTAGTTTCTGTAGACCTTAAATAATTACCTGTCATTGAATTGGGACCAATAATATTTAATTTACCCATTAAAATCAAGTGAATATGTAGGTCTAACGCCCAAATACTCAAACGTCACTCAAATTTAAGTTGCACTTAAATCTCGTGCTGTCTTTGTTACTTTAACGCTGAGTGACAGAGACAGCAGGAGTTTTGAGGGTTACTTATAATTGAGTGACGTTTGAGTATTTGGGCGTTAGACCTACATATTCACTTATCAATCGCGAAAAGGTGCACGGTTGGGGTTAGTTGTTTCCTATGGAGAAGAACTGGCAAGATATTGCATGGCTCCTCTTTTAAAATGATTTGATTTCACATTATTTCATGTTATTAGTACTTGGGTATGGAGGGACAACGTTGGCCCGACAAAAAGTCATAGGGTACTACAAAAAAGTGTGGGGGGGGGGGGTTGAGATAATTATCTTTATTTTCCACTAGCTGACCCGTGCCCACTTCGTTGGGCATAATTAGTCGAAAGTGTGCTAATTACGTTTCGAAAAATTCAATTTCGGGGACGTCCGCTGCGTAAGGAGCCGACCACGCGACTGAGCCGCGCGGGTACCTACCTCTCAGATCAGATGTAAAAGGCCACGCCCCTTTCTCCCGAAGCGAGCACGAACGCGAACCGAATTAAACCCGAAACCATCCCGCGCCCGCCGCTGCTTTGCTTTTTTCTCCGATTCACTTTGCAAAACGGACTACCACGTAAAAGCCTTTTTATTTTTCGGTTTTATAAATAACCTATGACACTCAGCAATAATGTGGCTTTCTATTGGTGAAAGAATTTTTAAAATCGGTTCAGTAGATCCCGAGATTACCCCTTACAATTTAACAAATATACAAACACATGTAGTGGTATGTTTACCCACACATGCACGCACACCACTTGCGAGCTTATAAGTGCCTATGACGTTGCACCGTCAGTTAAGTTCGAAGTCACGCGTCCACGCGACAACACATATAGTCGGTTACTACCCGTTACTCGCGTCAATCATTTATTGTATATTGTAAAGTGTTTAGTTATAGCAAATACTTTATTAAATTCATAGTGCAACATAGAATTGGACATTTCATTTCAACTAACTATAGAACCTATATCACGTCCCAACAAAAGTTCTATACACACAAACTTTACCTCTTTATAATATTAGTATAGATAAGAAAAAAATCACTTACATGAGAAATATTATAACTAGATTACAAAATATTGTTTATCTAACGTACAAATAATATACCCATAATTTACTTAATATTTTTTCTATGAGTGTAGGGTAATTTGTAATAACTTGGAACAGCTTAAAAAGTGCACAGCACACATGCAGTTATACTTACAGGAACAACATTTCTGTTTCTGTACCTAATTAACTAGTATCTAATATTGATTTACATCTCTCATATTCGGTAAGTAGGTCCTTATTACCCCCAAATGGGGCTTGTAGGTGACCAATTAGCGCTCTAGGGTATTAATGTAGCAAGAAAAGCCCTAGGGCGGTAAGTAATTTAAAAAAAAACACTTCACTCTTTCAAAAAGTCCACGTACATCTAACCATCATACTGGCAATAGACATCATGCATTCAGCCCAATGACAAAAGAGGTCGCTTCGCTATTCAGCCTTGTCTTCGTATGAGTATAACGCCTCCCTCACACAGGAGCGTTTTTCACGGAAATCGCGCCTGTGTGGGGGAGGCTTAATAGTCATCAGTTTTAAATATCGAACGGCGAAGCTCAATTTCGTTCTTGAAAAAAAAAAAGAAGATGAAAAAGGCGCGGTAATAGAAAACTTTTACTTTAAATATTGTTTGTTTTTGGGATTTTTTATAATTACGTGCTAATTAGGAAAAAAATATGAGTTCTGCAAGTGATGAAGATATTTAATAAGCTGCACTCCCGATTCAATGAAAATGGAAGCTGAAGCAGCAATTAACAATATTTTGCCTGAAAGTTCTAAAGAGAGATATTTGAAAACTTTATTCTTGTAATGCCGGTTTTTTTCTTCTTACCTCATAATCGAGATGTAAAGCAGAGTAGTTAGCTCGGGTGTAAGCATCAATTGCACCCTCGAACTATTGGCGCCCTCGCTGCGCTCGTGCGCCTAAATAATTCGGGCTGCAATTGATGCCTTACAGCCCTTGGCTACTAATCTACTATTAATTCCAGGCTGGCAACTATCTCCGCGACGACACAGTATCCAGCACACTGCAGATCGTATCATCAGCGGCGCCGGAGCGACAGGCGTACGCGGCCATGCGACTGTGGACCTCGCTCGAGCGATCTGCTGTCTCTGGGGACGCCACTGAGAAACAGCCATTAGTGCAGGTAATGTTAGAGTTCATAATTTATAAACAAAATCTTTATAGCGTCGGTCTATCGTAGATGCATATTAAGACTTCTTGCTGGGAAACTTTGGTTCACATCTTCCCAGCAAAAATTAAGGAAATCTAGTAGGTAATCTTGTAGATAAAAAAAACATGCTGCCTAACTTTAAAAATCTTTTTAGCAAAAAAAATTGCTTATATAGCCTTCCTCGATAAATTGTCTATCCAGAACATTTTTTTTTGTTAATTCCACCAAGTACCAACAATTTTTACAGTTTTTTTAATATTGGTTTGGATATCTGTGCTAAACTGTATCAATGAATCTATTCCATATCATGTAGATTCCTACAACGAATCTAATTGCTTGGTTTCGGTAAGTAATGAAGCGTCTCTGTTTATAGGTGGCAGCGTGGACTATCGGTGAATACGGTGACTTGCTGGTGTCTGAAGCCAGTAACGCCATCTCTATGGTCGATGAAGACGGCGTTGGTAAGTTATTTGCAACTCTTTTATTGATTTCTCTCCATTGATACCCATACGGGTAGAAAGAGAGTTTATTTATCGATTTATTACCCTTTGTTTTGGCATAATATGCTACAAAAATGTATAATGTCAAAATATCAACTTGATTCATTTATATAGTTTGAGGGTGTACAGACAGAAATATTTTTTTATACTACACCTGCTTGGAAAGTAGCTTGATACTTCATCAAATTTACGGTAGAAAGTACGTCATTGCATATCGAACAAATATGCGGGGAGAAAACGCATCTGAGCGGGAGAGAATGGATTTTCATACACTTTTCTCTCCCGCTCAGATTCACTAACTGCAACAATTTGAAAAAAGAACTTGTAAAAATTGCAGAAGCCATTGGCGCCATTTTCAATTTGAATTAGAATTTAAATTTAATTTTTTTATTTTCCTCGTAGGTGTAGTATAAAGCACTATGTATCACTCGAGAGAAAGTGCGATTCCCGATCTCGGCTTTAGAACACAAGCCCTCGCCTACGGCTCCGGGCTTTAAACGACACCCTCGACGGTAATCGGTCACTTTCTCCTCTCGGTGAACAATGTACTATTACTTACGTGCGTGTTTGAGTAGATGTATGAAAGTGAACGAGGCAAAAGAAGAAGTATAATTAAAGATCGTAGCAGATGGCTTTCCGTGATTTCTGCCTATGTATGTGTATATTTTGCATACTTTTAATATGTCCGTGGTCCCATTTCAGACGACTTCGTCCGTCCCTCCGAGGAGTACGTGATCGACGTGTACCAGAAGCTGCTGTGGTCCACTCAGCTGTCCATCAACTCTAAAGAGTATTTGCTGCTTTCACTCGCCAAGCTCTCCACGAGATTCACCACGCAGCCTAGCCAGGAGTGAGTTACTACCACTATAATTTCTTTACAATATCACATTATTTATGCGAATTAACCTTTTGAACCTCACAGCGTAAACGCAACGGCGCCCCTTCCACGCCAAGGCACAAATACCTACAAAACCATTATTTTATTTGACACTATTTTGTATTTAAGGACGCGTTCTCATTTTCTACAAATGTAAGTGGTTTTTAGGTACCATTTTAACGTATAAGCAATCACAAATGTGAAGATATCGTGGTCTTAATTTAAAGATAATTTATTCATCTCCAGATTGCCATCAAAAGAATTGTATGACTTCATACAAAAATTTCGCACAAATACGTTTTTCCCATCACAATAATCGCAGAAAATGTAAAAAAGTAGGGTCCGAATAGGTACCATTTTAGGTAGATTTACAGCATATTATAACTCCAAAATTATAATGAATTGCGGTACATATAGTCCTTTAGATGTTCCGATATTTTTTTTGTATTTAAAACATTGTATTTTTCAAATTATTACCTACAATAAAAACACTTGTCAATTTCTTCATACATTTTGCTCTCGGGATAATTGAAATGCAAAATTTAGTCTGCGCTCGGCCGCCGTCGTGAGTGGACCTATGTCGGATTTTACCAGAAATTCGTGTTGAAAAAGATCGCTGTACGTACACAAAATATTTGACTGACCAAACATGATACTTTACGTATTTTGTAGGCACTACGGACAACCAAGATTTTAGTCATCGTTTTTTTTTAGAAGTAAAATCACATAACGCTCCCTTTGGGATTCGCCACAGTCGGGTAGAAAGGGATTATAATAATTCGAATTTCGTTTCGAACTTGATGGAGTGACCTCATGATATACTGGAACTAATAAACGAGTTGAGCTAGGTATGCCGTGTTTGGGCTCGTTTAGTTAGTACCTTTGAGATCTTACCTCCGGACTCCATGGAGTGACCTGAAGGTATACTTTGAAGACTTTTACTGGAACTAATAAACGAGTTGAGCTAGGTATGCCGTGTTTGGGCTCGTTTTGTTAGTTACTTTGAGATCTTACCTCCGGACTCCATGGAGTGACCTGAAGGTATACTTTGAAGACTTTTACTGGAACTAATAAACGAGTTGAGCTAGGTATGCCGTGTTTGGGCTCGTTTTGTTAGTTACTTTGAGATCTTACCTCCGGACTCCATGGAGTGACCTGAAGGTATACTTTGAAGACTTTTACTGGAACTAATAAACGAGTTGAGCTAGGTATGCCGTGTTTGGGCTCGTTTAGTTAGTTACTTTGAGATCTTACCTCCGGACTCAATGGAGTGACCTGAAGGTATACTTTGGAGACTTTTACTGGAACTAATAAACGAGTTGAGCTAGGTATGCCGTGTTTGGGCTCGTTTTGTAAGTTACTTTGAGATCTTACCTCCGGACTCAATGGAGTGACCTGAAGGTATACTTTGGAGACTTTTACTGGAACTAATAAACGAGTTGAGCTAGGTATGCCGTGCTTGGGCTCGTTTTGTTAGTTACTTTGAGATCTTACCTCCGGACTCAATGGAGTGACCTGAAGGTATACTTTGGAGACTTTTACTGGAACTAATAAACGAGTTGAGCTAGGTATGCCGTGTTTGGGCTCGTTTTGTTAGTTACTTTGAGATCTTACCTCCGGACTCCATGGAGTGACCTGAAGGTATACTTTGAAGACTTTTACTGGAACTAATAAACGAGTTGAGCTAGGTATGCCGTGTTTGGGCTCGTTTTGTTAGTTACTTTGAGATCTTACCTCCGGACTCCATGGAGTGACCTGAAGGTATACTTTGGAGACTTTTACTGGAACTAATAAACGAGTTGAGCTAGGTATGCCGTGTTTGGGCTCGTTTAGTTAGTTACTTTGAGATCTTACCTCCGGACTCAATGGAGTGACCTGAAGGTATACTTTGGAGACTTTTACTGGAACTAATAAACGAGTTGAGCTAGGTATGCCGTGTTTGGGCTCGTTTTGTTAGTTACTTTGAGATCTTACCTCCGGACTCCATGGAGT
This sequence comes from Diarsia mendica, assembly GCA_949316265.1. Lineage (NCBI taxonomy): Eukaryota > Metazoa > Arthropoda > Insecta > Lepidoptera > Noctuidae > Diarsia > Diarsia mendica. The sequence goes on from OX438897.1 coordinate 4,252,126, forward strand.
GACCTGAAGGTATACTTTGAAGACTTTTACTGGAACTAATAAACGAGTTGAGCTAGGTATGCCGTGTTGGGGCTCGTTTTGTTTTAGTTACTTTGAGATCTTACCTCCGGACTCCATGGAGTGACCTGAAGGTATACTTTAGGACAGATGCGGGAATAGACACTTGCGCGACTGAACTTTTACGCGACTTAATGGCCACTGAGCTTTACTCTGTAAAGTAAGCATAACATCACGCTTGTTATTACTTGAAGGTGGATTTTTTGGTTTTTCCGTCATGGGTGTCGTTTTCATGGTTCTTGGGGTCGCTGATTACGAAAATGAGGTCAAAATAAAAATCCAAGATGGCGCCAGGAAAATGTTTTTCCGTCATGGGTGTCGTTCGTAAAAAAATCCACCTTCAAGTAATAACAAGCGTGATGTTATGCTTACTTTACAGAGTAAAGCTCAGTGGCCATTAAGTCGCGTAAAAGTTCAGTCGCGCAAGTGTCTATTCCCGCATCTGTCCTAAAGTATACCTTCAGGTCACTCCATGGAGTCCGGAGGTAAGATCTCAAAGTAACTAAAACAAAACGAGCCCAAACACGGCATACCTAGCTCAACTCGTTTATTAGTTCCAGTAAAAGTCTTCAAAGTATACCTTCAGGTCACTCCATGGAGTCCGGAGGTAAGATCTCAAAGTAACTAACAAAACGAGCCCAAACACGGCATACCTAGCTCAACTCGTTTATTAGTTCCAGTAAAAGTCTTCAAAGTATACCTTCAGGTCACTCCATGGAGTCCGGAGGTAAGATCTCAAAGTAACTAACTAAACGAGCCCAAACACGGCATACCTAGCTCAACTCGTTTATTAGTTCCAGTAAAAGTCTTCAAAGTATACCTTTAGGTCACTCCATGGAGTCCGGAGGTAAGATCTCAAAGTAACTAACAAAACGAGCCCAAACACGGCATACCTAGCTCAACTCGTTTATTAGTTCCAGTAAAAGTCTTCAAAGTATACCTTCAGGTCACTCCATTGAGTCCGGAGGTAAGATCTCAAAGTAACTAACAAAACGAGCCCAAACACGGCATACCTAGCTCAACTCGTTTATTAGTTCCAGTAAAAGTCTCCAAAGTATACCTTCAGGTCACTCCATGGAGTCCGGAGGTAAGATCTCAAAGTAACTAACAAAACGAGCCCAAACACGGCATACCTAGCTCAACTCGTTTATTAGTTCCAGTAAAAGTCTCCAAAGTATACCTTCAGGTCACTCCATGGAGTCCGGAGGTAAGATCTCAAAGTAACTAACAAAACGAGCCCAAACACGGCATACCTAGCTCAACTCGTTTATTAGTTCCAGTAAAAATCTCCAAAGTATACCTTCAGGTCACTCCATTGAGTCCGGAGGTAAGATCTCAAAGTAACTAACAAAACGAGCCCAAACACGGCATACCTAGCTCAACTCGTTTATTAGTTCCAGTAAAAATCTCCAAAGTATACCTTCAGGTCACTCCATGGAGTCCGGAGGTAAGATCTCAAAGTAACTAACAAAACGAGCCCAAACAAGGCATACCTAGCTCAACTCGTTTATTAGTTCCAGTAAAAGTCTCCAAAGTATACCTTCAGGTCACTCCATTGAGTCCGGAGGTAAGATCTCAAAGTAACTAACAAAACGAGCCCAAACACGGCATACCTAGCTCAACTCGTTTATTAGTTCCAGTAAAAATCTCCAAAGTATACCTTCAGGTCACTCCATTGAGTCCGGAGGTAAGATCTCAAAGTAACTAACAAAACGAGCCCAAACACGGCATACCTAGCTCAACTTGTTTATTGGTTCCAGTAAAAGTCTCCAAAGTATACCTTCAGGTCACTCCATTGAGTCCGGAGGTAAGATCTCAAAGTAACTAACAAAACGAGCCCAAACACGGCATACCTAGCTCAACTCGTTTATTAGTTCCAGTAAAAGTCTTCAAAGTATACCTTCAGGTCACTCCATGGAGTCCGGAGGTAAGATCTCAAAGTAACTAACAAAACGAGCCCAAACACGGCATCATTTCAGCCAAAAGACGTCCACTGCTGAACATAGGCCTCCTGAAACACGGCATACCTAGCTCAATATTATTTATTTATTATTATTATTTATTTATTATTATTATTAATTATTTATTATTACTCGGCTTACCAACCGACCAATGTCCAGTAGTTTTATATTGTTCCATTTCACAGTACAAACTTTTTAAAAACATAATATTATCACAGTAACGTAAAAAACTACTCGGCAAAAAATAAACAAAAGACTCAAGTCGTGTCACTTCGCTCATAATTCCGCCGCGGCGAGCTTGTCGCTGTGTGTGTGACCAGTGCACGTGTAGTAGTAAGCCTCAATACCTAAAATTGAACCGCGAGAATTCGTAAACGCGTCCTTAACAGCAGTTACAAAGTTGGTGTTCAAAAACTTAAACATTTTTTCTTCTTGCCTTAACGTTTAATAAAATTGCTGTGTTTTACATCGTCTAGGTTACTATTAAATGTTTGTTAATTTTAACGATTTTATTATTCTTTTTCAGTAAAATCCGAGTGATCATCGATACGTTCGGGTCTCATATTCATATCGAGTTGCAACAGAGAGGCGTTGAGTTATCGCAATTGTACAGGTATTTTTTTTTTTATTCTTTTATTAACTAAAAGGGGTTTTTATCCACATGGATATGCTAACCCCATCGTACAGGTAAATTGAAGTATAAAGTCTCATGTGCCTTGTCAGACTTCTAAGGACTAAAAGCCACCCATGTTCCTTCTTAGCCCTTTATGTTCCGGGACCGTGTTATCTCTTCCGAATAGTTCCGCAGCTCCGGCTGGCACAGGGTTCCAACCTGTATACTAAAAATTACAAGAAACGGATACAGCCTAACTTTTAACCCAATTTTTATGCACTGTTTTAATATTCCGGAATTTTGTGAAGTATATTTTTTTAAAAATAGCAAATTAGCATATAAATGTGTACAGGAACTACGCGCACCTGCGACCAGCTCTGCTGGAGCGCATGCCAGCGATGGAGGCGCCCACGAGCGGAGCGGAGGCGCGCGATGACAGCGACCTCGACCTGTCCGACACCAGCCCCGACCACAAGCCCGACCAGGTCGCGGTCAGTAAGGATGCATTTTTTTTCATAAAAACAGATCTAGCATATAGGGCAGAGTCATCTGTGAGTCTCAACCTGAACTGGTTTTCCTTGCTTCGGGCAACTCATCTAATTATTGCAAAAACCCGCGTTGCACCGCTGCGTGTGTGCCTTACCATTCCGCGCCTCGAACTAATGGCCGCTGTCCTTTTATCTAAATTACTCGAAAGGGTAATACTTACCTACAGTAATCAAGTAAGCCTCGACCAGGTCTACGCTTGGTCCGATGCCTCCATCGTGCTAGCATGGCTGCGCTCATCGCCGCACGAGTGGAAAACGTTCGTCTCGAATCGTGTCAGTGAGGTCGTATCTCGCGTGCCCGCGGATTGCTGGCGCCACGTCCCGTCGGCTGACAACCCCGCCGACGCCGCGTCACGTGGCGCTGCTGCTGCTGCCCGCCGCGCTGGTACACCACCACTTGTGGTACCATGGACCCCCATGGCTCCGTCTAAGTCCAGACTCCTGGCCAGTTCAAACCCCGATAACGGACACGTGCGAGGAAAAACGTAACGTAACGATGTGTCCTAGCGCGTCTACGGCACCGCCTATACAGGATGTTGATTTTATCTCGCGATTTTCGTCGCTCGGCAAACTTGTTCGCGTTACAGCGGTAATATTTCGTTTCTTTATTAAATGTAAAAGAGCAAAGCAAGTCTTTCCGACGTACATTACTGTGCCCGAATATAATTTCGCTTTAAAGCGACTTATCAAAGTCACAAACAAAAAAAAACAAACAAACATCACAAAGTCGTCATAATTAGTCTCACTTTAGACTGATATTAGAAATAGGTCTGGGTCTCTCGAACTAGATTTACAAACTTCACTATACATGTACCTTCTTCCGTGTCAAATGTTTATAAAAATATGACTTCCCTATTTAATTGAAATCGAATTTTTTGAACATTTTCATAGGTTTTTTTTTTTGCACGGAACCCTAATCTAAAATAGAAAGTAGCCTAAAATAAAATAAATCTATATCTGTTTTCCAGTAAAAGTCCCAATTCCCAAACAAGCACTTCAATTTTATTAATATGTATGTATTGAAAGAAAATTCACATTCACAGTTGTTCAAAAACTAGTCTGCTCTGTTTACTGCCAGTGATACTTAATATTTATTCTTTGTTATATGTTTCAGGACGCGCTATTAGACTTGATCATCGGCTCGGACTCGCTGACGAACGGCGACGTGGACCACAAACCGTCGCAGCCGCCTGCCAGCAACAATAATACCAGCAGCAATGTGAGTACTCATACTTCTTACAACTACCGCAACATCATTATTCTCCTACCTTATCAGCTCCTACCTCAGCAGCATGCCTTCTTTCTTCTATCTATACTAACATGACATGTGTATTTTGTTGTTGCCCTAGCCCTATATTGAATGTATTGAATTTTTATTGATATTTAATAGGTCTACTAACGTACTTTTAAGAAATTTGTTACTAACAGTTATGGACAAACTTGGTCTGAAATAAAAGTTTATTTAATTTAATTACTCATAAATACTCATAATTTCAGCAGTCACGTTCTTTCTAACCATATCATCCTTCACACAGTCCATCCATCGTTTATTTGACCTACTCTTATTCCCATTTAAAATCTACTCAAGACATTTTCCTTATTCCTCCTCATCACTAGCGAATTATTATTATAAATAGTCCATATTTTCCCACTGCTGGGCAAAGACCATTCCTTCCAACGGTCACAAATCTGTGAAATGTCTTTCCATTTCTCAAGAAAGACATCCAGTTCATGCCACCATCTAATTCGTGGTTTGTCGCAACCCCGCCGGTCCTAATATAAGCTCAACAATTAGCGCATAACCTATCAATATGTCTTCATGCTACTATCGTATTATTCCAGGATATCCTAGACCTGCTGAGCGGGCTAGACCTAACACCGACAGCGCCCACAAGCATAATGAACAACAACCTGCCCACACCGGTGTCCGCGCCCGCGCCCGCCTCGTTACTGCTCGACGGACTGTTCGCTGCACCCGCGCATATCAACACGCCGGTCACACAAGGTATGCATAATAACAACATAAGGCGCCGAGTGTTACCACTCCTATATAGCGAACAAAGAATTCACAATAGTAGGTGATCTCGGCAAAAATAGTATTTCCGAATGAATGATACAGGATCAAAAGTAACGACGTGAAAAACCCAACGAGGAAGGCAAGATGAACGAGGCTGAATGAATGTTTTTTTTATTTTATTATAAATGAGCTTGCTCTTGACTTCAATCTTGCCCTAAGGGCAGAGATGATGTCGACGATGGAACGAGCTTACCCAGTAGAAGCCTGTTTACTCGCGACTTAAATAGATTAGGGTTATATGAACTCGGAAAAACCGACGCAGGCAGGGAATTCCACTCCTTGGCTGTGCGCATAATAAAGGACCCAGCAAAGCGCTTCGTTCGAATGTAGCAGTACGTCTAGTCTCCCGATGGAAGAAGGGAGATGGTGGGATCAGCTCGTGGAGCTCCTGCGCACACTCTCCGAAGTACAGTCTGTAGAAGACCGATAGACATGCGACTTTGCGACGGTGGGCCAGGCTATAATAATAATTAAATAATGCACAATAATAACAATAATAATAATTGTTATAATTGCTATGTAGCTTGGCAACCAGCTTATCGTCACCAATTAGCCTCCTGGCTCTGCGCTCTACAGAGTCAAGTGTGGCAAGCTGGTATTTATCTTGATTGTAGCACAACGAAGTGAAGAGAAATGAATCAGGAGACTGCTCATTGTTTCTAATTTCACATTTTCAAAATATATCACCACGCGTGTAATTCGCGAAGGGTTCAAAAGACCCTGTTGTACATTTTGCCAGTGTCTGCTAGGCAGGGACCGAAACCGGTATGATCAATACGGGTATTTTTTCGGTAACAACCTTTTTTTCTTTTACAGGTAATTTTAAAGGTTACCTTTATTATTAAATTGAATACTTAACCAATATTAATACCGGTTACCGAAATAAAAATTACCCTATCTGACACGTGCCGTCGGCAATATTCAAAGGGCGCGCATCGCCTGTGTGTGTGACAAAGATTTGGGCAGACACACAAACTTAGGCAAACGCGAACTTTTTTCTCGTAATCAAGGTCATTTTTAGGTAGCCGGTATTAAAACGGTAACCTGAATAGAGGTTACATTTTTGGTTCGGTCTGGTTACCCAGATAGCGGTAACCTAAGTCTGAAAAATAACCAAAATTCTTCAATACCTGTACCGTAATTTGTAAAGGATTTCGGTCCCTGGTGCTAGGTAATATGTTTAGTTCCGAACTTTCGTGACTGAAGCGGCCACAGAACGCCGGTGTATATTCAATGTTTTGATGACTAGACTATATCAATAAATCTTCATTTTCTCCAAATCTCACAAAATACCCTTTGATTTCAGTGGATCTGCCAACAGTGACAGCTCTGGAGAAGAACGGTCTGCGCGTCGTGTTCGGTGTACAACGTGGCGGCGACACCGTGACGCTGACGATGCGCGCTAACTCGCAGGGATCCTCCACGCTCACTGACTTCTTGTTCCAAGCCGCTGTACCCAAGGTAACCAACAAAACTTTATAGAATCTCTGGTATTAGAATACTTCTTGTTCGACGTGTCATCATCATTCTCTTGAATAGGGGATCGGACTGAGTCAAAAAAATACAATTCTGTTTAGTCCGTCAGTTAGATTATCGAAAAATATTGGATACGTGTTTTTGTTTCATCAAATTAATAAAAATTGACGAAGATACAACGCGTCAAAGATCATGGAGAGGGGGTTGATACGTCACTTGTAGGTTAAAAATGTACTATCATAATTATGACGTCACACGAGTTTTATAAGCACTGTATCGTCTTCATTTTTTGTTTACGTGAAAAAAGAAAAAATACGTAGTCAATATTTTTTGGAAATCTATCTGACGGAGATGATGACACGTCGAACAAGAAGTAAGTATTCTAGTACCAGAGATTCTTTGGGGATTTGATTTGGGGTCGGCGCAGGCCGCGCAGCATGGCTTCCTCTTCCATACCTCTCTGTTTTTTGTCATCTCATGAGACACTTTTTTGCTTACGGAAGTTTAAAGAAAACAACCGGCATATAGATATATCTTCAAAGACATCGTTCAATGTTACTAATCGTTTTATTTTCCATCTTTCAGACGTTCCAGTTAGATATGATGTCACCTTCCGGCACTGCTCTGCCACCTCAGGGAGAAATTACTCAAGTCCTCAGAATCACTAATCCATCCAGGGTAAGCATCATCATTGTATCGAATAATAATATCATAATCATTGTAATATCTAATTCTAAATGGAATCTTTATTTGTTGTTGATTGAGTTGTCGCTACGTAACTTAGTAGAAGTTCTTTGTTTACAAAATTTTCTCGTGGTACGGAGTATAAATATGTATGTGTAATATGCCTATGTCTTATAAACATTATACATTCATATGACATTGCATCCGTGTATACTGATAAAAGCTGCTTCTTGTGATAGCGTTTTGGAAAAGATAAGATATGGTCCCATACGGCCACAGCGTTAAAACTCAAATTGTCTACTTTTACACCATAATATCAAACACTGATGCTAATACCGCTATTTCAGAAACCACAAACTTTAAACCTATTAACCTCCCAAGCAAACACAAGAAACTAGTCACAAAGGTCATTCGCTCATCAATGTTACTTCTGTTCCCAGTCAACCCTACGACTACGGATACGAGTATCGTACAACGTGGAGGGCGTGCCGGTGCTGGAGCAGGCGGAGGTGAACAGTTTCCCGCCCGACCTGTTCTACTGACGCGGGGCCACTCCGCCCGGCTACTGCCTCTAGCGACCTCACCACTAGCTCTAGTACGTATACGTAGTACAAGGTCATCGATTGTGAGCTTCATACTACGACTAGCTGACCCGCGCAACTTCGTCTGCGTCACATAAATATAGCTAGAACCTTTCTCGATATATCGACTATCCGACATAAATTAAGCTAAATCGTAAAAAACAAAAAATCTTATCTTTACTCTTTATTAAAATAGTTTATATGGTTTAGATTAGCTTAGATTATATTAAAGTGTGAATTACTATAGATATCTCTTACTGTTAAAAATATACTACTTATAACACTCTGTACTTGTAAACCTAATGATGCAGTAAATATAAGGTCCCATTTAAATAGGTGGACAAATTTTAACACAGCGTTCAGTACGTCTAACCAAACATATCCCATTAAAAAAAACACTGATTAAAGTGAGTTTTTTGTACGTAAAATATTGGGTAACTAACACTTTTAGTGTATTTTCGCTACCTGTTTTATTTTCTTCTAGGTATCTGATGCGTTTCTCTAATTTTCTTTTTTTACCATTGTCCTTATTTTGGTGGTCTGAATGATTCCAAAAATTTTGTCCACCTATTTTAATGGGACCTTATATTTTGAATTTGAATCCCCCGGGCCCTACCTACATTGCGATTGCGACGCGCGAATTATTTTACCGCGCGGATATTTTTACATTGCGATATCTTCTAAGATATTTGTTTAAACTATATAGAGTAAAAGGCACAAATATTCTATGTTAAATTTCCGTTCTAACAAACACATTTATTTAGATATAGATTAATACCATATTGGTTAAATAAGCTTCGCAAATAATAATTCTTTTTATCCTAACATTTTAATAGTGAAAAATGGTTACAGTGAGTCAATCTTAAAAGATAGACATATGCTGTCGCGGACTTTTTTTTAGAACTTTTAAAGAGGAATAATTACTTCATACATGATTTTCTCCTAACTTAAACCGTTTTCGCAGCGCACGCAACGGAAGCTCTCAGAAAATAATTTTCCTTTCCCGTTTTTGCAACATTTCTCAATTATGCTCCGCTCCTATTGGTAGTAGCGTGATGTTATATAGCCTATAACCTTCCTCGATAAATGGACTATCTAACACAAAAAGAATTTTTCAAATCCAACCAGTAGTTCCAGAGTTTATCGCGTTCAAACAAACAAACAAACAAACAAACAAACAAACAAACAAACTCTTCAGCTTTATAATATTAGTATAGATATATATTTGTTGGTACATCCTTCACGGATGTCTACTACGGGGGCCGTTAACATTGCGAAAAAGGGAAGGTTCTGAGATGCATATCAGTCAGTGCCTTGCAATATCTGACTCTTGTTACAAAGAAACTCCTTATTTTTCTGTGTAAGAGGGGTTAATAATGCAGGGCACTGACTGTACCATCCCTTTTAGGTGCGGAGGCATTGTTGACTTTCGTACTTCCTTTCATGGCATCTGTTCCGCTCTGCTGGTCAGAAATAATATTTATACTACACCTGCTTGGAAAGTACCTTGATACTTTATCAAATTTACGGTAGAAAGTACGTCATTGCATATCGAACAAATATGCGGGGAGAAAACGCATCTGAGCGGGAGAGAATGGATTTTCATACACTTTTCTCTCCCGCTCAGATTACAATTTGAAAAAAGAACATGTGACAATTGCAGACGCCATTGGCGCCATTTTGAATTTGAATTAGAATTTTAATTTAGTTTTTGTAGTATAAAGCACTATGTTATCACTCGAGAGAAAGTGCATGCGATTCCCGATCTCGGGTGTTTTAAAGCCCTTGCCTACGGCTTCGGGCTTTAAACGACACCCTCGACGGTAATCGGTCACTTTCTTCTCTCGGTGAACAATGTAAGTAATGTATGTAATGTAATGTAACAATGTATGTGTATGTATGTATCTGGTAGGTATTGTGAAGAAAGGGATGATGCTTTTCGAATTGTATAGCTGGTATCTCTCACCCGCATTATATTGATACCTGCAATATTCGGCCTCTGTATTGTAAACCCATTTCACGTACGCCTTCTCGCAAGTAGTCTTACAAAAAATACTTTATGTTGAGATTAATCTAGCTTTATCAACCGTGTTGTGATCTGGATAGCTGGTAAGATCTCATTATATGTATAATAAATAATGCACTCGTAAGCTTCTAGCGCAGCCATTTATGAAATTTGAAAAAATGCCTTCTCAACAATCGATGACCGTCTTCAACTACGTCTCCTATGATGGCGCCTCCAGCCCACTCGACAAAGACTGACCACAGGCCACCTTTCAATATACCCGCGACACAGCCGTCATGTCGAGATGTGCACAGCCCTTGTATAGCTCACATAGCTCACCTGTTCCCATTGAGATTCGCGAGACATTCCATGTGTGATGTGTTACATAGTGTTTAAAGTTTATGTCCAGAAGGATACAGATTGTTGTGTTATCGTTGGGTGACTAGAGATCAGAATTCCGAGTCTTTTAAACGTAATTGATACCCTGAGGTCAGTAGGTTTTGCATTCATATTTATCTGGACACATTACGTCAGTATTAATACAATCTCAGAGCAAATTATACCTGTGCGGTCTACTTACTGCTTCTGTCTACAAAATGCTATTTTTTTTTTCAAACTGATCCAGCACTCAATCACAATGATCGGCTCATATTTAACTAGCTTTACTACCAACTCTTCTCTCGAAATAAATAATGATTTCCAAAATAGTTGCTTCTACGTAAAATTGCATGCATTGCGACACAAATGAAAAACGTTGTCATTAAGATTTATTAATTAGTCGTAATATCTTGTGGTTTCGAGCCGTTGTGAACATTCCCGAATTTGAACATTTTGCCCTTGATTGATAAATTGTAAATTGATGTACTAGGACTTTTTGTGTCGCTCGCGCTGTACATAAATTGAGATTGTGTGTATAAACGATTTAAAGTAAGCAACCTGTGAATTGGAGGGCTGTATGTAATGTACTTAATAAAATAAAAATGAATCACTAATTATGATAAATTTTGTGTGATAATGCACTTTAGCACGCAAGCCAAACTATGGCCTTGTGTGGAAGTAGTCAGAGGTCTGAAATACACGGGCGAGCTAAAATATCTAGCCACTCTTGCATGTTAGTATGGTATTTATGAAGTTTTATGAACTTTCCAGTCTGTATAAATTGTTTTAGAAACCAATTATTTATAAATTACTGTTTGTGCCTTGATTTTTTGCTCGTCATTGTATTTTGTACCAGATATTTTAATTTCCGGATAGTCTGTGTACGATGTCCCTAGTTTGAACGTAGACTACTAACTATTCGACACCTGTGAGCCGCTTCTGCTAAAGCTAAACAGTCTCGTTGACAGTACTGTTCCTTTTATTGAGAATTTTATATTTTGCGACGATGTAAATAATGATAAATACATCTCATCAAACACGTAGTTACGCAAATTATGGATTATTGTAAGAATTTTACACTCGTTCGGTGACCGCCGGACATTTTTAACATTTAGAGATTAGTTTTATCATATGTTTATTTTCATCCTATTTATAATTAGGTTATAACTAACCCACATATTCTAATGAAATATCGTAGGAGTATGTACATTTAGATATAATTTGGAAGCCACTGGAAATATAGAAGTCGCACGTGCTCTTAATAGTTTTTATATTCTCTGTAAAGCATTCATGTGACTATCATGAAAGCATATATTTTATTTTTGATTATGTAAAGAGAGCTTGGCAAAAGATTATATCGTCAATTTGGTGCTTCGTTTTACTATATCTGATAAATAGAAGGCCCTCCACAATGTGAGATGTTTATGATTTTGTGTATAACTAAAGCTATGTGAAAGATGTACATAATGATTATAATGATTTTATGTAAATTGGTTAATAAATATTTGAGAATGTTTATATAATCAACTTGTTGGTTTTATTTCATTGCACCACACCCTTAATTACTTTATTAAAAAGATGAAACAGAGACAGATTCATCACTATCACTACATAGCATAAAAACAAAGTCGCTTCTTGCTGTCTGTCCCTATGTATGCTTAGATCTTCAAAACTACGTAACGAATTTGAGGCGGGCTTTTTAATAGATAGAGTGATTCAAGAGGAAGGTTTTAGTATCTTTTTTGCACCCGTGCGAAGCCGGGGCTAGTCACTAGTTATTGATAAAAATATGAGAGATAAAGAGAAAACCAAATATCAAAATTCACAGATACATTTATTAACTTATACATTTAATACACAAGAGCTAAACACAGTTCCTAAGTTACTCAATCATGGGCGTCGCGGGCGCTGGCCTTCCGCTCACGCTGTTGAAGAGTCTGTCTTTGATCATCTGTGCCATCAGACCGTGGATGACTTCGATAGTGGTCTTGCAAGCGTCCTTAGTTGCCTTGCCGAGTTTGTCTTCAGTTCGCTTCTCATGTGGATCAGCACCAGCGACGATGAAACCGCCGCGACCTGTCGAAACATTTACGGTTTGAATTTGTGATAGCTGTAAACTGAAAAGATTTTTTGGTCTAGGTAGGTAAAGACAAATAAAGTTTATCTATGAATCCAATATCTATCCCAGAACCGTAATACAAGAGGAAGATGAATTTCATCTGTTTTAACCTTCAACATTTTGTTTTCGGGTTTTTTGTAAAGGGGATTCCAAGTTATCAATTAAATTATTATTTTAGAACAAAATACGAATTATTGTAGAAGAAGAATTCAGTAAACTGGAATAAGTTCTATAAAGAGCAAAATACAATTGCCAAACAGCTTCATGCAAAATAGTAATTTGAAAAAATACCATAATTTGAAAAAATATGTGATGAGATAGCTTGAATAGATAATTTTGGAAACTACTAAATTCGAATTCTATGTCCCAAAATAGTTTCACTATTCCTTTTCACGAAGCTATGATAGCCCAAAGTTAGATATTTAAATAATTTCCATATGACTATATCCAACCATAACAAAAGCGAAGCCACAGTCAAAGGCTAGTGGAATATAAAGTCAGTCTCAGCCAACTAAGAAGTAGAATGATAATGCGAGTATAATTAACTTAACATACCAAGACACACTTCACTCTGCTCTAACTTATCCGACAAGTCAAATATCTGTCCAGTAGTGTAATCAGCATTGGTGATAAGACTGGAACTACTCAGGGTGTTCACCCAGTATTTATTCCAGAGAGAGTCCAGAAGCCTCCGGTCCAGGGAGGACTTGAAGTAGGACACCTCTAGTGAGTAGTACTGCTTGCAGTGGACTCCAAAGTCTTCAATCTTGTTCAAGGGAATTGTCTGGTATTCTGAGGGTTCCTCATTGGCTGGTTTGTAGCCCTGGAAACATTTAAATTTTGAATATTACAGAGGGCTAATAATGTGAGGTCAGTATTTTATATGAACAAAAGTAAAATGGGAAGTTTTTTTAATATTAATTCATGAGACTGTTTAAGAGGAAATGCGAGTGCTGTCTCTTTCCACTATCGCTGTCTCTCTCCGTCCTCCTGCCCTCAAATTCGTGCGATAAGGACTACTGTAGAAAAAAGTTAGAATTCGAGGTTTGGCTCTCGCCTATTTCCTCCTTCAATATTGAACCAATTTAAAAGATATTTTAGACAATGAATAAGGAGGTTATATACTACGCCGCTATGTTTTTCTTTTTTCGTTAATAGTTGTCAAATTTGTACACTAGGACTCTGTTAACAGCGATCTAAACAAGCAATTTTGAGCATTTTTTGAGGGTTCTAGTGCTTATAAAAATAATTTATCACCAAAAAGGAAAACATAGGGGCATAGAAATAGTTAATATTTATTATTCTGTAAAAAACCATTGCTCTAGGGTCATTAACCAAAAAGAAAACAGGCGAGAGCGTTTGTATGGAGAAAAGACGAGGTATTCCACATTGGGCACCCGCTTTAACGGCACCTGAGGTAATGGCACCTGAGGTATTCCACATACGGCACCTGTCAATATTTTTCGCAGGTGCCATTAGTGGAATAGTTTATTATTTAAAATTTTATTCCACATACGGCACCTACGGATCAGTACGTACTACTAGTGTTGGGGGGGTGGTTTGTCTGAACGGACCGCTGTCAATTCTTTCTGGTCCGTTCAGACGTAGACAAAAAATGTGTACATCCGAACGGACCAGTGATTTTTTCCGAACCGACCACCCCCCAACACTAGTAGTACCTACTGATCCGTAGGTGCCGTATGTGGAATAAAATTTTAAATAATAAACTATTCCACTAATGGCACCTGCGAAAAATATTGACAGGTGCCGTATGTGGAATACCTCAGGTGCCATTACCTCAGGTGCCGTTAAAGCGGGTGCCCAATGTGGAATACCTCGAAAAGACCACTCGCGTTTCCTCTTAATGTTGTGTAGAAAAAAAAAAATCTGCCCAGAAAAGTTCAATGAGTGTGTCTGTGTGTTGTGTGTGTGTGTGTGTATAAGTTTGAACATAACATCACACCTGTATAGCCCATAAGAGATGGCACAAGTGTAAAAAAATCTTAAATTCTGTCCCTTACAGTAAGTAAGACTCTACATAAATTGTTGTTTTGTCAAGAATACCAACCTTGGGATATGTCCTGAAAGCACCGAGACACACTTTTCCGGCTGAGATGGTTCTGACTGGGTCAATGACAATGGCTACAAAAGGTTCCTGGAAGTTCTGGTTCAGCATCTGAGTGGAGACATCAATGCCAGACAACCAGCAGCCGTACCCTGGATGACTGTGATACCAACCTATGGCATTTTCATGACGGCCTACCTGAAATTTGTTGGTTTTGTATTTGAATACTGTACTAAAAACATACTTACATCAATCATCTGCATAGCGTTTTCCAAGAAAATGTTATCCAGGAATATGACATTATAAATGTTTTCATCTTTACTATTTTGCAAAAGAAATATCGGCATTCAATCAGGGGGCCTATTTACCTGCTTAGCTGCTTCGATATAGGCTGTCATGTACTCATAAGCCTGTGCTTGAGCGTTTACCCGTGTCTCAGTCCCCTCTACTGGCAGTGCAAATGAATCCATGACTATCATTGTATTGGCATCTACCTTACCTGTGAAAAAAGTTGGCGAATTGGTTAGAAAATAAGATCTAAGTACTATATTTTAACCACATTGACATGGGGACAATGGAGGCTCTACCTAAAAGTAATCCCATGACTTCCAATGTTCCTCCAGACCTTGCGTGCATCACCATTTTGAGTAGAGCTAGCGCAGATATTTTGATATCTTTGAAGAAATGAGGGCTGGAACAATGAAGCATTACAGTTAATATCATGGCAAAAATTAAAATTTTAACGTATGAAATGTTTTAAGTAACTTACTCTTTCTCCCATGGCTTGGCGGCAAGAATGTCTTGTTGCTGTTTTTTATCATAACGATAGATATCGTCCACACTGGAGACGGTATCGATATTGTTCGACATCACCCATGTTTTTTGAGCAATGGATGACTGTGAATCGGCACTTGTAGATGCCATATTTCACAACTTTTAGTAATTTAATATGCTAATTATTGAGACAATTCGAACGTGCACTCAAAAGTTATTAAATGCCTTGACTATAATTGAGATTTTGGTAGGAAAAACAAAAGTTCAAGAAACGCAAACGCACAATGGCAGCGTTTTGACATTGGTTTGACAGCAGATGGATGACAGTTAATATTTAACTTTTTTCAAAGCTCCAGCCCTAAGTCTTTTAAGATTTGGCATAAGTATTAAAGTGGGGTAGGCAGAATTCCAAGCTTAATGACTTTCAAGCTACAAAGCATTTTCATAGCGGGATTTCTTTGGGTGAAATAATTTTACTAGTTCTTTGATATTTTTTTCAGTTAGAATTATTATGATGAACCATGAGACATGCAATCTTCGAATGGTTAGGCAGCAGAGGTGAAGTCCCATACAAGAAGTATCGGGGGCAAGCCTATTTATTGCCATCCGCAACCGGGCATACATTGGAATTTCTTCATTACTCAGCTACTGAGAAATCCAAAACCAATTTGCCCCACTGTCCCATAACAAAATCACTTTTTATTCTTATGTGATTTTTGTCCGAACTTTAGCTCAGCAGTTGCACATTGTAACTACCACGATGCAGTAAAAATACGGAATGAATGTTGAATAATTTATCTAATCATTTTGTAGTTTCTGTTTGGTAGTTTGTTTAACAAACACTTTCACATAGTACACAATATGAAAAAAAAAAACAGAAAAAACAGAATCACTTCTAATGTATTTCTTAATTGGTTTTTAATTTTGGACACAAGACACAAGTGGTACTTTTCTTTTACCATGTCCAGTCCTCATTCTCATGATCAACATGATCATTTAGTTACATCAGAAACACTACTCATTCAAGTTACCTTGCTTTCTACTAACTTACATCAGCCGTTTGTTTACCGGTATCAAAGATCGCCGGTGGGGCGATGCGATGCGGTTGTATTGTAAACATATTTCATCATACAAATTGTTTAAAATATGACTCACGAAGGGAAAGCACACTTCTAAGATTATCTAAACATAGTATTGTATACTGTTTTTACAATAAAAATATTTAATTCATTGATTGAATCCATATGTTCCATAAATACTTTCTTACAATCTTTGTCTTTTTTTTTCTTATTTAAAGTAATCGAAGGTCTATTGCAGGATGATTGTGCCAACATTGCTATTAGTGACGTCGCATCTTTTATCTCTATTTGCCAAATGTTGTTAGTATACCCGTCTTTGTCTTTCATTTTGTTGTCGTCATTTTGTCTACGCCCCCTTGATAAGGTTTCACCAATCACATTGCACCACATACACATTTTCGAGAATCAAGAAAAATATTAAATTTATTACTCGCTGAGGACCCGAACATGTACGACGCAATCGCTAATAGCTCGCCCGCAAGGAAATATCGTTTAAAAGTGCTCTAACAAATGGTTGATACAGAACTCTAATAGTATGCTAAAGTTAAGACATTAGAAAATCGCCAACTACCAGTGTTGTGGAGTGTTTGTTTATAAGTTGTGTTTAAACAAGTCAACAAGATGAGCGCTCCTATAATCATCACGGTGCCCAACAACTACCTGGCCATGGAGGCGGTCGAGGAGATGGAGACTAAGGTGGTGGTAGACCTGCCGTCTCCCGCTACCTCGAGGAAGCGCCGCCTGGACCACTTATCATGGGAGGAGAAGATGCAAAGAAAGTGAGTACCTAATTCTGTCATTCATGATTTTGATGAAACATTGTCTGCGTGTCGCGTAATGCCTTTGTAAATGAGGGGTCAAGTTATAGTGGGCGGTGGTAAATGACGTCGACGTTACTGTATGTTTCTATATTGTTTATGAATTAGACAGTTTGTTAGTCAATGCCCACTTTAAAATACTTTTCATACACATTAGATCGCTTTGAATTAGTAATTTTGTTCAGTTAAGTTCTGTCACAAAACGTAAAATGCCATTACTTGTCGAAAATTCCAGAGTACGCTGACCTCACGTTCCGGTATGTACAGTTACGTACACAAAGTTAGCACCTCGTTATCATAGTTAGCGATAGCAAATTGTTATAGCTAGAATGTTTGTTTATCAGGAAGCTGAAGAACCGCGTAGCGGCTCAGACTTCACGCGACAGGAAGAAGGCGAAGATGGATGAAATGGAAGACCGCATCAAATACTTTATGGATATGAATGAGAAGTTGACGGGTGAGGTGGAGAGCTTGAAGGCGTTGAACGAGCGTCTGTTGAGCGAGAACGCAACGCTTCGCAGTGAAGCGGCGGCGGCGCGGAGCGTCGCGGTGGCCCCCAGACCAGCAGAGTCTATTCCTCAGCAGAAGGAAGGGCCACCGTCGGCGATCCGCGCGGCACGCCTGCTGCTGGCGATGTGTCTCCTCTCGCAGACCTCCTCGCACACTTCGATTCAGACGAGTACCTCGATACCCTCACTCAACTTGCAGACTCCCTCTTCAAAGAAATTGATGCAAGTGCTTCAGGAACGCCTCAAAATGTAAGTTAACTTTGAAATAAACTAACTATTATTAACATCATAAAAATGACTCATATCACTAGTTTAGTAGCCGACTGTACAATGTTGGGTTTCCTGTTTGTCAGGGTTAAAACTTAATTTCCTTTAGGTCAGTAAATTATGAATCATCGTGCCGCAACAAAATAATCAGACTTTAAACTTTACACTTTCACCATTATACATATCCACTAGCTTGTCAACAGATTAAATACCCTGATAAGATAAAATTGCATGTTGTTTGTGACTGGGTTCCATGAGGGAAAAGCCTATTAACCCATATTGTTATCTCAAATGGACCAACACAAATGATGCAATGTGGAACAAGTGTTGCATCATAGAAAAAATATTATTGTGGTTGTAAAATATTGCTGTTTAGTACTGGTTTCAAACTAGTCTGTTATGTAAATGATTAATGAAACAAGACATAATCCTGAGCTACCTATGTGTACACACTGCTACATGTTCTTAAACAAAGATGCCAGCTTTCTTGTGATTAAAATAAGTTGCTTTACCACAGTTTTGTCTTGTTACAGGACACAGTCAGGAAAACTGGAGAGTGCACTGAAGGACCTAAAATGGTGGGGCCCGCAGCAAAGCACCTGGAATCCAGTGAAAGTGCAGTCGTAGACATCAAGCACGACGTCAACAGGATACTGTCCCAACATTCCTATGCGCATCCTTACAAACCAGAGATTGTTGTCACCAACACAGAAGAAGTACAAATTAAAGAAGAGAACAATGACAAAGGAGACTTATTCTACGCCAGCTGTGATGAAGCCAATGACTGCATCACAATCGAAGTGCCATGTGAAGAACACGTTGTAGAAGAAACACCTTTACAGATTGAGACAGACTTCAGCACACTTACAGATACTAACTTAGGTATCACGCTGGAGTGTGACATGAAAATGCTTTCCCCCATGACCATGTCACCTAAATCTGTAGAGGAGAATCTCGGCCTGTCTCCATCGCACACGATCCTCAGCTCCGACCTGGGATACGAGTCATTAGCGTCACCACTAAGCGAGCCGGAATCCATGGACTTGTCAGACTTTTGGTGCGAATCATTTTCAGAACTGTTCCCTGGACTAGCGTAGAATTTTTCTGCATCTCGACTCCCACCAAAGACTGACTAGTTTTAAGTTCTATATAAGTCATTGAATCTATATTGTTAAGTTATGAAATGACAATTTAATTAGTGTTTCTTTACCTATTTATTAAGTAAAAGTTTTTTAATATGTAACAAATTATAATTTAGTGTTTAGTTAGGATGCACATAGATTGTAATAAAACAATGTTCTGTCGAACTTTCTTGTTTTCTTTACACATGGTTACCAAGCCTAAATGTGTAGAAATTATAGTCATTAAAGTCATTATCAAGGAATAACAAACTAAAATAATAGGATAACAAAATTCATGTGGATACAACCAGTCCTACAAGGAAAAGCAAGTATATTTTATCTACTCAATTCCAACAAAAACAAAAGCCAATTTATAACAGGTTCTAGATTTCCATAAAACTAATAAAAAACCCGAAGTCAAGCGAGTGTCGGTTTGGTGCATTTTTAATTTTCTGAGCCATTTTATTCAAAATTATGAAAATGATGCCGTGACATCTGACAGGGGTGCAAAGAAGAAAACCTGTTGCTTGCGCCGACCCCAAGTAGAATGAGACAAGGCAACGAAGATGGTGATGATGACGAGCTATTCAAGAAAATGACGACAGTGAGGCGTCATGGAGAAAGTCTCGAACATCTCATTCCCTAACTTTTCCTATGACTCATAGGTATTTCCTGAATAGTGGGTAGTTTTTAAAATATCAAGGACAACCACACGTCATCAAGTAGACTTAAATCTTACTACCTACTTCGATAAGTTACTGGGGCTGCTGACTCATACAAAAACTGATGTAAAACTATGAATGAATTAATAAGAACTTGGGATTCCCAACCCAGTAGACATCACAACAAAGTCAGTCATCCACGCATCGTATCGCTTCTTGAACCTTTCTATTGGGAAAAACCTAATCTATAATATAAAAATGAATCGCAAAATGTGTTGGTAAGCGCATAACTCAACAACGCCTGGATCGATTTGGCTAATTTAGGTCTTGAATTATTTGTGGAAGTCCAGAGAAGGTTTTAACGGTGAGAAAGTGGTTGGTAGGTAGGCAGGGTAGTAGGTAGGTAGGGTAGTAAGTAGGGTAGTAGGAAAGTAGGTAGGTAGGGTAGTAGGTAGGTATTGTAGTAGGTAGGTAGGGTAGTAGGTAGGTAGGTAGGTAGGGTAGTAGGTAGGTAGGGTAGTAGGTAAGGTAGTAAAAAAAAAGCATTGCAACGCATGCGCGGGTTCAGCTAGTATCTTTATATTTTTATTTGTGAACTTAGTGATTGATAAGACTCAAAATGGAATTATCCAGCCGTCACGAAAGGAACGTGCTAGTTTACTTAAAGTAATGATAAAAATGTAATTAGCGATAATGATAAGCAACATTTTATTAACTAAGCAACAAGAATATCGATAAGTAGACCGGTACAAAGTAATCCAGACAACACTTGTGATACACAAGTGTTATTCTTATTACTTAAGCGTTCGTTTTTATTTCAAGGTGATTAATAAGTCGAACATTAAATACCTAAGGTTCATTGGTACACCTACCTATCTATCTAGAAACACGATTTCTACCGGCTTTCCTTCGGGAACAACTACGTACCTACTTTGCAAAAGGGTTGTGAAATATTAAAGCGCTTACTTATTATTTTTGAAGGGGATAGGGAGGGGTAGAACTAATAAAGTAAATGTCGCGGGTTCGAACCCCGCACGGAACAAATATTTGTATGGCCTACAGTTCAGGAGAAAATAGTGTAGGGGCAACGTAAAAAAAGAAACCTCATTTCGGACCAACCGGGCACAAATCTAAAGTAGCCTACGCTGCTTCTGAAACATTCCAAACCTCATGCTCACCACTCACCAGTCAGTGGTGCTTGCGACTTGAACCAAAGGCCTAGTCACAGCTTACAAAGTAAGCATGCTCGGAGGGCAGTGGGCTGCAGGCCATTATGTTTGGCGAAGGATCAATTGACAGAGAACATTATTTCTCGATCGGAGACCAGCAAGCAAGCGTAGTTTAAAAAGGTTATCTTTAAAAGGTGGAGGGTGCTGAGTGCTGACTGTGTTGAAAAGCATTTTGGGATAGGTTTGCTGATTAGATAGATAAGAAAAATATGCTGATGACACAAGTATAGCTACACAAAGTTTAGGAAAAATAAGAGAAAATCTAAACAAAAATAATGATCATGAACCCACAGCTGCGCCAAATAAGCCCAGTTCAGACTGGCTTCGGTGGTTCAGACGACGCTAGTGTTCAACTGGATTTTCGAATTATAAGAAATTATTAAGTCATGACAAGCATGGAATCAATTATCACAGTTGGAGAGTAGTTTCTGGAAACCGTTTGGATACGCCCACCGTTCGCTAACGATGATGATAACATACGGTACAATCCGTACATTATCAGCACAAATCACAAAGTATAATCAGTGCCCGCTTGTCGGATCAGCACGGTTCGTTATTTGGATGATTGTATGATTACGATTGTTCCAAAGTTTTCAACACACAACTATGTATACGTGAGTAAGTAGGTATAGTGTCCAGTGGTGGTCCCAAATAAATTGTTATAATGGCAGGAGAATGATGATAAAGGAGAGCAGGTATAGTGTGACAGCCAGTAATTTCAAGCAGGATCGTATTACCCATTAATATCTGGGTTGATAGGTAATCGGTCTATGTAAAATATTGGTCCTGTGTGCAGCGGTGGTCTGGGGCAGGTGTGTGCAGCGGTGGCCCGGTGGTGTGTGCAGCGGTGGCCCGGTGGTGACAGTCCCGACTTACGAACAGTAAGTCGTGGGTTAGAACCCAAACAGGCGCATTACTCTGTGTAATTTATTTCATCACCGCTGCTCTCAAAACGGTGAAGGAAAACATCTTGAGGAAACCGGCATGTCTTAGAATCAAAACATTTGAAGATATGTGACATCTACTAAACCTCACTGGGCCCGCTTGGTGGATTATAGCCCATTCCTCTCCTAGAGAGGAAGCCTGAGTCCCTGCAGTGGGAACATATAGGCCGATGATGATGATGAAAATATTGGTATTCAGCTGCAAACTGGTTAGACGTGAAGATTATTTTGTGCTAAAAGTCAACCCCAAGATGGTCATGAAACAAGTTCCGGAAGTATGTCGAACTTTCATGATATCTGTACCTATTTTCCGAAGGGGCGGTCATAATATGTACAGATAGCGCGCGAGTTGAATGCAGAGCTTAGGAATGCGGTACGATAGTTGACAAGGATGGCACAGCACTACACTGCAGGCGCGTGAGGTGGGGCGTGCGGATAGCGGGGGGAGGTGCTCCCGCTCTTTACCTCAGACCCCGACTGCATTCAACTCGCGCGCTATCTGTACTACAGTACGTACCTAACTACCTACATTAAACTAATGTATACCTATGTATGCAGACAGATGTAGCAACACCCACCATGGTTGTAAGCTAGGTATGTAAAGTATCAACCGGGCACAAATCAGAATTTCGGGCCGATCATAAGAAATTCTTAAAAAATCTTCTGCGCCTGACCTGGGAATCAAACCCGGACCTTAGTACTAACCTTATAAACTAGGTTGGAATATAAATAAAGTTAAAATTAAATGTACGGTTTGCCTGAAAAATGTAAAAAAGCGGAAATTCCATTCTGTTCGAAACATAGTTAATAATGTGTGATAAGGAAATAGTTTACCAAAACGAATGCATAAATTATTAACTAAGTATATAGCCATTACATACATACGGTTACATAAGCAAGAGGATAAAATGTAGATAAGATAGGTACCTACTGCATGATTAGTTTCTATGTTATTTTATTATTACATATCAATGTCCATTAATTATTTGGGATATTGCGGCTTCTACACATCAGTATAGAAGCCGTAATATCCCAACTTCCCAAGTAAAGGATTGGCAGACGATGGGTCGCGAGTTTGACTCCACCCGTTGTACCTTATTTATTTAAGCTTTCTCTAAACAATAAAAACATTGAACTTGCCTTTATCCTAAAAACATTATTCTACACATGTTCTAAAACAGGAAAAACAATATTAATAATAATTAGTACGTATGCCGTAAGTACGATATCTATAAGTACTTTAAGTAGACCATTTGTCCATTAATCGGAGGAATTCCATAGTATGATAGACTGTACAGCTCTTGTGTAGGTAATAAATTATTAATATCTACAAAGGCTTATTTCTTAGTCAAGAACAGACAGATGGTATGAAGGACGACCTAAAATCAATAATGAATGACATAAATTATGCACGCACACCTGTGCTACTTCGATAATTTTGTAGGTCGATTGAATGATAAATGAGTTATCGATCTTTTAATTATTATAGAGGGTGGAAGGGACATCGACGGGTAAACGGTAACCACGTGTTTGTAGCGTCCCAAATAATATGTCATCGGTAAAAAAAAAAGTATTTTGTAATAAATAGTTGATGTTGTTGTTTTGTTTTAAATAGTTTTTTTTTATTTTTAATTACCATTATCTATTTCTATGGTTCGGAATAATGTACCTACCGAACAGTGGAAATTAGCAGACAAATTCTTCTTCAAATATTTACTTTAGATAAGTACAATAGAGACGAAACGATTAAAATAAAACACAAGCTTTAAAAAAACATTAAATATATTTGTTAAAATATTACAGATTCAATAAAATCGTGTCTCATAGATTACATACTCTTGTGGTACGTTACTACCTACCAACATATACCTCGAGCGAGGTTATGTTGCCAACACTTCAACATTCGTTACTATTGCTATCAACTAAGAGAAGCGATAAAATTAAAGCCAGCACTCATGGACGCACATTATATATTTTCGATAACAATTTTACATAACATGATCATCCCGTGTGACCCTGAAGTGTTAGGCAGAGGTGTATCATAGTAAAACTACATTTCGCCAGTTATGTTACATAGGGCGAGCCTATTGCCATCAACAGGGCTCTTATCCAATTACAGATAAGTTAAAAACATCTCTTGTCGCTTTACGACAATATTTTTTTTCTCGTGTTATTTTAGTATTACATATTTTGTAAACTGGATCGATAACACAGATATTTCCTCTGTAATGTTTGGGCATAACGTATTATGTACAAAAAAATTATGTGTTTACATTATTTCCATTAGCACCAAAAAAACATGGGGTCTTTATAAAAAGTTTACACTATCTCCTAAGGTCGTCGATGACAATTAATAAGTTTGGAGCTAATAATCCAAGCGTCCTTTTCCAAAAATAAAAATGTTGGACCGTGAGCACTGGCCTTAACAAGCCTGCCCGATAGGTTTGGCACTTACTAACAAACATTTATTTCCTTGCTATAACGTAAAATGGAGTAATAAAAATATAATAACAACGTAGCAATTAATAAACTGTACAGCGTAACGCTAATGGAAGATACACAACTTATCGATATAATTGAGTCAAATCGATTATATTTTACTGAAAGCGTATAAACATAAATAAAATGCATGTAAAAACTATCGGATTGTCAAAGCAGCACGAATATGTCGTTCCTTAGGAAGCTACGACGGAATTGGGTCTTCTTGGCAACTTGATAAACATAGGCCGTTTAGTTTTTTTGTTTGCAGTGACTCGAAAATCAGACAACAGGGTGCTTACTCTGGAATATAATTCCGATAGATCGACATTGGTCAAACGTCAGGGATTGGCTAGACTCAGTGAGTCCAGCCAATGCCTGACGTTTGACTGACAATTCCAATGTCGATCTATCGGAATTATATTCGAGAGTCACTGGTCTTACTAAGGAGTTTGGTATTACCCACTGGATAATACCCAGTATTAACTGGTTTGTGGAGGCGAGATATGCAGTCCCTCCATGTAATATACTGGTATTCAGCTACATCCAGTAAGACTGGAAGTCGATTCCATTGGGAAAAGGCTAGGATGATGTTTTGCCGCCTATACAAAGTTGGTTGAAGTGTATGTTGTTTTTAGTTCCAAGAAGGATTATATTATCTACATCTACCATTATCTACCTACTCCATATCAATAGGTAATTCCGTCGTAGTTTCCTCCTTCAAAAAATGCAAAAAACCAAGCCGTACCAACTAAAATTAATGTCTGAGACATTTAGACCGTTAAATTAGCACTATTCGCAATAACATTTCCAAAATTTGTATACTATCTATATTCGTAGAACGATTTTTGTTTTTAGTATAAACGCTATGCTTAGGTTCTTATTTAGTTTAAATCACATGCACTAGTTAGACTACATCGATAAATACTAGAATGTTATATGTGAGCTTTTTAACACATAACATCACGCCTTTAATTCCCGAAGGTTTCGGCAGAGGTGTAGGTACCTATTAGTACCCCCACATGTCGTGTGTGAGCTTTTTTTTTTGTTAGAAATCTTTATTTTTACATCTTATTTTGAAGTTTTATGATACAATTTAGTTTTTTTTATTTACTTTACTATACACTATGGCTGTGATCATTTTTGTACGTTTTTTTTTTTTTTTTTTTGTAATTGGAGACAGATTTCAATAGTCTCTTGCCTGTTTTATTTACAATCATTTGAAAAAGTAAATTACTAATATTTATTTGAAGTACATCATCAAATACAGCTGTGAAAAGATTCATTATACCGTCATCGATATTTTTCAAATTAAAAATCATCTCGAATATACTAGAAAAAAATAAGATAAGATAATCAACTGTCATAAAAATCCAACTTTAATAATGCACAATAAATTTTATTGGTGTTATCTTACGATATGAATCAGTATGTATTATCTACATACTGATTCATATC
Organism: Diarsia mendica; assembly: GCA_949316265.1. NCBI lineage: Eukaryota > Metazoa > Arthropoda > Insecta > Lepidoptera > Noctuidae > Diarsia > Diarsia mendica. The sequence continues at coordinate 4,278,029 of OX438897.1, forward strand.
GTTCGACATATAGGGACGCCCCATCAGATGGATCGATGACATCATTCATAAGGTAAAGGTATAATGTATAAATGTAGGCGGAGTAGTAGTATCACCCAAATAGGAGCCTTGTTCAAACAAAAGGCTATTTTAGGCCGTGTGTATGAAACTTTGGATACTATATGTATGAGCAAACGTATGACCTTGGGAAGAGAATTTAAGGATCGTAGCAGGCGGCGTTATCTATTTTCCACCTACCCCCTGGATGGAAAGGCATGATTTTATTTATATCTGTTACTAGCTGATGCACACGGCTTCGCCTGCGTTTAATTATATACTAAAACCTCCCTGGAGAACCACTCTATCCATTGGTGAAAACAGCATGAATATCGGTGCAGCAGTTGCTGAATTTATCGCGAACAGACGCGGCGGAGGACTTTATTTTATAATATGTAGTGATAAAACTATTGACTTATAACAAAGGCAGAAATAACAAAACGCTACAAGCATGGTGTTTTGTTATTTCTGCCAGCACTACAATGTACATTCAAAAGGCGTGAATATATCTATACATAATTATGTTTACCATCTAAAAATATTAAAGTAAACACGTCATATCATATCGAACTGTGCTCAATTATTATAACATACCTAATGGTATTATCGGAAACCTCGAAGGACGCTCGTCCGCCGTTATCGAGTATTATAGAAAATTCTCGTAAAATTGTTACTAAGTGCTATACTATGTGTAACTTTACTATGCCCCGCGACTTTACATTCGTGTGAAATTATTATTTATTTTTCAAAAATAAAAGTGTCCCAGGTTAGATCTTATAACATCAGTTATCTGCCAGTAAAAGTCCCGTCAAAACCGGTCCAGTCGTTTCGGTGATTAGCCGATACCAACAAGCAGAAAAAGCTGTTATTTTGATTATTCAATTTGACACTTAAATTTTATTTATTTATGTATAGATAGATGTAGAGATATCTGTGCATTATTAAAGCAGGAAATTTAAAACGTCATGAACATTTTATCTTGACAAAGCTTACCTACATAATTATGTTTATCCGTTAGGTTTTTTTTATCTTTCGATAAAGTCATGATCCTTCTGACCCAGAAATAATCTCATTTTTTATACATTATCTAGACGAATCATATTGTGATTGATAATCGAAACTGATTTTTATTACAACATAAATAAAGTTAGTATTTCTTTACATGTTACGACGTAAATAGGATTTATATATACATATAATATCATACATTTCTCTTGTAATAGACGTATGGCACTAGCACGACTTACAGTCGACACTTAGTTTTAATAATTAGAACATTTGCCTTCATAATTTGAACATTTTTACAATAAAATACTGCAATCATTAGTCAATATTATATAGTCACAGCGCCATTCGTGATTACATATTTGAATTTCGAACGCTCACAGTTCGAAAAAAGACAATCGATAACCCGAATTTCATCTACTAACGTTTGAATATCGAATAACCTATAAAGTGCTGCATGGTTACATAAGACGCGTGGCCAAAGTTGGAACTAACGACGCCATTTTTTTTTTTACAATTTCCATAGACAATTTAGAACTAAAGCGTTCTCCTGTCAATGTCAGAACCATGCTACACTACAACCGATACTCATGCACTGTGACTAAAGCTAAGAAAACTTAACCAAACAGCTTGTCAAAGCACGTGTGACAGTAAGGTTTATCATTCTGTTCCTTGAAGGTTCCCTTATTGAGTTGTCTAAGGCAGAAGGCGCATACGAAGTGTTCGGGGTGGAACTTTCTGAACATGGCCGTGATACAGCGGCCCGCGATGGGTTTGTGGCAGCCGGCACAGAGGGAGCCACGTTTGCCGTGGTAGTGGGTCTCGCAGTATGGCTGGCCTTCGTGCTCGAAGAATGACCCTCCGTGGAAGGGCTCGCGACATTCCTGAAAAGAAAAGATAATTGTTCTAGAATAAAATAGCTTTCATTATACATAATTATACTACCTAATCCTAATAATAGAAATAAAAATAAGTATCAGATAGTGAGTTCAAATGGGCTGTGCCCAATGGGACTTGCCATGTAAAGTTTCTTATCGCTAAAAGCAATCTTGCGAATACATTTTTATAATGAAATAAAGGAAAATAAAAGGTAAAGGAGAAATACTCTAGGTATCTGTAGTTTTCTTCAAATTATTCTTTATGAAAACGGGTGTCGGTTCGATGAGGATGTAAAATAGGACTTGACAGATCCTAAACATGATTAGATAATATGATGTCGTTTTAGATAGTACTTGTTGTTATCATTTAATGGGTGAACACAACAACAACCCGGAAAAAGTAACAAATTACTATAATTAGATATTTAGTGTGGAAAACACATTTGCATTTGGGTTTAACAGGCATTTTTTAAACATTGCCCCATACTCGGAATTACTCCTGTATCGTAGTTGCGTCTACAAGCATTTAAACTCACAAACATCCAGACCTAAAACAACTACATGTAGGCTATACATTTTTTTTTGCATGCAGGAATCGAACTCGCGACACGCAGCCACTGCGCCAAACGTGCCGTCAAAATTTGAGAAAACAAGAAACTGTAAACAGATTTCTTTATTTAAAGCTTTGCTGATTTTTTCCTGCCAACGTGGATGTGCGCAGATGATTGATTACAGAAAATAAATACACCATCTTGCTTTTCCTCAAAAGTTGTTTACTCTTCTACGAGTATACTGAGAGGGCGCTGCGTACGCTTGTGGTCTGTTCATTTTCAAAGACTTGTGGAGTTTGTGGAGTGGGAAATTGTGTAATGCGTGTATAATAGCAATGTTAACCCTGATCTATTTTAATATTAGGCCCACACCATAACCTTCCCTAATTTATATGCTTTTGTAGGGACTGAAATAAAACTGAAGAACTATTATTACCGCGAAATATATTGTTTTTATATTACCTCCTTTGATATTATAAATGTTTATACCATAATAAGTACATAAAATTGGTCTGTATTATATCAAGAACGTTTTACGTAATATTTTGACGTTTGCTGTGATTTATTAGGTACAACAGATTCTCTAAAACATTGAAAATCATACTTCCAAGTGGTGTTTGTTCCAGTTAAACTAATATCAACTGTATGGTGTTTTACATTCTGTTGATATCAGGATGACAAGAATAGTACTACCTTGCAAAAGTCATAGAGCTGTTGGATGTAAGATGTAACCTTTTAAAGTTGTTTTTCCAAAAGCACATATTATTATTTATTTATATGTTTGGAAACGGAACTGCTAATACAGAATAGACGCTTTAGCATCTAAGGTTCATTAGTTAGGCTCGCACTGGCCGACGCCCGTCAGTGCTGCGGGTTGTTCGAAAGAGATACCGCGGCCTCGGCACAAGGGCTAAGAAGGAACATGGGTGGTTTTTAGTCAGTGGAAGTCTGACACTCCCTACCGCTCTGCCCAGAGCGGGGGTGGAGTCATTTGATGATTTCCCAGCCCCAAAAAAAAGGTTCTTTAGTTATTCTGTGTCGTTCAAGTTTAGTGTATAACGTTGATGTTGGAAAATGATAGAAAATAAAGTTTTATAAAAAGAGAACAAAAATATATTTTTTATTCAACATAACATCACGCCTGTAGACCCCGAAAGGCAAGAGAGAGGTATACCTCACTCAGGGTACACCCTTTTTTCACCATTTAGTCAGTTATTTTTAATTCAAATAAAATAAGATAACTATTTAGTTCATTTTAGTAGGAACTTATGTAGTGGTTTTGTGGAATTAAAACGAAATATTTTCGCATTAAACTATTTGCACTAAACAATAAAGTTTTCAATTTGTAAATTGCTAATGAGCACAGCATGTCCCAAAATCAACAAAACTGTATGAAATACTAATAAGCTGTCAAAATGCATACAGTTTACATCCACGAATGAATTATTACGTCATAGCGTGTTCAAAAACGAAAAGAAACAAGCCCAATACAAAGGGACTCTCAAAAGAAAGCAAAAAGCTCAACTAGTTACACCATACCCACATGCAATCAGTTTGATGTTCTTGAAACTGAAGACGATAACATTACAGAAAAAGTATACACACCCAAACCTGAGCCAATCTTTGTAACTGGTGTAATAGACGTAACTGCCCTAAAAGAGAAATTGCACAAAATTATTGACAACAAGTCCTACACAATGACTACCCTACGATCGGGTCACATAATTAAACTGATGCCTGCTGATATAGCTACATATAAAATCATAAGGGATAACTTCACTACTAACAATATATCTCATTACACCTACCAGCTTAAGAGTGAGAGAGCGTATCGTGTGGTACTTAGAGGTCTACATGCTACAGAAGACATTGACCAAATAAAAACCGAACTTAAGGAACACCAGCATGATGTCAGGCAGATTGTTAATGTAAGACACAGAACCACTAAACAAGCACTACCAGTGTACTATGTTGACCTAGAACCCAAAAGTAATAATAAAGATATCTTCAATTTAAAATACCTATGTCAGTGTAAAGTGACCGTAGAGGCTCCTTACAAAAAAACCGAAATACTCCAATGCAAGAGATGTCAGAGATTTGGACACTCAAAAAATCAATGCTGCAGACCCTATCGGTGTGTCAAATGTGGTAATGACCATCCCACCTCATCTTGCACTAAAAAGCCTGAGACTGAAGCCACCTGTGCAAACTGCCAGGAAAAACACCCGGCTAGCTATAAAGGATGCTTAAAATACAAACAATTCAAAGACAAAATTACAACAAAGACAAATCCAAAACAAAAACAAATGACACAACGAACTCAGGAACCAGAAATAACACAAAAAGTGCATGCACCTAAAATGACGCAAAGATTGCTCCAATATGGAAACAGGGCTAATACAGTACACAAAGAATACCATACGCAAAACGCTACTTATGCGGATGTGTTAAGATCTAACATTAACGAGAAAAACCAAGCAGTAGAACAAAAAAGCTCTAACAACATAACAGAAATACTGGAAAGTATGTTCGCTAATCTACAACAAGTCATGATATCCATGATGGACAAAATGATGGATCGTATGGTCCAACTGATTACAAGTCTGGTGTCAAAATGACTTGTAACTTGAAAATTATGACGTGGAATGCCAATGGCTTGACGGAGCGTCGTCAAGAACTCCATGCGTTCCTATTAACGGAAAAAATTGACGTAGCTTTGATATCAGAAACTAGATTCACTCCCAAATCACATTTAACGTTAAAAAACTTCAATGTATACACGACAAATCACCCATCGGGCAACAGCCATGGAGGTACTGCAATAATTATTAAAGAGAACTTAAAGCATTATGTGCAGGAAGTTTATCAAACTGACAAAATTCAAGCTACTTCTATTAAACTACAGCTTAAAGACAAATCAGACATAACATTATCTGCAGTATACTGTCCGCCCAGACACACAATAACTGAAGTCGAGTACAAAGCATATTTCTCAACTCTTGGACCCAAATACATATGCGGAGGGGATTGGAACGCTAAACATACTCACTGGGGTTCTCGACTAATTACTCCCAGAGGCAGACAACTTCACAGAGTAGTACAAACACTTCGATTGGAATGTATGACTCACTGTAAACCAACTTATTGGCCAACAGATCGAAACAAGGTACCAGACCTTCTTGACTTCTATCTAACCAAAAACATCAGCCGAAACTATATGACTATTGATCAATGTACTGACCTATCTTCTGACCACACACCTGTCATACTGAATGTGAACTCTACAGTTGTACTCGTAGAACCTCCAGTAAGAATATACAACAAAAACACAAACTGGGACACCTTTCAAGAAGAGATAACCGCCAAATTAGTCATACATAAACCAATACAAACGACCGAAGAGATAGAGATGGAAATTGACAAACTGAACAAAGTTATACACAGTGCAGCTAAAATAGCGACTAAAACAAAGAAAAGACTACCACCAAAACTCAACGAATACCCCAAACAAATTAAGGAACTTATAGCAGAAAGGAGACATCTTAGAAAAATATGGCACAGGACTAGATATCCGTCAGACAGAACAGCCTTCAATAGATCCTCTGAAGCATTAAAAAAGTCAATAGTAGATTATCAAAATGAAAATTTACAGGCATTCCTGTCGAACCTAACACCATCTGTAGATACAAATTACTCACTGTGGAAGGCTACAAAGAACCTTGATCATCCAAAAACACAGATACCCCCGATCAAAAATAACTCTGGAGATTGGGCTAGATCAGATGCAGAAAAAGCTACAATCTTCGCGGAACACCTCTCTACAGTGTTTCAACCACATCCAGAGACAACTCCTGAACACACCACTGAAGTAAAAGATTTTCTTAAAAGTCCATTACAAATGTGCCTACCGATAAAATGGACAAGTCCTCGGGAAGTAACTAAAGGAATAAAAATGCTGAAAGACGGAAAATCTCCTGGATATGACATGATAGACGCAACCCTACTAAAAAGATTACCAAGAAAGGGTATTGTGCAAATAGTAAAAATATTTAACGCCTGCCTTAGACTCTCATATTTCCCTGCACACTGGAAGATAGCACAGGTCGTGATGGTACCCAAACCTGGAAAACCGCCACAAGAAGTTAGCTCGTATAGACCCATCAGTCTATTACCCGTCATTGGAAAACTCTTGGAAAGAATTCTGCTCAACAGAATAAAAATTCATCTCGAGGACATAATTCCGAACCACCAATTTGGGTTCCGAGAGCATCATGGTACTGTAGAACAAGTGCACCGTATTGTGGATACAATAAACCGTACACTAGATAGCAAACAATACTGTTCCGCTGTCTTCCTTGACGTAAGCCAAGCTTTTGACAAAGTCTGGCATGACGGTTTACTTCATAAAATAAAAAAAATGCTACCTCACTCATTCTTACACATACTAGAGTCATATCTCCAAAATAGATGGTTTGAAGTTAAATTACACACTGATCTCTCAGGCTTGTACAAAATAAAATCAGGTGTACCACAGGGTAGTATACTTGGACCAGTACTGTATACCATATATACAGCCGACCTTCCAACCATGGACCAAACCATAGTTGCCACATACGCAGATGACACAGCAATACTGTCCACCCACAGTGATCCAGCAACAGCATCTGCTCAACTCCAACTGCACCTCTATGAAATAGAAAAATGGCTGAAAACCTGGCGAATAAAGGTTAACCAAAGTAAATCGTCCCATGTTACATTCACTCTCAGACGAAAAACTTGCCCTGTAGTGACGCTAAATGGTGAAGAGATCCCACAGGAAGATCATGCCAAATATCTAGGCATGCACTTGGATAGGAGACTAACGTGGCAAAAGCACATTTGGACGAAACGCAAACAACTAGACACCAGGCTACGCAACATGTACTGGATAATAGGTCGGCATTCACGTCTCAAAGCGGAAAGCAAGATTACCGTGTACAAAGCCATCTTGAAACCGATTTGGACTTACGGCATTCAACTGTGGGGTACAGCCAGTAAAAGTAATATTGAAATCCTTGAAAGGTTCCAAAGTAAAACGATGAGAGCGATCTTTAACATCCCGCATTATATAAGCAACAAACACATTTACAATGATCTAAAAATTAACACGGTTAAAGAAGAGATCACAAGCTACAGTGTTAAGTATCAAGAGAGACTGTCTGGACATAAGAATACACTAGCTTTTAAACTTAGTGGATGCGGTTCGTTACAGCATAAACGTCTAAAACGACATAGTGTTCCTACGCTTCCAGATAGATTCAGCCACATGAAGTGAAAGCCTCCCACACGGTGGCATGGCTCACTGTGACTAAAACCACTTCAGATGTAAAACATCAGCCAGAAGCAAGGCTTATTGTTAAGTTAACAGATTGCCATGATGCAGAAAAGAAAAAAAAAAAAAAAAAAAAAAAAAAAAAAAAATAGCGTGTTATTTTCATTTGCTGGACAATTATCATTTGGCGTGAATCCATGAAAATGTCACATTATAGAGAAAAAAAACAAAAAAAAGTACAAGTTTTGTAATGACGTGAAAAATTATGTTGTCAAACAACTACATTACAATGAGTTATATTTTTTTTTGTGTACATATTTTTTTCTATATTCGTATACTAGAGTAAGTTTTATCAGTCTTCTGTACATTTGCTTTGGACAGAGGGATACACATATAGAACATATTTAACATCACGCCTGTAATCCCCGCAGGTTTAGGCAGAGGTCTACCTAATAGTACACCCACATTTCGTGTGCCTATCACTTAGAACTGCTTATTGCTCTAGCTAGACCAAGTCAAATAAGATAGACTGACTTCGAATTTAGAGAATATAGGGTAGATTAAGAAATACCCAATCAATTTTCTTGCTTTAGACTAGCTTGTTGGTATAACAGTAGTTGGTATAGTAATAGCAACTGCTGGGGATGAGGTCCTTGGTTCGATTCCTGTGTCGGGCACAGTGTTATTGAGTACTTCATCAGAAATTTCTCAGTACCAGCCACGGAATCTAAATTTGTGCTCGGTTGATGTCAATAGGCTCGCCCCCTATTACATGGGAGTTAAGGATAACTGGCAAAATGTGGGTGTACTATTAGGTATACCTTTATCTAACCCTTTGGGGTCGTGCTGTTATGTTATGTTAACTACACCGCCGAAATTGAAACAACAAAATGGCGCTTCAACTAAACTACGTACTCGAAACATTTCTTAGAACATATTTCGTCTATATTACGCAATAGGCCTGGCAAGCTCACACGTTTCATTTCGCAACTATACCATCACGACGCCACGACTATTGAGCGTTAAACTTGCACTATTACCCTTAATTCTCCGTATATTTGTCCGCGTAACGACTGGTAGGAAATAGACCACTGGCTGGTAAAAATAGCGGCAAATCCGATGGGTTATAAACAAATCGCTCTGATTACTAGCAGCCGGTATGGCGCAGACGTTCAATGACGTCATCAAGGATATAAATAGAAAGTACGGGAGTCGGGAAACCCTATACTCGGCACTTGACCTGCTCCACAATCCCATTGCATTTTTAGTTCCACGTCCTTCCCTATGCAACAACAATGAGATCCGATAAAAGGTCATTGTCGTACGCGTACGCACGTGACCTTGAATCCCTGTCAGAGGGCACATCCGTAATCTCATTGTATTTGTTTTTATTTATTTTTGTTCTCTTTTTTTGTTGTTGTTTCTCTTTCTTTTTTATTTTTGTTCTCTTTATTATAAATCTTAGCATTACAATAATAATATTACAAAAATATATTACATAAATAAATTAATTTCCCTATCAATTACTAACGACTAGTTGTTCTTTCATTTTGTGTGTAAATAACATCTGTGTTTGTGTGTGTGTGTGTTTAGATCATTCCCTTGTAGTTCATAACGACGAGCATAGCTGTAAAAGAAATGTTGGGGAGGGCATATTGAGAGGGGGGCATTGGTGACGTCATCCTTTATTCATCCTCATCGACTCCGACGCATTTGGGGCATACCGGCTTTCCTTCCATGGCATAGAAAGATTTGCCTTTGACGGCCTTTTCGCAGTCCTGTGAGGTAAATTTTATATTAGAAATCCGATGTCCTGAATATACAAAAGTTTTAGGGACTTTTGAATATTTAGGAGAGGTTTTTTATACTTGACCTGGCATATTGGAGCATTATTTGTAAATAAACAGTTTCAGCTTACACCTGTGATGATAGGGAGTCGGATACTGACCTTGCAGACGAAACAGTCGGGGTGCCATTGTGTGTTGAGTGCTGAGATGTAGTTCTCCATGATAGGCTTGTTGCAGCCGCCGCATTTGGGCGCGAACATGTCGAAATAGTCATTGCGACAATAAGGTTTACCATCCCTCTCGTGGAAGCCATCTTCTCCGAATTGCTGGCCACATTGAGCACAGAAGAAGTGCTCTGTATGCCAGGTCTTTTCGAGAGCCGTTACGCATTTCTGAAATGAGAAAATCCACCTTAGCACAGAAACTTTTAGAGTCGAAATTTTCTTGATCGGAGTTCGCAGAAACTAACATCAAGGATTGGTCCATTGCAGTAAGCACATCTAGGTGAGAACAGGTTGTGGTAGTCAGGCTCGCAGTAAGGCCTGCCGTCACGCTCGAAGAAGTTCCTGGTGCCGAGCTCCTGGTTGCAGTGCGCGCAGGTGAAGTGCTCGGGGTGCCACGTGCGACCCAGCGCCGTGATGACCTGCCACAGAACAGTTCGTCATTCACTACTCAAAAAAAATCACTGAACACTTTTGGGAGCAGAATTAGATTTCACTGGATTTTCAGTCTTGATTCCTGGTGTTTGAGGTCGAATTCTGCTCCCATCACGGTTGGATATCCACCTGTCCAACGATGGGCTTATCGCAGGCGTTGCAGCATCCCTTCTGGGGGGTTTGTACTCCTTGGCGGCTCATGTCTGCCCGGAGAGATCCGAGCATATGCTCTAGAGAGGCGGACTCGGGTTGCCGCGGGTTGCTGCGGTAGTGTTCTTGCCACGCACGCTTCTCGCGATATACGTGGGTACCGCTTTCAACTCCTGTACCAGTGCCGCTCACCTGAGGAAATCACAAAATGTTTATGAGTGGTGTTTCTAAATTGCAAAATAGAAACGGATAAATGGGGTTGAGATTGAACTTGAATCTTTTGCTTGGACTTGAACGACAAAATTTTTCTAAGTCCAAGTAAAAGATCGAAAATTCATCGTAATCCCAACGTACAGAAGTAAACCCGCCCGTTCGTGGTGGATTGGAGCGAATGCCGTCCGAGTGAAATGTTTGTCTATGTACTCTAATATTATAAGCTGAAGCCCCCACCACGCCTGTGATGTAACGCTGGGAACTATGTTTAGCCGCCTGGCACAACGCGGGTGCGAGGGAGACGGCGATACTGCTGGAGCGACGGCTTCTAGCGCGGCTGGAAATAGCCGTGGACCAAGAAAGGCGAGTTGTAAATATTATAATAAACGGAAAAGAGGAGACTGCTGTAGTGCAGTGTGCCGAGGTGGCCGTGACAGATGCCGACCGATATTGGACCTTAGGGTGGCGATGATTCACACCTGCCCGCATATTACTACAGAATCGAATCGTAAACTCAACCGAAACGATCTACCAGATTATAAATTCTGGTTTTATTCAGTAAATTCCGTTTCATGAATGAAAAATACTGTGATAACACGAGGACATAAACAATGGCATAAGATTCTGGTATTGCGACGCTACCAGCTCTAATATCTTCTTGGCAGCTTGTGGGACAATCAACTATCCTTTATTTTACAAGCGACCTTGTATTGCACTATAATTTGTATACAAATTGCACTAGCTATTTGTTTCACTTAATACATTAGCAATTAGACAAATACATACATCTTTAGGACAGTGGAATTTAGGTTACTGTGTTCGCACTGTTTCTCTGGATCGATTTAAAGCGAAACGTGACTATGTGGTAGAGAACATAATATTTACGGTTTGAATCTAATAAAAATGAGGCACATGCCAAAGATTTGTTTTGATAGCATGGCCACGTCATTACGTTAATTTTTTGGCAAGTAAGGGAAAATTTTGGGAATAATGAAGATGCCAAAATCGATTAACGTAACATCACAATTATGACTGTCTATCAAACTTCAAAAGCCCTCTAAACTAACAAGTTCTAGAATAAACACAAGCTAACTGAGTGAGATACATCTCAGTGAATTCGCATAAACTAATAATTCATTATGATTATTATGAATTACGACTTTGGATTTTAGGTTTAAACGCAAAGATCGTGTATCTGCAAAGCACTTAGCCAGAATTTTTGATATTTGTGTAATATATGACAGCTTCAGTAAGAAGTAACCCCCTTCCCTAAAATGCTTTTGCTCATCAAAAGTGTGTCTTTTTAAGTCTTTTAGATTCATCCTCGCTTTAAAAAAAAAACAATTGGTACGATACGTTGGTGGATACGTTTTTACGTGAGTATCCCATATAGGTACTCTTCAAATGCTATCTTAGAGTATAACAGTAACTGTACGTTAAGCATTTGGATAGTTGAGCTCAGACCGGCTCTGACTCCATATGAAATCTTGGTCATCAGCTGCATCTGGTTACACTAAAAGCCGACCAACATAGTAGGGAAAGGCAGACGATGATCCTCCCAGAATGATACAAAACCACGTAGGACACCACTTACTTTAAAATCAGACAGCGAAGCCATCAGATCGTCCAGCTCCTTAGTAGCATTGGAAGCATGCTGATGGTGACGCACAGCTTGGGTCTGCACTTGAGGCGGTTGCTGCTGCGACTGGGCTGGTTCCACCACCGTCTCCTGGACCGTGACTGTCACTTGTTTGGTGCCGGGGCGAGGCAGGGTTCCTCCTTGGGATTGGGGCACTGGCGATGTTGAGGCGCGACTGGGGGCAAAAGAAAAGGAATGGTCAAGAGATGTCGAGCAGCTGAGCAGTTAAGCTAAGAGTTAATATTTAAGGCCGGGTTGCAGTAATTTTAAGATTTTTGAACATATAAAAATCGAACTAAATACGAGTTTTTTAATAAATAAAAATCATTACATAAAAATTGAACATACTCTCTAGTAAATCGTAAAGATAGAAACGCGATTTAGAATGATCGGCTCGATACTTTTTTTTAACAAACATGACTCTAAATCACAATTTCAAACGTGTACTGCTAAGACATTTCATCATGAATTTATATGAAAGTTATATCAGTAGATAGAACTTTTTATTCTGAAGTAAATGGTGAAAACAGATTGTATAATTTCTTTATAGTTTTTCTCCAAGAAGCAAAAAACAGTCAAAATTTAGGCATTATATCGCTCGCGCGGCAGGGCGGGGGGCGAGGTCGTACGTACATAAAAACAAAGTACTGCAACCTGGCCTTAAGACGTGGCAGGATCAGCCTGATAGCTTTTGACCTATCTGTTTTACACCTATTTTGGCCGAATCTTCACGAAGCCGTTCAAATTAATGTATAAAGTTTTTTTTAAATTCTAAAGCTTAGGCTTCCTTTTGATAAGCTGGTTCTATCTTTGACTTCATCTCTTTCCTCAGGATAAAATTGAGGTCAAGAGTTGACCCATATAGAAAAAAGCACCTCGAAATCATCAAAGTTGAGATGAAAGATCATAGATCCGTAGGTGGCAGATTGTCATTAATTTCAACGAGCTTTCTAATTGTAATCCAATACAGCTTCTTAATCAATTACATTTCCCCCGACCATAAACTAAATGAAAACTCCTCTATAAACTGAAATGACGACACTATTGAGAATCGCGACGGCCCCTGATTGGTCCACATGTCATGCATCTCTTGTGTTTACAGAAACCAGTTATAAATTACTCCAGTACGTAAAGACCTATTAGAGTTTGGCCGGCGCGGGCGCATGCAGTGCGTCTTAATTCCCTAAATAGCCGATTGTCCTTCCAAAACGATTATTTATTTAGTAGTAAATGTGTGTCATGCATGTGTGCATTCGTTACTATGGTATGGGCAGGTATTGACTGGGCAGAGGCAATTAAAAAGGAATTATGGATTTTGTTTGAATACGAATAGAATTATTGTCTTTTGGGAGGTCTGAGCATAGTTTTCGTTTAAAATGGATGGATTGTTTTATTGCTCTTCTGTTATTTCTTGCTATGTGTAAAACTAGACATGTTTAAAGCCCTTCGTTGCAAAATATTGGAGACCGCATCATCACTTTCCATCAGGTGAGATAGTGGTCAAACGCGAACCTATCAATAATAAAAAAAAAAAAAAAAAAAAAAAAACCTGTCTACGCTTGTGTTACACACACCTACATTTTCCTGAACAATTATGTTAATTTAAACAATCTGTAAGCTGCAAATTTATTTATGAGATACAATTGGAATGAAAATAAAGAAGTTTATTTCAGTAGAATTAGTCTGACAACGAGTCCTACCAAGTCAATTCCAATAATAATTGGGTAATAAACATCAGATGGGAGTCACTCTATGAAAAATACTGGTATTCCGCCACATCCGGTTAGACTGGAAGCCGCCCCAACATAGTTGGGAAAAGGCTAGGCAGATGATGATTACAAACAATTTCAGTAGAATTAATACCAGGAAATCAATTTGGTAATTGTACTAAGAATTTAAGAGCATCTATATTGTCTAGAATAGCCAAAAGCTTTTACCCTGTCCAACGAAGTTTATAAACATTTCAATTCATGACATTGACGAATGATTTTGTATTCGTTTTACCCCTAAAAACTCTTCATAAAACCCATTCATCTTATAAAATGGAGTAAAAGAATGAGTAGTCTTTCATTCTTGAAAAAGTATGGCAGTCAGACATCAGTAATTCAGCAGAACTACGAAAATCGACATTATGAAACGAACTGCTACGAAATAAAGGCGTAGTCAAAGTCAAAATCTTACAATGAATTTTTGTATAGTAAATTAGACTCTTGTCGCGACGACAGAAAAGCCTATGGTTACGTGGTATGGTGTGTGGTATCAATAAATAGTAAACTCACGTTTGTAGAAGATTTATTGTCCACAAGTCCTTACACAGCTTAACACAAAGTTCAGAAGGCACAAGAGGGTTCAAAGTCTATGCTGACCCTTGGTACAGCTAGACCTTCTGAGAGCCCGTCGGGGTCACCAGTATGGTTATATACATTTAGATTTAGATTTTGGTTTACGTAGAACTTTTCAATGGCGTTTCATTGTAGCCGATGTCACGAAGCCTTTAAGGCGACATTAGCTGCCCGCGACCTTGAACGCGCGTTTAACTCATCGCCTAAACAAATAAGGTTGAAAATGGCGATGCGTTTGATGCTCGTGACTGCCAAAATCAACGATAGTTCGCAGATTTAATTTATTAAAAAAAAAAATACGCTGTAATGTTAAAATATTTTTACATATGTCTTTAGTTGGTTAAATTTCCTTTCTGATAGTAAAAAAAAAAAAAACAGTTGTCACTCAAAATATTGAGCATTTCGAGACGAAAAAGTTTTTTCGTGTGATTTTTTTGTGATTTTGTGATTTTTTTTTTCGAGGTTCTTGATTACTTTTAGAAAATATTTTTGCATAAGTCTTTTACCTATACATTTGACTATACACTGTATTTTTTTTGGAATTGTAATAAGTCGTAAAAACGACCTGTTTTTCGTCGCAGAGTTAGCCGTATGCTAACTCTGCGACGAAAAACAGGTCGTTTTTACGGTGCCCCTTTAGCCGCGCCTTAATAGGCGTAGATTTTTTAAACTTTTATAATCTCATAGTTGATTGTCGTAACAAGCGCCTAATTGATAGTTTAACATCTATTTCTACTATTGCTGCTGTAGCTATGTGTAAAAATATATCTTCTGTTAAAGTCGTGACTGGTGAGACTCGGCATCATAAAATTCTCAGCGAGTTTCCGGAAATTACTCGACCAGCTGGTAAGCCACACTGCACACCACACCAAACAGTACACCACATACGCACGACACCCAGGCCCTCCAGTTAGCACTTCATCACGTCGGGGTCACCAGTTTGACCGACAGTTTGAGTTCCTCATCCCCCATAGAAAATAGAGGATCCTCCGACCGGACGGGCAGTTAGCCCGCCGGACACAACACCCGTCCGGTCGGAGGATCCTCCCTTTTCTATGGGGGATGAGGAACTTTACACCCTGTTCCTCTACCCCCCAAAAGCCTATTGACTAGCGACTTAAATAAATTGGGACCATATGAACCAGGGAATACCGAAGCAGCCAGGGAATACCGAAGCAGCCAGGGAATTCCACTCCTTGACTGTGCGCATAATAAAAGCAGAGCGCTTTGTATACCATGTCACACACAAGACATGGTATGAAAGACGTGCGTTGCGGTTGATCACACAAGAGTAATTTCTTGACAGAACTTCTTTCAACAGCTTTTAAACCCAGATTCATCTTCTCAGGCCGTCCCTGTCCCCACATAATCTTCTAGTAAATAATACAAGTCATATACAAGGTAGGCGTTCAGCGGCAGGTGTGATAACCGTCTCTTAGCACATAAATACTAATTAGTGAGCGGAAACGTGCGCCAGAGTCGGTCGCGCATGCCAAAAACAATTATTTTACATTGTCAACCTTTGTTGGGTATTCTGGAGTATGATTTGTGTTTGAATGAGCTGCGATGTGTTAAATGTCAAAGTTGCATGTTTTAGTTGGACTTCAGAAGCTTTGAATACGTAAGCCCGCGTTTATGCTGTCTAATTCTTAAATGTTTAAAGTTTTAGACAAACCCGCCACACTATTCCAGAACCACTGTAACTCCTAAAAGCCAGAATCTACAGTGGCGATCAGCAGAAAAGCTCCGAGGCAATGAAGCTCGACGAAGTCCCAGTAAAACAATTTAACTGTCTTGGATTCTGCTCAGAAAAGAATAGCAGGAGTGGGAATATTATTTGCACTGGAGGGACCATATCAACAGGACACAGAACGGGGGTTTTGAACGGTAGAGAAGAAGGACTAAGCGCGTGGATCAGCTTTTGTGATGATAAAGCTCGGAATAACATAGTTAGCAAAACCACAAGCAACTATTATGCACCTAACCTTCGCATGGCCTAATGGTGTAGCAATGACCATCATTTTACAGTCGTTTTCAATTGAAGACCAAAAAATGAATAGCAGACACTTCAGAGCAGGGTTCTATAAACTTTCGTCATAAACATTACAACTTAGACCCTTAATAAGACAACATCATTACATACATCAAAACGTCTGGCAACATTGCGAATCACAATATTATAATGATATCAATGTCAAGGCTAATTTCTGCTAATACAACAAATTAAATCCCCCAGTCTCTTTGAAATTTACGACTCGCAGACATTACATTTGGCGTAACGTTGATGATATAAAGCTCTAAGTAATGACATTAATGACAACAGTTACAGTATAGACTACAAGGTTGAAATGTGGAATGAAGATGATGGAAATGTTTCTACGTAAAACAGAATAATCATCCTAGTCAGTGGCTCAAGAAAGTCAACCAGTCTTACGAAAGGATATTATCGTATTACCCAGTACAACTACAAACGTGGTTATGGAGGTCAGACAGGCAGCCGCTCCATGTAAAATACTGGTGTTCAGTTGAATTCGGAAAGACTGGAAGCCGAACCCAATGTTACTGCTGGGGACTGCTCCCAGTCATTGAAAGAAAGAAAGAAAGAAAGAAAAAATATTTATTGCCGCAGAATTATACACATACAATAAAAAAGCAGTAAACACAACTTACAACTAAAAAACAAAATTGGGCAATAACTCACTACGCACAGTAAGAGTAGTTTTGGGAGTCACAGAAAATGCCCGGTTTCATTACGATCGAGCATCTACTGCATCGTAAAACGCAGTAGGTACTGCGAATGTGGACATTTTCGTCACCTTCTGCAAAGTAAATATTAGAATATGTATCTGACGGAGCATTGACTGCCAATAATTCTATCTATGCATTATAAATTAATTCTTCCATCTATTCAGAGTTCAATTACCTTACTATCAAATGAATTATTGAATCAATTTTCTTCGTGCTACATCAACATCGTCTGGATACCATCATCATCATAATATTCAACACTACATTACATTGCTTTACGCAACTGCGCCAGTCATAATTATGAACGTATCTTTCTTCGAACTGATACACGGTGTGAAGGACGTCATGACACAATTTTTTACCACGCTAAAAAGAAGACCATTGATTTAGTATTTACAACAAACCCATGTTCTTCCACGAGACATTCGAGGCATTCATAGACTACGACTTTAGCGCTTTCCAGTAGCTTCCAAAAGTTCCTGTAGTGATAACTACCTATATTATGAAGTGTCCCATCATGTAGGTTTTGAAGAACACCACATATAGGCCGGATTCATTATAGGAGAATTGCGGAAATCGGCCTATCACATTCACATTAGTTAAAATTTACATAGGTCGGTCTGATCTTTCGCCCTTCCTGTGATTGGTCGAATTTGGCACATCTCCCCTTCGCTCTGCTCGTCTCCGCTTTCGTGGAAGCCGAGCCATACACTATAGGGCGGATTAATCTATGATTCTCCACCTGAGAAGTCTGTTATAACTCTTGGTAAAAGTTTGTGCCACGTTGTCCCTTACACCGTATAATTCTCACAACGTACTAGACTCTAGCATATCAGTCGATATACAAAAATATTCCCGTTCAACGGATGTAGTGGATCGCTGCCAAAATCCGATGATGAAAAATTGCTTGAAAAAATACACGCGCTGCCCTCGAATCGTACTTTTGCGACGGTATTACGATAGTAACAATCATTAAAATCAAGCGGATATCAACTGATGTAAAACCTTGTAGTGTTTATAGATTTTTGGACTGTTATGTTTGGTGCATCCTCTTTTTTGTTTTTCTTTATTTTTTCTGTGGCCTAGACCTATTCCTGTCTCTGGTCATGAAGTAACAAAATGGTCATAGCGCTTGGGACTGTTTTCTTCATCACAAAGCTTACTCAAGACTTTTTCTTTGTGTATGTTTCATAAGTAAGTCTGCTAGTTTACAAGCAACTAGCTTCTATATGGGTTATCTTGATTCCATCTAAGTACTATGGGAATGTTTTAATGTATTTTACATTAGAGTAGTAGTCCGGTCAATTTAGACCAAAAAATGAGAGTGAAGTTACATAAAGTCCCAACAAGCTGAATTTCTGTGAAATTGTTCAAAACATAATTAAAAACAATGTCTAGAAGTTCCCCATCATTCCCGTTTAAGGAAAAAAAAAAATTCAAGGTCAAAGGTAACAAAAATAAGTTTATCGCGATTTTCAGCAAAACGGTAAGTTTTATCATAAAAGTGCCTCAGACAAAGTTGTAGATCATAAAATTCTCTACAAAAATGTTCTACATTATTATTTTCTAAGAGTTACCATTCCTGAGATATCGCGATTCTAACAGTCACATTATTCTTCACTACATAGTATAAAAAACTTTTTAACAAAAAATAAAACCGACTTCAAAAAAAAAGTCAAAAATAAATCAGTTTCTGAAGTCGGTGACTTTTGTTTGTTTGATTTCATTTTTTTGTCACCGACTTCAGAAACTGATTTATTTTTGACTTTTTTTTTGAAGTCGGTTTTATTTTTTGTTAAAAAGTTTTTATTTTTCACTTTTTAGTGGTTCACCTAATGTGGACAATGTAGTATTTTTTTTGAGTTTTGTTGATTTTTCAAAAACAGCTTGTACGATTTCGATAAAAAAAATTATGGGACCATTTGGGAAGTATACCCTTTCCAACAAAAAAAGAATTTTTCAAATCGGTTAGCAAGTGACGGAGTTATGCCCGAACAAACATAAAAAAAAAAAAAAAAAAAACAAACATCCGAATTGAGAACCTCCTTCTTTTTTTAGAAGTCGGTTAAAAATAAAGTCGCTTTCTCGGTCCCTGTGTCCCTTTGTATGCTTAAATCTTTAAAACTACGCAACGGATTTTGATGCGGTTTTTTTAAATAGATAGAGTGATACAAGAGGAAGGTTTATATGTATAATAACATCCATTTGCACCCGTGCGAAGCCGGGGCGGGTCGCTAGTTATGTATAAAAGCGAAAGGTAACTCACTCCTCACGAGATCTCGAAAACCGCTGGACGCATAAAGATAATTTTTGGACAGGAGGTAGTTTATAGTTAGTAAACGTCCGCTAAGAATGGATTTTGCGACAGGGCCGTATTAGGGTGATCTTAGGGCCCTCGCAAGTTTGTATGAAAGTCCTTAATTTTTTGTGCTACAATCTTGATTTTTGACAGAGACGTGGTTTATAGTCAGTAGACGTCTGCTATGCATTAATTTTCTGACAGGGCTGGATTAGGGTGGTCTATGAGCTTTTGCAAGTTCTGATTCATACAAACTTGCGTGGGCCCTTAGACCACCCTAATCCGGCCCTATCGCAAAATCCGTTCTTAGCGGACGTCTACTAACTATAAACTACCTCCTTGCCAAAAATCATATTTATACGTCCAGCGGTTTTCGAGATTTCGTGAGGAGTGAGTTACCTTTTGCTTTTATATAAAGGCTCTTAGAATCGCGATATCTCAGGAATGGTAACTCTTAGAAAATAATAATGAAAGGCATTTTTGTAGAGAATTTTAAGATCTACAACTTTGGGTTGAGGTTTTTTTTTATAAAACTTACCGTTTTCGAGAAAAAATCAAAAAATCTCAAATTTTGACCTTTGACCCCGAATATTTTTTTTTCCTTAAACGGGAATGATGGGGAACTTCTAGACATTGTTTATCATTAGGTTTTGAACAATTTCACAGAAATTCAGCTTGTTGGGACTTTATGTAACTTCGAATGTGTAAATTGACCGGACTATATAGTATCTATTCCATTCCTTTACTGCGCTGAAGGAAATAAACGTACATTCACTTTAGCAGCATTAGTTATGTATAAATCTGTTCACAAAACACTATAATTGCTCTCATTGAGTCTAAGTAGACCTATCATCGAGGTTGGAGCAATAGCCTTTCACCAGAAACCACATACCTCTAGGCAGTTATTATAAGATGTAGTGCAGTTTGTCCTACATTTGCTTTCGCATCTACTGTGAGTAGTATTTCCATGCCAATGTGAAGGATAGGAAATGTTTATCTTTGCTATTGAATAATAATGAGATTTTTTGGCTGGAAAACATGACTGATATCTCGATACTTTCGTTGGTCTTGTGGTCACAAGCGCGACTGCTAAGCATGAGATCCTGGGTTCGATCCCCGGGTCAGGTAAAGTGATAATGGGGTTTTTTCGTCAGGAATTTCTCTCCACGGAATCTGGATTTGTGCCAGATTGATGGCAATAGGCTCGCCCCTTACTACATGAGACTTAAACATAACTGGGGAAATGTGGGTGTAGTATAAGGACCTCTGCCTTACCCTTCGACGATTACATGCACAATATTATGTTATTCGGCTAGAATAATGAGTTGAGCGTACTAAAGCAACGGTGTACAACATAATTTTTTTCAAGCATTATCTTCTTCTACTGAATAATTCTGAAAAAAATCACACCTGCTTGCATAAAATTGGTGCAATATGAAAATAATCCTGGCGAACGATCAAATGCAAAAGAAATGCTTGCATCTCGCCCAGTTTTTTAGATTCACAAAAATTCGTAATGCATACCACGTGTGGAGATTCATATGAATGTTGATAGATGGAGAGGGAGAGGAAGACCAAGGAATTGATGGATGGATTGTGTGAGGAATGATATGAAAGAAAAAGGGGTAAGTGATAACGTGACAGTTTCCAGAATGGCAGAAAAAAACGTGTTGCGCCGACCCCAATCAACATGCAACGAGAGCAGGAAGATGATGCAGATCAGCAGATCACATATTTTTCCGAATATCATTTAGTTTGCTGGATACTTTAAGGCGGGGTTGCAGTACTTTTTAAGATTTTTGAACCTATAAAAATCGAACTAAATTCGAGTTTTTTAATAAATAAAAATCATTACATAAAAATTGAACATACTCTCTAGTAAATCGTAAAGATAGAAACGCGATTTAGAATGATCGGCTCGATACTTTTTTTTTATCAAACATGACTATATAACACAATTTCAAACGTGTACTGCTAAGACATTTCATCATGAATTTATATAAAAGTTATATCAATAGATAGAACTTTTTATTTTGAAGTAAATGTTGAAAACATATTGTCTAATTTCTTTATAGTTTTTCTCCAAGAAGCAAAAAACAGTCAAAATTTAGGCATTATATCGCTCGCGCGGCAGGGCGGGGGGCGAGGTCGTGCGTACATAAAAACAAAGTACTGCAACCTCGCCTTAACTACAAAACGGACCTATATAAGCCAATAAACCCGTTGCATGTTCGAGCAATAAAGATCTATCTTCACTTACGCATTTATTGTTCGTACTTAACGGATAAACTCTGAAGTCATAGATATGCTTGCATTGCCCAGTTACGCAAATAAACCCAACATGGTACAAATTTATGTTGGCGCTGAGTACTATGACTAAGCTAAGAATTTCAATACATAGCATAACATCACGCATGTAATCCCCAAAGGGTTAGGCAGAGGGTGAGAGTCAAAATGGCGGGTATACCATAGCGAATCAAATTATACTACTTACCATAAAAATCTACCTAAAATGTACTATTCTGTACCTAGCTCTGAAAAATCTGTACCTCCTTCAGAACGGAGTTATTTTAAAATTAAGATACACCCGCCATGTTGACATCAAGATGGCGGGTGTTCTGCAATATTTTATTATTTAACAATTACTCATAAAATATAGTTACACCAAAAAATGTACCTATAAAGTACCTCAAGTAAAAACAAAAATCCACTTGATCACTTGGATAGATACTGAGAAATATTACAACCGTGTCTTGTGTTAATGTAAACGCGATAATAACTCCATCATCAGCCTATAATGTTCCCACTGCAGGGACTCAGGCCTCCTCTCTAGAAGAGGGATGGGCTATGATCTACCACGCGGGCCCAGTGCGGATTGGTAGATGTCACATGTCTTCGAATTTTTTGGTTCTAAGACATGCCGGTTTCCTCACGATGTTTTCCTTAACCGTTTTGAGAGTAGTGGTGATGAAATAAATTACACAAAGTAACGCGCCTGCCTGGGTTCGAACCCACGACTCACTGTTCGTAAGTCGGGGCCGCTACCACAGAGCCACCACTGCTCTGCGATAATAACATATTAATTCAGTATTTCAGGATAATTATAGTGTTACATAACTGCTGAAATGTGGCTGTACTATTAGGTACACCTTGCCTAACCCTTCGGGAATTACAGGTGTGATAATATGTTATTATCGTGTTTACACAAACACAAGACACGGTTGTAATATTTCTCAGGAACTATCCAGCTGATCAAGTGGATTTTTGTTTTTACTTGAAGTACTTTATAGGTACATTTTTTCAGTGTAATTATATTTTATGAGTAATTGTTAAATAATAAAATATTACAGAACACCCGCCATCTTGATGTCAATATGGCAGGTGTATTTTAATTTTGAAATAACTCCGTTCTGAAGGAGGTACAGATTTTTCAGAGCTAGGTACAGAATAGTACATTTTAGGTAGATTTTTATGGTAAGTAGTATAATTTGATTCACTATGGTACACCCGCCATTTTGACTCTCACGGCAGAGGTGTACCAAAGCCCCTTCGTACACAAGGCTACTCAAATCTTAGATACTCAACGATTTTAGTCTTCAAGCGACTGCCGCCATACAAATCCATTGAAGTTCGTACACGAGTCGCATCGCCGGGACGAATGTCGGCGGTGGATTAGAGTAGCCTTGTGTACGAAGGGGCTAATAGTACACCCTGATTTCGCCAGTTATGTTTATTAAGTCCCATGAAATAGGCGGCGAGCCTATTGCCATCAACCGGACACTAATCTAGACTCCGTAGCTGCTCCTGAGAAAACCTGATGAAAAACCCAATAACACTTTGTCCGACCTGAGAATCGAACCCACGACCTCATGCTCAGCAGTTCACCATTAGACCAACGAGGCAGTATTCAATTAGTTTCTTGTTTTATACGTTTAGTTAGGTTATTATTATAAGATTGTTTGCACACGAATCAATTTGCATGGTTCCCGAGGGCAATTGAAAGTTAAATGTTTTTGAATGCTTTTAACATTTCTTACAAAGAGTTTCGTAGGTTTATTATGTTATGAAAATACTAAACTATTGTAAATACTGAATCCACTTTACAATACCAATTTACAGTTTTTGCACCTGGCCGAACTAACAGTCAATTCAAAATTGTTGAGCCTTGATTTGTGCCGGGTGGGGCTAGGCCATGGAGCAAAATGGCTAGGCCCTTATTACATGGGACCTAAACCACAGATTACTGTGCCTAAACAGAAGTCGCGGAATGTGGGTGTACTAATAGGTACACCTTTTTCCCTAACCCTTTGGGGATTACAGGCGTATTACGAAAGAAATAGTAACTACTGACTATCTTCCACGTGCAAGATTAAGAGCGTAGACGGGCTGCGTATAATATACGTATATATAACTATTGCCGTCGCGCTGCGCTCTAGCAACCGGGCGGTATCAATATGTGAGTGCGATAGAGACAACTGCAGCTCAGAACGATTTTACCTATAAAAAACCTTGACCGATCGACGTTTCGTATTCTCCTGTTTTCTCCTCGAAACCTAAGCCAATTAAATTATATTTGGTATCAAAATTTAAAGGAAGAATAGATCTATGCCCCTATTACTTGTTTTTATTTTAAAAACTTTTCAATTTTCTTTGGTAGTCATCTGATTACGTAGGTAAAAACGGGGTATTTTTTTAGGTTTTTGGTAAGTCATATTTATTTTTGTAATAAATTTTTTGAAAAAAAAAAAAAATGACAGGGGCATGCCTTCAATAGACCTGGATTTTTATAAATAAAAACGATTACTCTAGAGGCATTATCCATGAAGAGAATAGGGGAATACATTTGTATGGAAAAATGCAGCCCGTCTATGCTCTTAATTCCCAGGGGCATCAGAAAGTCCCTCCAGACTCCGGCGCGTGGCCACACCGAAGGGGCGATTATAATAACAAAACACTGCGCTGACGTCATTCCGAGCTATTTGTGCGCCGAACAAAAATAGGTAAGTTTTCACACGGCCCAGTCGACGGCCCACGGCCCGATA
This sequence comes from Diarsia mendica, assembly GCA_949316265.1. Lineage (NCBI taxonomy): Eukaryota > Metazoa > Arthropoda > Insecta > Lepidoptera > Noctuidae > Diarsia > Diarsia mendica. Next base: position 4,302,686 of record OX438897.1, read on the forward strand.
TACTATCTAGTCGAGATTATTTTTTCTGGTTCCGTACAATACTCGTGAAAGGAGAACCCGCTAACTATCCAGCACACAGTACATATTATAGACTAACTAGCATAAGATTCCTCCGCTTGGAGTTCGCTAGTCCCACGGGATCCTTCTACCTGGACTTCACATTTCAACCAAATGCGTTCAGTAGTTTTTGCGTGAAACAGTAACAAATATCCATCCATCCTCACAAACTTACGCTAGCGATCTTCATGGGATGCAACAGACTGTTACAGGTGGTTACAGGCTAGCTGTAATCACACACGAGTCTATGAGCACCTACTGCTGGGTTTTTTGCTGGTTTACTCCGAGTGGGAATAAGTGGACCACAACAACATATGAGCCCTGTGCATAAGATGACAGATATCATCGAAGTTTTGTTTCTAGCACATGACGGACTCCCTCACCATTTTGAGAAAAGTGGTGTAAATATCAATGAGACCATGTGCCCATGTGCCCCCACTAATCTCATATGTTTAGCAGAAATTGAAGAACGACATTGATATATTCATTGCTGTATCGGTAACGAAAATTTTGATAAAGCTCTAATGAAAATGGAATTTCCGGTTGAAAGCGCCCACGGGCGGCTCAAGCTAAACTCGCATTTATGTTGTACCAAATTTAACTGAAGCTAAAATTTTCGACTAACAACTGCGTATTAAAAACTCAATCTGAAATCTCTGACAGACGGCTCTTTTTCATAGATTTCGACAGATTGACCGCCGAACACAAATTAACACGATACTAAATCGTCGGCAATCGTCGAAATCGCAAATCTGTAAGCACCTTTATGTACTAAAATACTTTATTATTTAGAAATAAACATTAGTAGCTAAACATTTTAAAACACGATCTGCGTGAAAGCTAATAAATTCAATCGCACATAACAATTCTTCTTCTTCGTCCTATCAGTTTTCGGGCTTATTGCCAAGCGAATATTCGCCTATTGCATTGCTTTTGCAAAGGAACTGCATGATACTGCACATGTGCTCATTAGCAAATGCACAGTTCCTATATCCGTAATAACGTGATTGCCAATTCTATAAACAATGGTTACGTAGGTGTTAAATGTTCTATTAAAATTACAGTATAATTGGAACAATCTAATATAATACATAAACTCACACCTTTTCTCTTAGGCCCATCTGCTTCGATCCTGACATACTCGTTTTGCCTCGTTCAGGTTACCAATAAGGTGAAGGTCTAGCTAGGGTCGATCTATAGGTTAAGTCGCGCTTGCCTAGGTTTGCCACTGAATACCATTCACTGGCCCGAAAGTCTGACAATCAGTGTTATCACGGAGTATCATTAAACAATACTAATCGGGATGTGGAGGTCGCAGCAGTCGCTCCGTGTAAAATACTGGTAAACAGCTGAATCCGGATAGACTGGAAGTCGACCCCCAAAATAGTTGGGAAAAGGGTAGGCAGCCGCGGTGATGAGGTCATGATGGTGCTCTTGATGCAGGCTTAGGGGCAAGTAGGAAGATGTTGGCTATTGCAGAACGAAACAGTTCAAAGGTTTGAATATAAGCTAGAAGCAGGCTTAGATGTGCGGTGTTACGCGAATTGATAAAATAAGAAATGAGAATATAAGAGGAAGTCTGAAAGTGGCGCCGGTAACTAAAAAGTTGTGTGGATATCAGTTGTCTTGGTACAGGCATGTGAAGTGGAGGAATGACTCATTCCTTTCATTCCATTCTTCACGACATTTTATGATTGATGTATTAAACCCGAAGGTTTTGAATATGAATGTGGATAACAGTATTAACAGTAGAGGAAGACCAAAGAAATTATGGATGGGCTGTTTTAAGAATGATAATTATGGTAAGAAAGGAGGTGTCTCATGAGATGACAAGAAACAGATTTGTATGGAAGAGGAAAACATGTTGCGCCGACCCCAAATGAATTGGGATAAGGGCAAGAGAATGATGATGATGATGATAAGCTAGAAGGAGGCTGCTGAGTCGTCAACTGGTGTACTGGCCATAGAACAGTAATTGACTGAGGGATACGATACTCCTCTTCCTCATCATCATTTCAGCCAAAAGACGTCCACTGCTGGACATAGGCCTCCTCCAAGTGTCGCCACATTGACCGGTCCCGTGCGTCTCTCATCCAGCGGGTTCCTGCAACCTTGACCAGGTCATCGGTCCACCTAGCGGGAGGCCTTCCAACGCAACGTCTGCCGGTTCGCGGTCGCCATTCTAGAACTTTTTGGCCCCATCGGCCATCGGCCATCCGTTCTGCGAGCAATGTGCCCTGCCCATTGCCACTTAAGTCTGGCGATTCTTCGGGCTACGTCGGTAACCTTGGTTCTCATGCGGATGTCCTCATTTCTGATCCTCTGATATCTGATACTCCTCTTAATGATGGGGAAATAGCAATAGCACCTGTAGCTTCAATAAACTTGTCATTAAACCTGCTAAGAAATAAGTGATGTTCGATATGCCAAATTATTTATAGCAAGCGAGACGTAATAATTTCTACAAGAATTGGCAGAGCCATCGAATGTCATTTCTTATTACATATTCTAAGAGATGGGCTATTTACTTGTACATGCTTGCGGGGAATAATTACTGTAGGTTCTAGGTATATGCAGTACTTATGTATGGATTATGTATGCATTTATGGCGCAGTAAAATGAGAACAGTAATTGTTTTGGGCAGCGGTGGCCCAGTGGTGTTGGCCCCGACTTACGAACAGTAGGTCGTGGGTTCAAACCCAGGCAGGCGCATTACTTTGTGTAATTTATTTCATCACCGCTGCTCTCAAAACGGTGAAGGAAAAGATCGTGAGGAAACCGGCATGTCTTAGAACCAAAAATTCGAAGACATGTGACATCTGCCAATCCCATCCCTCTCCTAGAGCCATATAGTATAGCCCATCCCTCTCCTAGAGAGGAGGCCTGAGTCCCTGCAGTGGGAACATTATAGGCTGATGATGAATTGTTTTGGGATTAACGATGAACTAATTATTAAGAGCTGAATGCTGGTCTTTTTGATTGTATGGTTTGAATTGTTATTGCATTAATAACGACTGACTGCGTTTCTTTTACTATAGGATATCTTGATCGTACTGTAAATGCGTGTATGTGGTCTCCTGAACTTGTCAATGGCACGCTGACAGAAGTTGGCCCAGAACTTGTCTACAAATTAAATAATTATGAAGAAATAGATAGAAGGATAAGTTGAAATTCAGCTAAACAATGTGAAAATAGAAATAAATATTATTTTGAGCGTGTAGTGATGTTGTCAAGAGTATAATTTCTACCAGTCTTAAGGTTATAATCATTACATTATTAAACCTATTATTTCAGACCACATAATGTGCTCTTAACATGATTATATCAAAGGAAATCATACTTTTTAATACTAACATAAACATATAATTTAAACAACACAAGTTTTCCTATTATTATTAGAATACACGAGTACAATAATTATGTAATAAAAAGTGTCCGTAGAAACCGCGACATCCGAACACTATAAACTAAGCAAACTTCCAACGGATTTAGATGTGGTTTTCAAGATCATTTACAAAATAAACATAATTAAAACCTTGTATTAAAAAAAAATACTTGTGATAAAGCGGGAAGTTTTACCCCCAACATCACCGTAACAAAAAGTTTCTCAGGTATATATGTAATAAAGAACAATAAAATATCGCAATGACGAGAAAAACAAGTGCCTTTATACTTTTAGACCCATTATTTTATAATGATAATCAATTATTCATTAATTATCTACTTCATATTATGCTACAGAAACCTATAAGTACGAGGTAAAATGGGGGGTCGCTTATAAAAGTAGGTATCTAGAATATCAACAAGACTTTTCCTTTATTCAAAATCTAACACATTTGAGTACTTGGCAGGTCCAGTGGGTCTTTATTTATGGAATAAACAGTTTCTAGCATTAGTTATTTCTATAACGGACAAGTGGAAACTTTTTCATCTTTCTTGTTGACTTTTTGCTGTTTGAACGATGCTCGTAATGTTTTCTGGCGGACCGACGAACGGATATAAAAAACTAGTGGGTGTGTCAACGACACAAATAAATATAATATTACTTATAGTATGTTGTAGATGAAATGTTGAATAACCGTTTCATTATTTTGTGGGATAAATATATTTGATTCAGAAAGGAACCGATGCAATTTTTCCGAAAATTGGATTAGTAAAGTAAAGGAGGAGTCAGTCAAGACTGCCTCGTTGGTGTAGTCGTCGCAATCGCGACGCCTGTGCCGAGGTTGAGGTCCTTTTTCCATCAGGAATATCTGAGTAGCAGTTACGGAGTCTGAATTTGTGCCTGCCATGGTTGATGGCTCCCGATCACTTCGTCATCTTTACTACCAAACTAATTAATCTCTTCTGCAGGTTCCACAAATCAGTTATTTGAAATGCGACAGCAGTAAAGTTTTTTATCACTCAAGACCCGATCTATTTTATCAACACCAACACAATAAATTGTGTTTATGGTGTATGGTATCGTGGGAAAGCCCACACGCTGGCAATAAATGTGTCTCTATTGCTATTCTATACTGATACCCAAGGTCATTGTTAGGAAGTCGTAGGGACCATGTCTACTGGGCTCAAAATACCACTGATTTAACATTAACTGACATTATTTGAATAATGTGACGAAGTGTTCATCTTCATATGAAAGAGGACGAAGTCGTTATGACATGGACATCTTCCGAGGAACACAAGAGACGATTTTACGTAGAAAGACAGAAAGCTAACGCATCCAGGCTGAACTTGAAAATTCTCTTGTTTAGTTAGCAGAAGACATCGTAAACGTAAACTAGCGTCGGCGTCCCTTTCACCTTGTAGAATATTAAATCATGATATTAAAAATTCAACATCTCCTGAGAATGCCCGCCGAGGAACGGCAGACATGTTGACAGGTTTGGGTAACTTCATTATTGGAAGGAATATCTACATAATATGCACGTCGTTGCTCCTTTTCGATTTACACAATGCTGGCTCTTGTTTTAAATATCATGGCTCCCATTAGTTGTGGTAATCATCAGTTATCTTCTACTCACCCATTGGGTATTTCTGCGCTGAGCTGGTCGAGGAGAGAGTCTACCGTAGGTCTAGAGGAAGCTGGGCTGGCTGTGCCATTGGTGCGAGCATATCCATCGGATACTGTGGAGGAAATAATACAGTCAGTAAATTCGTAAGCATTGAATTGGCTGCTTTCTGGAATCTAACAAAGGATATGTTTTGCTAACCTACGTGTCCAGTGTACTGGACAGGTTAGCAATTAAATTTCTATGTAGGAATTATGTATGTATACATAATTCCTACATAGAAATTTTACATCGGAAATTACAAAAAGTATCCTACAAAAGACAGACAACATCATTGTTGCCATTGCGTGAATACCCTGGATTGGTGGCTGGCACAAGAGCGTGGAGCTTGGCACAAGTAAAGAAAGGCCTATACCCAGCAGTTGGTGAAGTGGGGTTGCGGGTGATGATGATACAAAAGCAATAAAGACTTAAGGTACCAGTTGGTAGCCGACTGCACGCAGCAGCAGCAGACGACATGTCGTCGCTTCATGTCGTCACGACACGTCGTCGCGTCATGTCGTTTCACTAAAGGGCACATTTCCTGTTGTTTCTTTTATCTATGGGCACTACTGATCTGCGGTCGGACGACACCAACGCCTGCCGCTCGACGACGCGTCGCTAGCTTCATGTCGCTAACTACGGAGGGAATTTCATAGAAATACGTAAAAACCAGTAGTGTCGCTGCGACATGTCGTCTGCTGCTGCTGCGTGCAGTCGGCTACCAACTTGTACCTTTACATGTTAAAATGTATGGAACAGCTTAAAAAAAACTCAATAGAGAAGTTCGTAATTATTATTATGATTATTATCAGCCGTTTGTGTCCCACTGCAGGGCAAAGGCCTACCTTCCCTCTTTCCACTTGTCCCTATCCAGTGCTCCGGTTTGCCAATCCCTACTAAACGAATCCAGTTCGTCCCGCCATCTCCTTCTGGGCCTGCCGCGTTGATTAGTTTATTATTTCGTAATGATTTACTGAATTCATCATAATCGAATCGTTTGGATAGATATTATCATTGCAGCTGCATTAAACTTCGAAAAATATTAATACAATCAGAATCCTGGCTGTTTTGGCAACTGTTTACATACATGTTGAAACAATAGATTTTATGTTTCTCAAAGAATGCAAAGCGCACGAAAAACATAAAATCTGTAAATACAAAGTATTAGGTTTTGTATTTTACATCTTTCACGGTCTTTATCGGAACTGCAATCGTAAATACGGTGTTCAACCCGTTAATTGGTTGTTTCATGTAAGTACTGTTTCGTAACTATTTTTCGAACCCATAACATAACACTACGCCTGTAATCAACTAATCACCGAAAGGTCAGGTAGAGGTACACCCGCAATCCCACATTACGCCAGTTAAATGTAGGTACGTCGCATTTAATAGAGGGCAAGACTATTGCCATCGAAAGGGCATAAATCCAGACTCGTGGCTGTTACTGAGGAATTCATGATGGGAAACCCAATAACAATTTGTCTGTTCCAGGAATCAAACCCGGGACCCTATGCTCAGCAGTCGCGATTGCGGTTGCGACCACAGAACCAACGAGGTAGTCTGAAGTCTGTGAGTCTGAGGAGGTATTTGTTGAACAAGAACAAAAATAGTTTTTGGTTCTAGAGACCGTAGAATAATCTAGAAAACTACGGGATGGTCTTGTTTGTATATCGTAATGTTGGCAATTACTAGAAACATTTCACTCGACTGATCATTTATCTACAAATGGTAATAATCACTTGTTGATCGAAAATTTCTGCACGAGCACCCAAAATTTCCCGTCTAAACTCAAATCAACACAGCAGAATTTATAAATTGCTGCAACAACGTTATTTACGACCAAGAAACCTTGCTAATCATCCAACGTGTACAAAATGTACCGAAACTTTGCCAACGAAACTAACATTAAGAACAAAATAATTCTAGGTTCATTAACTTTAACAGCAAAACGTTTATGATTAACAAACAATATTAGCACTACTTCGCACTAGTTAACTGCTTGTTTACATACAATTTTGACAATTACAAGTGAAATTATGGAACATAAAACTTTGCCAAAAATATCGTTTGTTTTGAGAAAGGCACAGGTGGCATGGTCTTGACAGATTTGTCCAATGCCAAGTGCAGGCCTTTGCGGGACACTGATCGCTTGCCAGTAAGTCTGGCACCTAAGGTTCTTCGCCTGTGGCTACGAATATATCAATGTTTTCTTCAATAAACTACGAAGAAGATTGCCTTAGGGAAATTATTGAGCTATTAGAAGCAGATGTTGAACTTTTAAACGGTTGACCTTTGAGGTTAAGTGGCCCTAAAGATTTATTTATTACTGTACAAGGAGATGAATCTAATGGCTTATCTTATAGTATTGAATGAAATGCAATAAGAATTAGTGGGATTGATATTAGTGAGTATATTAGTGAAATAGAAAACGTCGGTAGAGTATTTGAACACGGAAAGCTAAAACCGAATCTAGCCTATGATGTAAGCTCACAGGTTGAAGATAAACTAACGACAGACGAAGCGATGACAATTAGATGAGTTTGAGAAATGTTACGCACGGTTTGAAGATCAAAGTCACGAGTGTAAGGAACGACTAGAGAACGGTGGTCGCTGGACAGTTGTGATGGATAGCTTTTGAAGAAGCAGAATGGAACCGATGACCAATTTGATTTACGTGAATGTAATGGTAAATTAGGAACAACTGGCAGAAGAATAAATTAGTGCGGAATAAAAAGAACGACAGAAACTATTAAAGCTGGTTGTAATCAAAATTAAAAAAAATGAAATACCAACAACTTAAAATTAGGTACTTCACTTCACCGTAAATATACTCAAGAAGAAGACGACTGCATAAAATGTTTGCATCTCGCATTTGTAAAAGCGACTGATGAAACTTACTAGTGTGAAATATTGCTACACGCGCCGAAAAAGTGCACTCCTATCTTTAGACCACTGGAAGCTTGAGATAGCAACACGCAATTTCTAAACACACAAGTTTTCGAGATTTTGCCAAAACATTATGAGGAGTAATAATGCTTTCTATAAAATATGGTCTTGTATACAACATCGGATCCAAATGTCTGAATACAAGTGTCAAAGTGATGCCAAATGTCGTTAAATGAGCGAGTAATTTAAGTTTATTAGATTGAAGACATCATGCACCGCTAATTGGACTAGCTATAGTAATGAGAGCGAAATGTGTATTGACAACATTCTACAGAGACAAATGAGTGTCTGTCTTTTCAAGTGTGCAGACAAGATTTGCATTACGTTTTGTTGCCTTGTTGCCTGCTAAAGATTATATTCGACTGCTGAATTCGATAATATTCCTCTGGCTGTTTTAGCATGGGGAAAATGATCATTTAACACATTTCCCATTACTAAAAACTTTCCTGAAATTTCGACCATCTTAACGTGATCTTAACACATGCTTACAACAAAACCATTACAAAGATAATAAAGCTTGACACAAACACTATCGTAATCCCCAATATTAAGGAGTCAAAGAAAGAAAATATATTCAAAGCCAGTAATACAGCATTAGTTTGTAAACCAAACAATCTGAAACGGTGTTCTATTTCCGATGGGGAGACTGGCCTTGGAGTAGACATTTGCCGATTACTTACAGCTATAAACATACTATTTATTACTGTATTCCGATGTATTTGTTGATCTATGGCTTAGTTGAAAAGGTTTTGGCTAAAGAGTGGTCGTGAAAAGAGATTTCTATGATACCATAGGGAATAATATTATTATAGAAGCTACAATAGCAGCAGCAGTAAAAGAAAAAGCAGAACCGATTTTGAGGGGAATAGTTGAATTTATTCAAATGAATAGTGCTACTGGCATTAAACAACAATATTTAGACGTTGAAGTTATTCCCATTTCGAGCAACGATAACATGTCTAATTCATCATCTACCTAGCCTTTGTCGTGTGGCTAATATTATTTAGCCACAAGCTCATCGATAACATTTCTAACTATTCCACTTATTTCTAATCCTCTTTTGACGACGTAAATATTTTTCTACCAAACGGTGTTATAATAATATGAAAAGATGAATCATCTGCCATCGCTACAATATCTAGGTCAATATGTATATTTTTTTTAAAATTGTAGCTTTCTAGCATGAAATTCAGGTTACAGGGCTAATTTATTACAGACTTGTTACACCCGAGGTCATCGTAAATGAATCGTTTTGGCGTACATGAAATAATCTTCGCATCCTACAAGAGACACGAATTATGGGAGCGCTTGATTTTGATAAATCATATTTATCTCAACTTTAGGAATTACAAATTGGTTCTGATAATAGTGAGGTGTATTATCGAGGTTGTATGTTAAATTGGTTTTATTAGTTGCATCAGCTGTTAGTAAAGAGACGACATGCTGCGCCGACTTGAAATTGAAATAATTTGGGATTAGAGCAGGAGCATGATGATATCACCTGCTACAGGTGCTTCAAATCCAAAAATTGTGTGTTCAGCTTACATTGTTAGCTTCTATGATTTAGTTGTTCTGTGTTCTAAATTCGAGGATTCTCTCATACTACTAGAAACGTTCATAACTTTTTTGTTTATTTATTTTTATGTTGGCCAGTTGAACTCTTCCTGTTTTTCTTCCCGTTGTACACGTCTAATTTATAACACTTCCGCTCTCCAAGGAATAAAATGGGTGTTATATCCTTGTAGTCTTTTTTTGTGTAACTAAGTGACATTGATTTGTGTTTTCAGTCTTAATGATTTTACACTTTAATAATTTGAAGATGAACTTTCATAAAAATGATTTCGGTCATACCTACTCACTATGATACTGAATTATAATGATGACAAAGTTATGATGGAGTAACATTCAACGGATCACGGTCGCAATTACTTCTCAATCTAAGGATAACAATGTTTATGTCTTCTTGAGTTTCACGTCATCATCGTAAAAGGCTTGTAGAAATAAGTAGTATGTGTGTATTTTTGTTTAGTCTTTACGGCAAAATTTGCAGAAACTTCTAAATCAATTTAATCAATCATCTTCTTCCTGCCCTTATCCCATTCTATTTGGGGTCGGCGCAACACGTTTTCTTCTTCCATTCTCCCCTGTCAGACAGTCACGGCATCATTTACTCCATTCTCTTTCATCTCATTCCTCACACAATCTATCCATATTTTCTTTGGCATTGCTCTTTCTCTTTATTCATCAACATTAATTTCAATAAAAATAATTCGCATAGACTCACCATTTCTTTCACTATACGTAGCAGACTTGTCTACATAGTTCCCGTATCTCGCATTGCTGAGGTCATCAAGCAGGGTGTCCAGTTCCGTCAGGTTACCTCGACCACTCTTGTCTGACCCTGTCCTGCCATAGACGGGCTGCGTTGAGCTGTAGTTGGTCTGTGAAGCATTGTAGGTGTTCTGTCCTGAGTTGTAGCCCGGTGAGTGGGTACTGTAGGTCGTCTGTGTTGAGCTGTATTCCACTGGGGCTACCTTCTTGGTCTCTCTGAGTAATGATGTGTTTTGGTAGGTGGGCTGTGGACAACGAAAGGGTTTTCATTCGTTTCTGATGCAAGAAGTCAATTTTAATTTAGGCTAAAAACCTGATAGGTACAGTAGCAGTAAGATATCCCAGTAGATATCTATCTAGCTTAGTCGGATTCTGATATTAGAACTTTAACATAACATTACGCCTGTAAACCTCGAAGGGACAGAGGTATACCTAATCGTACACCCACATTTGGCCACAAAATTACTACTCTACACCTACACCACTCTCTATCCTAGTACTACTTGTTTTAAAAATTTCAACGAATGAAAATTACCGCATTATTTAAAGACTGACGCGACTACGCGTTCTGCCAAATCACAGAAATCTTAGCAAGCCCTGATTGTCACCTCAAAAAGGAAAGTTATTGACAGTAGCACGTTTACAAAAGTAATTATGGCCACGAGGTGTAGGTAGGTACACTAACTTGTCTGCAACTGCAACTAAACTAGGCAGCCATTGGTCAGCGTTCAGCTAATCCAGTGTGACTGCACAATGACTGAACTGTGATATGGTCACGTGCATTCTTATGACAAATGACATAAACAACATGAATAATAGCTTATTTATTTTATAATATTTGTACACACAAGAACATAAGGAAACATCATAACAAAACTTAGAACACAAAGGCACAGTTTATTGCAAAAGAATCTGCAGGCTTGCAAAAGGAAAATGTATAAACAAAAATGTTCTTCATTATGAAGGTTCTTCAGGTGCGTAGTACTCGCAACTGGTGAGCGTGTATGACTAGGTGTATGAACGTGGACGAGCCAAAAGGAGTATCTAAGAGTCGAAGCAGGTAGTGTTCTGTGGTTTCTGAATACCCAAAATTACGATGTAATTATGTTTAAAAATAAATAGATATAATATTCGAAAATCACCATTGACCGGTAGGTAATTGGTTGCCTTTTAATCTAAGGATATGTATATAAGGTCCCATTAAAATAGGTGGACAAAATTTTAGAAATCATTCAGACCACCAAAATAATGACAATGGGAAAAAAAGAAAATAAGAAAAACCCATTAGATACTTACAAGAAAATAAAACAGCTAGCGAAATACACTAAAAGTTTTAGTTACTTACCCAACTTTTTATGTCAAAAAAAATCACTATAATCAGTGTATTTTTTACTTGCATATCTTTGGTTAGACGTACTGAACGCTGTGTTAAAATTTGTCCACCTATTTTAATGGGACCATATTCACAGTTGTATCTGAGCTTGAATAATTTCCATCCCTAATTCCAAGGTTTGATATAATAGGCTGGATCGCATTTTAGATTATAATATAAATTGGTGCAAAAATATGCTCGTTTACGTGAAATATCTAAACACTATTTAAATTGTAAAATACGTAAAATTATGATTAGCTAGCGTCCGAATTCTGCACGGAAAATTAACATCGAGGAAAACACGAGTCCCGTGTTAGCATCGTAAAATAAATGGATAAAAAAAGTGACAGACGTTATTTATGATATAGATGCGGATGCAGAGAAGTTTTGATAGTACAGTCACGAGCAATAATATGTGTACAAACGCGAATTTCTCGTGAAATAACGTTTGTAACTTTGAGATATGAAATACTTTTATGGTTTAGTTTAACTGGGCTTTTATCCGCACTTAGCCTCTTGATTGGGCCATTGTGCGTGATACATTTATGGTAATATGGATTCCAAAAAAATGGTTTTGTTACGTAACATGAAAATAAAATCAATACAATAGACGAAAATTGTTTTCTAAGCGTTGGTAACGTGTGACGTGTGTGCTGCTGACTACATATTAAAAATATTTTGTTGGTTTGCCATATATTTGGGTAGCCGTTACTTGAGCTCCTGTACTTCTAGGACGAGCTAGGCTGTTTATGTTAGCCAGGACCCACCAAGAACAACGGACCAAATGAGAGTCTAGTGCAGACAATATTGTATACCTACGCGTAAGCCTCATCAGTAAATAATCAGCAAACTCTCCCAAAAAAATCCTGTCCTAAGCCATCTCCTAAACAACTGTAAGCCCTCTCTTTATGAGCTCATACGCCTTATTATAGACACAATTAAAAAGCCATTGTTATAATAAATCTCCTGGAGATTTATTAGCGGACGGGAGGTTATATAAATATGCAGTCTTTAATGTAAGTAAATCTGTATCTTTCTTCATTTGACAGAGTTCTACTTTGGTACTATACACAGATAAAAATCTAGTTTATTTAAAATAATAAGGAAAGACCTTTTATTAAAACTAAACCAGACTGATGACGTTAGAAACGAACGTCTTATGAAAACAAGAAGTTTCTAAACATAGGAAGTACTGGTAGCGACATCTACACTCGACTTAATACTTCTTGGAACCATTTCAAATACAGAGAACCAATTACTCTCCGTTGGTTGAAAATAGATGGCGCTGTACACCAACAAAAGGAGAAAAGTTTTATCCAATAATAAATTACGAAACACAGAAAAATAGCACGATGATCTATAATTTTAAATACAATGTCATTTAAGGTTAGTTATACTCAATAATAAGTTAAAAACACAAAAATGATAACTTTTACTGGTACTGGGGAAAACAAGTTTAAAAATCTAAAACCCGACTACGAATAAAATATTGGTTTTTGCTCTCCAAGACCTTTCATTTGATACCAAACATGATAAGATTATCTCAATTTAATATTTTTGAGGTAAGTTTTTGACATTTAAATTCCGTCTTAGATAGAATTTATAAAATTAATATAGTCTCTCACCCGGGCTATTCTTACGAATCTATTGACACCTCATTTATTAAAATCCGTTCAGTATTTTAGGCGCTACGGTGGAACATACATACATACCTACATACATACATAGACTGCCAAAATCATTACCCTTCCTTTTGGCTTCGCCGTAGTCGGGTAAAAAGTTGATTTTTACATAAATATCTACTTTTACCTTTTAGTAACCAGTAAGCAACATACCTAATAGAGTAATTACGGCAGATAACGAAAACAAACCTACGAAAAAACAAAATATAGGCATGTGGAACCAAGTACGCAGTAAATCAGTAATAGAGTATTTAACTAAACCTTGTTTAGTTTCTACATTGTTTTCATGAGTCATGTTTTAACCGTTTTTAATACTAACCGCAACACAGTCATCTAGTAAGGTCATCTGTGTCATAATAACATCTTCTTTTTATTGTAATGTTCAAGAACTAAACTGAGATTTATAGTTGTTTAGAAATTTTAAAATATACTCAAGCTTTTGAAGTAACCTACTTATACAGTTTTAATACTAAAACGGCGGTGGACCAGTGGCGGAAGAGCAGCGGTGGCCCAGTGGTGGCAGTGAGTCGTGGGTTCGAACTCAGGCGCATTATTGTGTGCAATTTATTTTATCAACATTGCTTTCATAAATAAAGGTGAAAGAAAACACTGTGAGGAAACCGGCTCTATCTTAGAACCAAGAGATATGACATCTGCCAACCCGCACTGCGTAAAAGCGCAAAACTTGGGATTCTTGATGAAATTAATGATCATCAACATTTACAGCCTGCTCAATAAAAAAAAACGTTTACAGAAAAAAATCATTACCCTTCCTTTTGGCTTCGCCGTAGTCGGGTAAAAAATCAATCAGACAACGGAATCAGAACTAATATAAATAAAAGACGGTAAAGACAATATCAATACATTTCTACATTCCTTAATATATCGTTGTATCTGTTGTGATAAAATAATCAACATAACAATATGTATAGAAACAAGGAATGTCTGTCTTGAATGAGGAGTAGTTGTACTTGACTTTAGTGCAGTAGGCCACTGTTTGTAGGTCAAACTACGTATAGCAGAGGTGTGCCCAAAAGTACACCCAATTTTCGACAGTTTATTATAAGTCCCATGCAATAATAGGGTTGAGCCTATTGCCATCGAAGGGGCACAAATTCCGAATCCGTTGTTGCGACTGAGAAATTCCTGATGGAAAAACAAAAAAAAACACTTTTCCCGACCCGGGAATCGAACCCAGAGGACCTCATGTTCAGCAGTCGTGCTTGCGACCACTGGACCAACGAGGTAGTGGTTCTTGACAATGTGGAACAAAATACAAATAAATTAAAAATCTTTGGTATTGCATTATAAGAAAGAAAGAAGGAAAATATTTATTTGGGACAAGCACAGGAACTACAAGAAATAATAATAACAAAAAAGAATATAAAGCTAATTAAGAGAAAACCTGTGCGAGGCCAAAAAGGCCCCTATCTCAGCATGATGCTGCGATAAATGAAAACAAATACCGCAGCGTTGGTATTCTGATAGGGCCCACTGTGTTATCGAGTCATCGAGACAAGAGTATTATACAAGAGGTCATTTGGGTAGGCTAACGGATGAATAATTAGAGAACAGAGTCTCTTCTTCTTACTTTCATAATATTACTGCCATTAGTAATGAAATCATCAGTCTTGTAACCTCTAGTTACAACAGGGAAACTATGATGTTTATTGAATGATAAAAACAATTTAAAATGGATGAGATAATTAAGCATAAAGTCCTGTGTTAGATTCCAAAGAATTTCACAGTAGCTGTCAATGGGCTCACCCACTATTACATGGCACTTGAAACATAGCTGGTGTAATGTGGAACACACGATTAGGTACTCCTCTGCGTAACCCTTCGGAACATATAGGCGTGATGTATGACAAGATAAACATAGCACAAAAAAATTTGCTATCGACTTCGCCACAAAGACTAGCCTGTCAATCCTGGCATTGCTTATAAATAGCTTTAGCCACATCATCGCATCAGCTTTTATGTCCGCAGATTCCTTGAACCACAGATTACTATACAAACATTGAGTAAACTTTGACTTTGATCATTATTTTTATTCATAACTCCGCGAATACTCAGTTACTCGTCAACAAGTCATTAGTGGATCTCTTTGATGAATAAATTCTATGAATTAATATGTATTTATTGAATAAAATAAACTTATATTTGCCACGTACTATGTCATCTTCTAACCGAATGCAGCTGAATACCAGTATTTTACATGGAGTGACTGCCTATCTGACCTCCACAACCTAATGAGTATTGGGTAATACCCCCCCCCCCCCCCCCCTTGGTAAGACTGGATCTTTAAATGACAACCGCCAACGGCTTATAGTGCTTTTCGAGACATGGAGGAAACTCGATACCTACGTTATGGGTGATCAGGGTCACCCATCCACGAACCAACCTAGGCAAGCGCCGCTGAACCTAAAGATCGACTCGAGCGGCTGTTATTATATAGCCACGACCTTCTTATTGGTCATGTATGCATGTTAGTATTTAATAGGTTCAGCCCAAATACACCTTGAGAAAATGTTGTTGAAGCAACAAACAGTATTTTGCACAGAAATACAGCCTAATAAGGTAAACTGAAAACATAAACGTTTAAAGCAACTTGGGGAAGACTTATGTCCAAGGCTGAGTTTATTGATTTAGTTCGTAAGACTGTGCAGTTTACTGTCTTATGTCCCTTTGTTCGGGTTTGAAAGTTATCAAGAGATGCAATAATTGATGATTGCTTTACTATCGATGTAAAAAAAAAAACCCAGTAGTAGCCCGGAGTTTGGAAGTTGGCGGTATAGTACCCCCGTGCCTCGGAAAGCACGTTAAGCCGTTGGTCCTGCGCCTGATCTCTCTCCGGTCGTGTCGGATTGCCGTCCCATCGGACTATGAGAGAAAAGGGAACAGAGAGTGCACCTGTGCCTGCGCACACACTTGTGCACTATAATATCTCCCGCGCAGATGGCTAATCTCCGCTGAGATTGGCCGCCGTGGCCGAAAAAACGGTCAGGAGGACTATTATTATTAATGAAAAGTATTTCATCAATTTCTAGCAAGGCACATAACATAACATCACGCCTGTAATCCCCGAAGGGTTAGGGTTAGGTGTACCTAATAGAACACCCACATTTCGCCAGGTATATGTTTAATTCCTATGTAATAGGGGGCGAATCTATTGCCATCACATCCAGACTTCGTGGCTGCTACTGACAAATTCCTGAAGAAAACTGAAGAAATTATATTCAGTAACTATTGTAACTAGTTAGAAATCAACCTATCCGTTGGTTTATTATTACTCCTTATTTGATCTACGAGATATTAAATTATTTATCTCATCATATAAATATCGGCTTTGCAATATATCGTAAAGTCATATCGCTAACTTCCTCTACGATACATAATGTTTACGTAAGTAACTATACATATACACAAAGGAACTATAATCGCTATATTGTAGGATGATCAACTAAACGATGGGCTATCTCGTAAAACATGGTAATTTGGGTCAGTTGGGCATGGCCGTCCTAATACTACGGTGCATTAACTTATTGGTTTAGCTGTTATTGAGACCGATTTAGTTATTCTATTGGACAGTGTCTGTGACTTGAATCTACTTCTAGGTGGTGGTTTATTGTGGATATTGTAAACAACATATTATTTTTCTTTGAATCTCTCGCGAACCTTAAGAAATGTCTTAAATATTTATCTATTTGTTACTTAATTATTTTATTTTTGCAATTCTAAATATTATTACCAAAAGAGTTTTGATTTAAATTTTTAATTCTTTAATTTGTACCTGCTATAACTTTGTTAGCTTATAATTTATAGTGCATGCATACTGTGGTCTCCTCTAAGTAAAGGCTGTAAAAAAAAGCTAAGTGATACTTTTGTCGTTCATTATTTATTTTGCAAGATCTTTATGTACATCCTGTGCTGGAGATACTAAATAAACAAGAGCAGTTTTTGTTCTTAAAGCTCTCTTGACTCTTTGTTATGAAACCGTCTCTTCCAACTCCTCTTACTTTTAAGACCTAACTTCTTTGTGACTCAAAACCAGATAATTATACCAAATTCGTAGTTTGGATGTTGTTTGTTTGTTTGTTGTTGTTGTGTTTGCCACCTTCAATCCACATTCAAATTACTTTATCTGATGATAACAGACTAACAAAACTTGACTAAATCTTCTAGGATTAGAATGTCACTTACCGAAGCAGGTTTAGTATAATCTGAAGATATATTCCTTGATCCATTTATCGAGCCATAACCCGTAGAAGAAGGCGAATTCAAACTGCCACCCGGAGAGCTGAGTCGTCCGGGCGAGCTTCCTCTGCCAAGCGGTGAGCTGGTCCTGCCAGGGGATGCTGTCCTTCCACCAGGGGAACTCCTGCCTCCTGGACTGCCTACCCTGGCGCCAGGGTTGATGGAGTTCTGAAGGTCGGCGAGCAGCGCATCTGGAATCAAGAGTAATGGGGAATTTAGTTCAAACGTTTAATAAAATCGATTCAGAAATTCTTCGTTATATGTTTTGAATGACGTATCTCGAAGTGACGGATGCAGGACAAACCAATTTTGCAATGCAACGTGACTAAAAAGGAACTGACGAGAAACAGTAGAAACTACAGATATTGGAACGTTGTTGAGACGGTCAGACCGATTGTTGTGTCTAATTCGAAACAATGTAACGTTTATGATCCGTTCACATTCGTGAATACATACTGATTGGAAGGTTAACTGTAAAACATGATACGGAAATCAAAAGACAAAAAATTAAGAGTCATTTCAATAATCAGTCATCTCAATAAGTAGAATAATAATTATACTTATGAATGTATAGATTTACGGTACTATGGATAACTATTTTTCTTTTGGCATCTGGACCGATTTTATTACTTCGAACTGAAGATTAAACGGATACTCACTATATTTATATTTGCTGATAATCATATCAGCAAATATCAATGAGTCACCTATTATAGCTTAATTAATGATGACACTATGTGACCTATTAATTAGTACAAGTTCATCTCACGTTATCGCGAAGATGTCAAGTTATCAGTAGTTGTCTTATTTTGTTACTATATGAAGGCCGGTAGCTGTTGCTCTGTATTCAGGAGAATTGCAATAAATTTGGTTAAAATAAAAATGACATTAGGTTAAAAGGGTTGAGAAATTCATTTGAGTATGTTTTCACCTCAACACTCTCTCTGACAAGGATCTTTTGTCACACCTAAATTGTGCTGTTGCAGCACCTTTCTTCAATATTCCACTCATTAAAAAACTTTTTAACTTTTTCTTTTTTTTTGGAAGTCGGTCTTACTTTTTGTTAAAAAGTTTTTATTTTTCACTTTTTAGTGGTTCACATGTTCATGGGTCAATGTGGACAATGTAGATTTTTTTGAGTTTTGTTGATTTTTCAAGAACCGCTTGTCCGATTTCAATAAAAAAATTATAGGACCATTTCGGAAGTATACCCTTTCCAACAAAAAAAGAATTTTTCAAATCGGTTAGCAAGTGACGGAGTTATGCCCGAACAAACATTAAAAAAAAAAAAAAATACAAGCATCCGAATTGAGAACCTCCTTTTTTTTTAGAAGTCGGTTAAAAACCAAACCACCTCGGTGGTCACAATCACAATCTGCACATAAGAAGAGGCACCGTTTCATCTTAAAAATGTAGTTAAAAAACTAAAAAACCCGACTGAAAAAACGGAAAAGCAAAAAACAAGCACATTTTAAATTAAACAAAACTTGTAAGCAGGCGGGGTCCATTCTATTTTCATTTCATAATTTAATATTCAAATGAACCCCGCCTGCTTCCAAGTTTTGTTTAATTTAAAATGTGCTTGTTTTTTGCTTTTCCGTTTTTTCAGTCGGGTTTTTTAGTTTTTTAACTACATTTTTTTATTTAACACTTTTTAGTCAGTTTTCATTAACTTCGTTATTACTATTATAAGACGGTAGATTTCGATTCGATTTTATATTCATTCCGTACACGTAAAAAAATCCGGTTATAAGTAAGAAATGCGATCATTGATGTATTATAACCCTAGATGCACAGCCACGAACAAAACAAACAGTCGAAGCTGTCGCCAAACACTCACCAATACACGCACTACTACATAAGTAGTTATCGTTACACTATAAACATATTTTTTTGCAAATTCAACCTTACGCACATTCCTCAAAGTTGTTTTTACAATGCAGTTATAAAAAGCAATAATAATTTTACGACCGAAGTAAGCCGGTAGGACAAGGTATGGAGTGGAGACGAATAGGTACTTTTTATGTTTTTTTAATACTTAATTATTATTTTAACAGTTAGTTAAATTGTGTTTTAAACACATAATTTTACTTTTATCTAAGGGTAAATGTTTTTAGTTAGGATCTGACTGTGTTAGTGTACGTGTAGTCGTGTATAATCAATGAAACAAGTATTATCCATTCGAATCATTTATTTACATTATTGGTTTAAAGGTATTAGTAGAACATTAATATCGAAACTAAGTAGTTATTAAGTTTAAGGTGTCAAAAACGAAGTCAAATTGACGACCTCTTCTTCTTTTGAAATCCAATTAAAAACTAATATAATATGTAACGTATACATAATTGTTAAAAACATAAAACAAAAAACTTATTGATTAAAAAATCACAAATAAACACAATAAAAAAAATCGACTCCATTCGATACGAACAGGGTCATTTGTATAATGCGACTAAAAGAAAAGACTTGTAATACATCGTTCTTACGCTAACAAAGCGACCATTGAAATATGCCGTATTATACTCGGACCGTTTAGTAAAGTTCTGAGAGAAATTAAATCAAAATCACATATTGCTTTCGATATTATGCCATAAATACAACAAAAATAAATCAATAAACATTTTTACTTACCGAAAATACGATATCCCATCCTTTTTTGTTGTCTTTGACGCTGTATTTTTACAATTTCTCAGTGAACACTTCGGCATTTTGTACGACCGTGCAGAGGCGCGAGCGACGCGAGACTATTTGAAATGAGTTCACGATTTGTAATGTTGCACTCATTCTAAGCGGACGGTTTTGAGACGCGCAGTGTGTATCTTGGGTTTTTATTAATCAATGAATGCGATATTGTTTGTTCTAATAACTTTAAATCGTTATATATCCTAAACGGTTTTATAAAATGAAAAATGATAAAGGAAACCTAATATTCATTTTCAAATACCTATTCAACGATACCCCACTTGATGTGGTGCGTCAAATTTTTTTTTTTCATTTTGACAATATGGCGACTAGTTGTTACTTTAGTGAGTATTGTTTATTGTAATGTTTTTAGTGCCACTCGCGAGGTCAAGACGAATCGATTGACGTACGGATCATCAAAATCGGCCAAGGCGTTTGGCCTCTACAGTGCCACATAGGAACAAACATACATACATACATACATACATACATACATACATAGTATAGACTGATAAACACATAACCCTTCTTTGCTTTGCGCAGTCGGGTAAAAAGACCCGTCCGGAGCCCCTTTTGTGTTCCATTCGCCAGTTCGCCACTGTCCAATTTTATTCTCCGCTATCAATCTGTCTCTTTTCTTTCACACCATTTCTCATACAATCAAAAGTTCTTCTATAGTGCATCCAGTCTTTCTATATAATTAATGAGTCTTTTCCTTAGGTTAGGAGAATGGGAACCCCATAATTATGAAACAGTCCAAGTAGGTCTGTTATTGTTTTCAACCAACGTCATAACTCGATCAATATTATTGACCAGTATTAAATAATAATGAATTAATAGCAAGCATTTATAACTATTAACCAATTAATTAACATAAATATACAGCGAGCCGCATTTGTCATGTGACATCATGTTTGCAGAGCAGAACGGGGTCCTTCTAATTGAACGGAATTAATATTATGGCACCAAACGGTGCAGTGCAAATATACTCAATGTTACTGTATACAGGGTCAAACTAAATTAAGTAGCGAAACTTGATAGAAATGAATATCTGAGCAATCATTTTGTTATCACTCTCTTTTGTTTTTATGAACGCACGACCTCACCCCCCGCCCTGCCGCGCGAGCGATATAATGCCACAATTTTGACTGTTTTTTTCTTCTTGGAGAAAAATTATAAAGAAAATTATACAATATGTTTTCAACATTTACTTCAGAACAAAAAGTTCTATCAACTGATATAACTTTCATATTAAATCATGTTGAAATGTCTTAGCAGTACACGTTTTAAATTGTGATTTAGAGTCATGTTTGATAAAAAAAAATGATCGAGCCGATCATTCTAAATCGCGTTTCTATCTTTACGATTTACTTGAGAGTATGTTCAATTTTTATGTAATGATTTTTATTTATTAAAAAACTCATATTTAGTTCGATTTTCAAAGGTTCAAAAATCTTAAAAAGTACTGCAACCCCGCCTTAAACCAATTCTTTTGGGGTCGGCGCAACATGTCTTCTTGTTACATCTTACTCTCTTTTACTCGTCATCTCGTCAGACACCTTCCCATATCATCCTTTACACAGTCCATCCATCGTTTCTTTGGCATTCCTTTACTTATACCCTTCCCATTAATACTTAAAACTTTCCTCATAACATTTTCCTCTTTCCTCTGCATCACATGTCCAATCCTGAGCAATCATCATCTGGCTGTTGTTTTCCCAACTATATTTGGGTCAGATTCCAGTCTAACTGGATGCAGTGCGACTGCCTAACTAACCTCGACAACACAGTTAGGACTGGACAATATCAAAATGACCCAAAAAAAAAAACATTATAATCTTTCGTTCGTTTAGTTCCTTCAAAGTTTACCCAATTGGGTCAATAGGATTTATTTCTTCTGGTCTATTTCTTAGTTAGAATTTGGGCGAAGTTACTGGCTATCTCCAGGTACCTACCTACTTGCTATTTATCGTATACCCAGATGTAAGGACGGTATACCGATCGTGGGAAAGACTTGGATGAGACATACAAAGACCAAGGAAATATGGCACAAAAGGGCCTTTAACTTATTAGTTTTTGACCGAATTATATTTTATTCATATTGTGGAAGTTTATGATAATTATGTTGATATCTAAACGTGCGTTTTATTCTATCTTGAGTCAATGTTCAATGCGCTTGTGTGGAGTCCAACACTGAATTGGACTTGTTTGCTGATGAATAGAAGACGATAATGTTAGAATGTTTGAGGTTCTGTGAGAAGACCGAGTCAAAGGATTACTTCAGGTGCTGTTCTAAATGTAATAAATTAATATCCTAATTCCCATCCGAAGCTGGTTTTGGAATGAAAACGATGGGCCTTTCAAATGTAAGTACCTATTTCATTATATTGGAAAAAAAAGTGTCAAGTAGGTATTCAATCAACTGTGCTCATTTAAATTGTAATGCGGAAATGCTATAATAACTATTTATTATGTTTACTGTTAATGACATGGGATACCCCCATAGCGGCTATAAATACCTTTTACATTTCATGATCATTATGTGATTTCCTCATAGCATATGGCAATTATAACGTTGTTATAGGTACTTACTACAATAACCTCACATCACGCCTATAATCCCGGAATGGTTAGGTAGCGGTATACATAATAGTACACCCACAATAATTACTTAAGTCCCAAGTGGTAATAAAATCCCTCTCTATTACTAAATAGTGAGGGATTCTATTACCAGGGACATTCATAATCAAGGTTAATTATCTAGTTAGATAAAAGCAAAATATTTAATTAGCACCAAGTAGGTATTATATTTTTTTTTATTAAACCTATTCTATATACACAGTATACGATACCGATTAATAATAACAATATTATTATATTTTCGACCCAATTCAAAAACCTTAAGAAAAGGTCCAAAAGTTTTTGCATAATTAAAAAATTGATACATTTCTCGGCGCGCGCGCACCCTGCCAATACAGTACAAGCCTGTTTGTCAGGAACTAGTTTGCTTTTCGGAGTTCAATGCCTCCTTAAGCCTCTAAATAAGAATTCTCTCCATCAGAAAACTCCCAACAACCATAATGGTGTAACTCCTTATCGGCTAAGTTGCGCAAATCGCCTACTACCATTAGCTATGGGATATTTCATAAGGTATTGATACAAGAAGCCCCTGTGATAATTATAAGCGTGCTTGATAAAAATTATGGATGTCCCTTACAGTACAAAGCGTCTTTTTGTTATTTATTATATTCATATTCAAACATGAGTAACCTCAATAACAGGCTAAGTCATTAACAAGTATAAGTGACTCAATGTCAATATAACTTAAGCAGGTTATTTACAAAGTTAAATACATAAAATATCGAATAACAAATAAAATGATTAATAAGTACCCCATCCAGCTTTTTTTATTAATTCTCCATTTTGTTTCTTCTTTGGCAAAGGTTCCTTTTTCAATATTTCCACGTAAATATCATCATTCTCTGTATAAGATGAATAGAGACATTTTCAATATTTTGAATTTCAATTTTTTTATATCACTTCAAACAATTGTTACAAAAGCAAATATAAGTGATTCAAAGTTAATAACTAAGATATTAACGCAGTAAATATATATAATATTAAATAAAATATCTGTATTACCCGATCCATTAACAGCTTCATAAACCTTTTCATTTTGTATTTTCTTTGGCGGAGGATTCTTTGTCAATATTTTTGAGTACAAATCATCGTCATCATCACTCACTGTATAATAAGAATGAGATATTTTTAATATTGTGAATTTTAACTATATTTTTTGTATTACTTTAAATGGTTGTGTCAATAACAAAATATAAGTGATTCAAAGTCAATATAACTAAGAACGTGTTATTCAAAATCAATATTTAAAATAATAAATTAATAAATATACCCAATCCACCAACGGTTTCATAAAGGTCTTCAGTTTGTTTTTTCTTTGGTAAAGTATTCTTTTTCAATACTTTTGAGTAAATATCGCCGTTCCCTGTTCATAAGAATGAGACAATTTCAATATTTTGAATTAAAACTTTTTGGTATTACTTCAAACGCTTATGATAAGCTAATAACAAATATTATAAGTGATTCAAAGACAATATCGAATAAGAAATAAAATATTTGTATAAGTACCCAAATCATTAACAGGCTCATAAACCTCTTTATTTGGTTTTTTCTTTAACGAAGGTTTCTTTTTCAATACTTCCGAGTAAACAACATTGTTTGCTGCATAATAAAAAATGATACTTTCAGTATTTGAAATAACAATTTATGGTATCACTTGAAACTTTATGTCAATAATAAATTACTGATTCAAAGAAATAAAAATATCTATTATACCCAATCCATCAACAGTTTCATAAAGGTCTCCATACTGTGATTCCCTTGGCGGAGGTTTCTTTTTCAAAATTTTCGCATACATATCATCGTTCACTGTATAATAAGAATGAGATATTAACGTAGTAAATACATACTTTTAATGTCAAACAAGAAAAATATATAGTTTTATACCCAGTCCACCAACAGCTTCATAAACTTCATCGTATTGTGTTTTCTTTGGCGAAGACTTTTTCAATATTTTCCCGTAAATATCATCGTTCACAGTATAATGTTTAGATGAATGAGACATTTTCAATATTTCAAACAAAAACTTTTTGGTATCACTTAAAACGGTTCACAAACTGGCCGCGGCGAATTCGCACGAAACGCCGTATAAGTAAAAAAAAAGTTTTGGCCTCAAGGGCGGAGGAAGGGATTCTAAATTTAAATATATCTCCTTTGCCCTCGTGCGAGCAAAGAGGCGCGGGCGACTCTCTTATGGACTAATGCAGTACTGATTCACCTCCACAAGCGCAGACCGCAAAAATCGCTCACAGCCTAACATATTGTTCACATAAATATTTGTGATTCTTTAATCGTCCGTGTTAGTGGAAGCGCTGAGAGAGATGAGGTCACGAATTAGTATTTCGGGCATGTTAGTTGTGTGTTAGGACAATGTAAACTAACTCCGTTTTAGAACTAGACAGAAAGTAAAACAGATGTTCGTTCTAATGCTTAAAATGTAGCGCTTAAAGTGCTTTATGGTGCGCTCCATCAATGAACCGCTGACGCCGCTTTGATAATACAGAGTCGAGGCGTCATAGGATGACGCGTTCGCGGTGGAATTTGTCTGCTAGCCCTCTCTGGCAAGTCGTGAAGTTCCGTTTAGTTGTGAGGGAAAGGAGAGGGCGATTAGTAAGTACTTTTGGAATTTCGTGGAAGCACTGAACTTTAGCCTGCGGTCAGTCTGAGATAATTTAAAGGAATGCAGCGGAGTTTACAATACGATAGTAATGTAATATAAAATATATGGGTATTATAAATGACCATTATCCTAGTTACTTCGAGGTCTAATAAGTTGATGTTTATAATTGTTCATAAATGATTGGGCGCTAGTTACAACAGTAGAGACACTTTGTTTAGGAAAATATCTAAACAAAATGTCTAATTTTCCTTGTTTTGTAGGCTATATTACCTATTTATTTGTAACCTAGCTCGTTTATCCTCTAGGCAATTGAATAGACAAAATATTACTTACCTAATGTTATTCCATTCTGACATTACATATTACTAGCATATTAGTAATTATCGGTACGGTATCACCGAGTTCAAAAGAGTCGTAGAAAATAGTGCCCTAAAAACGAGGGTTTAAAAATGGTAATTTTGTGTAGTTTATAATTTTTTGGAATTCCCGAGAGAAAATAGGACAACCACTGTCCCAAGCGTGCAGGACCTTGACATCTACAAGGAGGTCGTAAAGTAGTCTTATGACGAGAAAGTGGACGTCAAACAACCCAAGTGATGAGGTAGGTTATTGTTATGTAAGTTATATTTCCCTCTTTAAAATCTCAGCATCAAGAACTACAGGAACAAGGAATAAGCGGACGGACGGCTCAGCTACGTATATGTAGATACAGCGTGATAACAGTTATTGGTATTTTCGATCTAACCAGTAAAGTTATCCAGGTAATCGTTATGACACAAAGATTTAACCAAGTACGTATTTGTCATCCTCATACATTAATACCGAGTATTAGCCAAGGTTCACTAAAAGAAATATTAAAATCGCTGACACACGCAGTGTAGTGAGCAAGCTTAGTGATCAATGATCATTGCTTCTCTACGTGAGAAGGCGCCTTTGCATTGAGACTGTAACGCCTCACAAAACTTCAAGAGCAACAAGCATTTGTGTGAATGAAAAACGTTGCTATCATTTTATTACAAGGCGTACGAACGTGCGCACGCGCTTTTTTAAAAGTAGTTTATTATGTAGAATCGCACTTAAGAACGTTTTAGATATCGCGAAAACATAACATAATAAAAACGTTTAATAAAGTAAAATAGTCATAAAAAGAAAACAGAAATCGATGCAAGAAGCATCAGCTATCGAAGAGCAACACACAGCTTCTTATAGCTTGTTGCGTTGCTAGTTTGATTAACTAGATGGCGTTAGTTGTACCAGCACGCCTAGAAAAGTAGAGATATGTATAAGAAAATCCAAAAATTAGGTGCGTGTGGTCAGTTAGGGAAATCATTAAAGCTTAAGAAAATTAATTACCTAATTTAAATACAATAAAAAAAGTAGTAGAAGCTTTGATAATCCAATAAAGCAAAATACATTGCTGAACATTAATATCATAAAGGTGATTAAGAAAATCTCTGCAGCGTATCGAATCAAAACTATCACTAATCACAGGAAATAAGGCACTTCCTAACACGAAACGCGCTAATTAAGATGCGTTAAGATTAAATTAATGGCTTAATTAGTCACGCAAGCACCTTCATATTTCACCAACACATCGGACTATAACCAACCCAATTATACCGTATCAATTAAAGGTCGATTCCTTCTTTTTCTCACTAATTTAATGTCGGCAAAGGCTTACTTCAAAAGCTCAGGTCTTGATGTAATGATAATTATGCCAGTAATGAGAATAATCTTGTATCTTCACCGCGAAAGGTCTTCAGATATAAATAAAACCAATATGATTGGCGCGAAAAAAAGCTGTATCTTTTCAGCTACCCCCCTCCGATTTAACTACGTTAAACCTGCAAAGGAGTTTCCAGCGAGACTGTAAAGCTGTAAACCGACAGCAAAGCCATACCATATGGGCCGGTTATCTAAAGAAGCAGAGTGATAGTGTGGAGCCTCGACCTAATCCATGGTTCCACATCTGACCAGCTCTTTGTTCAACTCCAGTAGCACTTTAACGGACCTGTCCGAAGCCACCGTGGCTTCGGACAGGTCCGATAGAGTCGCAGAAATTATGATAAGTGAGAATGCTGTCGCAAAAACACCAGCTGCGATTATTGCAGTTAGATACGCAACCTTCGCGTTATGTAGAGGCTTAATACCAGGTTAATTCTAACAGTTAGTATATTGGAATAGTTTGAAAGGCAGCAGTTTTGCCCATCAAAATAACTGACCACTGATTGACCGCATGGCAGTCGAGGGATAAAACAATGCAAGACATTCTACAAGCTTGGAATCTCACTAAGATTAAATAAGCTTCATATCTAGATGCAAACCTATTAATAACAGTGTTCTAAGGCAGGACAAGTAGTAAACAATGAGATATAGTGTCGGCAGAGTATTTTGCGGTACGGACCACATCTGACCGCAGACCACAAGGTTATCGCAGGACAACTGACACCTCGCCTTGGTCACTGATACCGAACACTTTCAATTGTTCTCTTATTAAAGTAAATTACTCCAAAACTGAAACTAGGACTGGATTTTTTGTAGTTGTAGAGAATAATGGAGATTTTATTATGTTGGCAAACGCGATATTTTGAAGGGAAGCTAGAAACGCTTGGTTCTGAATTAGATGTTCGTAAAGTTCGCATGGCACGAGTATCACTGCTACAAAAAAATATTGAGCTACATTATTTAAAGGCGAATAAAATAAATTAGTGCTTACTACGTCAGTTCCAGAGCCAAAAGTCATCCATTTACAAGCAATGAATAAAAGAATTCTCGTTTACAAAGGAAAAATATTTTCGCATTTGACTAACAAAGAGCATAAGTTGAGCGACGTGATAAAATCGAACATCTTCACAAAACCAATAGACACGATTACGCAAGTTTTGTTTACGCAGCGGTCCCGAACGCTCCACTAACACGCAACCGATTTAGCGCAAGGCCGTACAATAAAAGCGACCTGACTCACTCACGAATTAGTCCCAAACACCTCATAAATATTTCACTCACCAAGATATGCACTGAAATCGGTAAAGTATTTCCTCCAGTCCGTCGACTTCAACTCCGGAGGACTCGCTGGTCTTCGCTCGACACTGTACTTTCGCTCCAAAATCGGGGAAAACGAAACAGATTTTGGGGATGCAGAGCGCGTGCGCACGGATGCCATCCCTCTGATCGGTATATAAGGCGGGATAGGTCAAATTGGCGACAGTCGTGGCTGGACCGCGGCTAAGAGTAGACTGGTTATTTTCGGTGTGATGCAGGGTTATCTGCGGCGCGAGCGACGCCGGGTGATAGCGCGGTCACACTGTGAGCTGTTGACAGAGTTGCGCGACGCGCTATTCCCGTCAGGTGGTCATTTCCGCCGTTACGTATTTCACAACTGATCGCGAACCGACTTCATTAACCTCTTTGTGAAAAGCGTGAAAAAATATAATGAATGTGCGTAGGGTTCTGTCTGAGCCAGATTATTATGTAAGTGACACAAACATGTCTGGCGGGTATGTGGGCGGGCGGCGCCCTACAATTACTGTATCTACGTGAAACTCACGTGGTCGCCGCGAGTAAACAGCCTCACAGTAAAGTACCAAAGTGGATGCTGGCTTAGTGATTACTCTCAATGTATCAAAACACAAAGATTCGACGGAAATACAAGGGCCCATTGAAGCCAATTACGCTATTATACAGTAGATTACATGTAATGACGTATAGACATTAGTAGCACGCGTCAAAGTAGGGCAAACATTACTAACGTTTACGTTTGTTATTTCGTAAACAATGGTGATACTGTGGTTATGTTTGAAATAGAAGCTTTGTTTGAAAGAACTGCTAGAAACGGAAACATTGATATTTGAATAAAGTCAATATAAAAGGAACGAAGTTATTCTAGTTTCACATGAAACGAGTAAATCACATTGATGAAGTCCATGTCATGGAAAGTATGGAAACATTAACATTAGCGAATGATACTTCGCATAAAGATAATGATGAGAGAAAGTCAGTAGCTACTAACTAACTCATTGAGGAAGTAATGCATCATGCAATTGATTGGAATAATTATCATAAAGACATTATGACAGAATTTATGTATTTCAAATCCAGTTCTAATGAAGAACAGCAAGAACTCCTATTACCTACAACAAAAAGTTGAAGCCATACAAATGCCTATGATAAAATTCATATTAGATCAGACTCCAGTTTTAAGGCTTCTTAGTATGTTAACCAAAAAGATAGACAAGGTTTTAAGTAAAGACGCCACGCTACCCGAAACTGTAAATTTTTGCCAATCAACCTAATGCTTCAACGATAAAGTTGAAAATATGTTAAAGCAAATTGTATTTTAAGTAGCTTGATGCCTTGATGTACTGGCGTCTGTACCCAAGAGTACCTGCCTGAACTAAATTAAAGCTATAAATCTTTTGGTCAACGAGAAATGAACAAAGATTTCTCAAACCATATGAGTATCTTGTTCAGACAAATAAACACTAAGACGTTTTAAAAGGAAATTGTATAAAACGTATCGATATTGTTGCCATTGTCTCTGGCGTGTGGGTGACGCCCATCCGTGGGTGGGTCCATAGTAGACGTATTGAAGGTCGCGATACCTTAGATAAAGACGCAAGCAATAAAAATCTTAGTAGGTACCTGCAATTATACCAACTGCGTCTGCAGATTGTCTTGGCAGTAAATCACTATACTAAGATCCTTCAGAGTATTACTCATCATTTGTCTAGCCTTTTCCCAATTTTGTTTGAAGTCGCCTTGCGCACAGTGCTACCAGATGCAGCTGAATAGCAATTTTTTACATGGAGCGACTACCTATCTGACCTCCATAGACACTTAGTACTGGGTAATACGGTACCCCTTGGTAAAACTGGTTGTCAGAGTTTCGGGCAACTGACAACCTGTAACGATTAGCAAAGATCTACAAATAATAACCGAGACCAACGACTTAACGTGCTTTCCGAAGTACGAAAACATCTAGTGATGGTTACCCATCCACCTTAAAGATCGACTAGTGCGGCTGTTATTATTTAGCCTCGAGTTTAGCATAGTTCCTTGTGATACGCCAAAGCACACTTTTAAATTTCATTTTTGAGACTGGAGCATATTAACGACTCCACAACTCCACGCTAACTATCTTTCAGAAGCCATACTTTGTCTGTAATGAAAATGCTGTTTAGTGAACTACAAATTACCAACAGTAGCACAAATTACCTTCTTCATAGTAAATCGCTACAAGTAGGCGACTATGGTGGTCGTGGGCGACGATTGTCCAGCTACTAATAACTAAGTCGTTAATAAAACCTTTGAATCCCACACTTAATTACCACGCGTAGCCTCTACATCAATAGAAATCTGTTTATTATGTAAGATTTGTATGGGATTGTCAATGATTACTGTTCATCTTGTAACATAAAGTCACGCCCACAATGATGAGTTGTGTAGATTATCTTTGCTGAAGAAAGCACTACCGTATTCAAAATCTCTTTTAAACGGTACAAAATTCGAGTAACTCTTTTGTGAAAATATTGAAGGAGGAAACAGGTCTTCCGACTAGCTCTTATTCTTGTGCATACAAGGGCCTTAAACGCATGCAAGAAAAGATGAACTAAGAGCATTTATCAGCATAATAAGCCCACAATAGGCATGAAAATTGGGTTGAAAAGGTAGGTCATCTCTTAACAAGCCTAGAAACCTCTGACTCAAGTCCTGCAATTACTAGCAATTACCGGAATGCTCTTATTGGATGATAATTGTATTTGGCAATCACATTACTCAAAGATTCATAGCTACCGCTAAAGTTGTATTTTGCAAGATGATCTAACTACCTGATGCTGCCAATAAATGATGGCCAGAAATAGACAAAAACAAAGGTACTTAAAACGGCTCTGTTCATGTGAATCAATTATCTAATACACACATGTCATGATTAAATCGAACACCACATCGACAGTATTTAGAACTGCTAAAAGATCTATTTACTGCTGTGCCTTGGGGCTAAATAATACGACACTAGGGCAAGAAGACTGTTCAGAAATCCTAGAATCATCAAGAGTAGTAGGCTATAGGGGCAAGCCAACCTTGTCGGTTTGTATGAAAGTATCGCCACTAGTTCTACTAGAACACATTTAATCAAGGGGCAGTGATTTTTGCCCCATTAAATAAAGTACCCTAATAAGTACAGATAACAACGCCGATAAGATAGCAAACATAGAGGTGTCAATAGATAATAGATTAGATTTGACGTGGACGAAAATAGATCAATAGTGTCTGAATAGGAACCAAACTTTTCGTAGTGAAACTTTAAGAGGATATTGTACTGGGAGATTTTAGAATAAATAAAGACAATGTTGTCGATAGTACAGTACAGCCGAACTACATCTAAGAACAGATGGCACTTAATGTGCCGGTAATTTTTTTTTTCGCATTTAACACTTGATAGTCCTCTTAAAGTGAGTAAAATAAAATTATAAATCATTATATATCCTAGTCTACTTGAACACTTAAGAGGAAATGCGAGTGCTGTCTCTTTCTACTATCGCTGTCTCTCTCCGTCCTCCAGCCCTCAAATTCGTGCGATAAGGACAACTGTAGAAAAAAGTTAGAATTCGAGGTTTGGCTCTCGCCTATTTCCTCCTCCAATATTGAACCAATTTAAAAGATATTTTAGACAATGAATAAGGAGGTTATATACTACGCCGCTATGTTTTTCTTTTTTCGTTAATAGTTGTCAAATTTGTACACTAGGACTCTGTTAACAGCGATCTAAACAAGCAATTTTGAGCATTTTTTGAGGGTTCTAGTGCTTATAAAAATAATTTATCACCAAAAAGGAAAACATAGGGGCATAGAAATAGTTAATATTTATTATTCTGTAAAAAACCATTGCTCTAGGGTCATTAACCAAAAAGAAAACAGGCGAGAGCGTTTGTATGGAGAAAAGACCACTCACGTTTCCTCTTAATTGCGATTCAAAAATTACTAGTTATACTGCCACATGTAAACAATTTAACCGTAATTCACGTATTGGCAGGAGAATTATGTCTTTAACATGGTTCTAACTAAGGCCAAATGTTCGATAGAATTATGACTTCGGCGGAGGCCAATAGGTTCAGTTTAATGGCTCAATAGGATACAATGGAGTTCTTGGATATAGATGTATGAACCAGTCTATTAAATATTTTATATCAGATAAAAATAACATCGTTAGGAGCCCTCTCTAGGATTTCTGGGACTCTATAAATAGACGAACGAAACAAACATTTTTTGCACAAATAAAACGAATACTTTACACTTTTACAGTAACGAAAGATTTCTCTACCATATATCACAAATTGGTGCTTTCAATAAAGTTTCTTTTACCAAATATAATGCAACATAATCGGATCATCTACCCACACTATTGTCTAGACGTTATTACAAGCTTGCTTAAAAAAAACATAATCAATCATTTCAACATTCTGTTCTTCATTGAACGTGCAAGACTTAGTATGAGAAATTAATTAATTATGGTACCTTCGGCTGTATTTAATTCTGTTTAAGACATAACACGAGTATATTAATTGCATTCATTAACCATTATGGCAAGGAATGAAGTACACGACTTTTAAAGCGAGTAGCACTAAAACATCGATTCAGTTGTTGATAACAAGGCAAATGTGTCAACCTTTTAAAGGTAAGTATTGAATTTAAAGAGATACTGGTTCTAGACAAGACAGCCCTTTTTAAACCAGTAAATGGTATAATAACAGTTTCGTAAGTTAAGAGATAATAAGCACAATTATGAATTAAAAGTAAGTATACGCAGTAAGCGGAACGGAAAGTTGCTTAATCGGAGCAAAGTACGGAATAGAAAATGCAAATGATTGAAGAAAATTATTATGACTTGGATGAAAACCTTACTATACAATGAATGAATAATGCAACATATCAAGGGACAGCTTGACATCAAAATTTCACGCCATAACAGTGAGTCGTTGTCAAACAAAAGTTTCCATTTTCCAAGTATCGAAGCACGTGGGCATGTTGAGTGACATACAGATGATGCTATGCATATTTCATATAATAGACATTGACATGGTGGAATACATATAGGCGTCAGCAAAACTATGAAAAACCTTAATGCGAATGTGCTCACTTGGAAAGATGATCAAGTCATAACGGTAGTGATAGAAATGGTTGGCTTACTTGCATTTAATTGTTATTGTTATATTTTAATCGAGCTTGATAGGGAGTTGCACTCGATTTAAACCGGTCAAACAAAAAACGTAAATGGTATAATGACTGCATGTAAGCAAAGAAATCTATAAACTTCTTTATTCCGGAAACACTCAGCTTGCCACCAATCTATCCCGATCTCTATTGGCTGTCCTATTTCTACGATACAATTCGTCCTTTTACTACGCCTATTAGCAAACAGGGATCTCTCTAAATTGGCCAGTTCGATGGCCCTGTTTTATTTATAGGCAATTAACACTGATGTTTGCGGCGTCTAATACTACGGCTTCATGTTCAATTGATTGACTGTTGACATATTGGGCTGCGATGTTTAAACACACGTCGCTTTACGTGAACCATGAACTCCCAACACTCCTATTTTTTCCAAATAATTAAAGTTACGTTATATTTGAATCGTAATTAGCGTCAAGTTAAAGACGCACGCACAGAAACGAGTGGGCGCAGTTATTTTTAAATACACGCTCTAATTACTGCTTTGTTACATCAAAGGGTTATTAGTCAAATGGCCGTCAGCTCACAGGGTGCACCGCACTAACGAACACAAGTCACCGAATCAGTCTCACACAAGACACGTCAACCGTTACCAATTCGATTCACAGGGACCGGAGAAAAACGTTCAAATTAAAAACACGGCATTAGTTTCGAACAGTTACTGTCGATCGTCAACAAACGCTCCGCGCTCGGTCGCAGCGGTTTGATCGGATGGATGTCGTCGCAGCGACTGACAACTGTCGCGGTCTCAAGACGCAACTGTGGTACGGTGTCTAATGATCTGTTTCATTGTGGTGCGGAATGAGCTCGCAATGGGCACATGTGGGCGCTGGACGTATCGGCAACTGGTAGTATCGGTCCAGGGAGGCAGGGGTTTGCCTATTAAGAAGGCCTAGCGGATCGCAATATTCTCAGAAGCCGCCACGGATGGGAATGCAGGACGCGGTCGGCGAACACAGGAATGCTACCGGCTTGAGCAGATTGCTTCCTAGCTCGTGGCAAAATTATTGCAGAAACGTAATATTGCGGAGAAAGCCTTGTTCTTGATTTTTATCATGAGTAACGATTGGCAGAAGCTATTAATAAAGTCAACGCCAAAGATGTTCATTAAAATTTTATGGTTGAACTCGCGTTATAAGTAAAGCTTTAATCACGAATGCAAAACTAAAGAATATTTACAATCATGTTCGCTAAGAGGTTACCATAAAAGAAAACAAGCTAAGGAAGTTATAGATAAAACGAAAACCGAAATACCAAACAAAGATCGCTAACGACGATGACGAGGTACACTGGTACATACCAAAGCGAATCGCGTGGTCAATGCCATTCATGGTGAACTCAACAAAGCGTAAAGCACGGCAAAGCATTATTGTCTTGAAGTTTCTAAACGACAAGGCAAGATGTTTTGACATTAATTCTTGAAATACACAAAACATAGATCGTAAAATAATCGTTTCTAGAAAACCGTTGGATTGACATATTTAGCTTTTCATAATTTCTAATGTAATAATGAAAAGTAATTAATTTGAGGTTTGGAGGGGTAGTAATAAAGACAGAATACTCGACAGTAAGAAATATGTGGATAGAGAAGTCCAAAACTTTACTGACAATATTTCTCAGTTTCTCATACTCTTATGAATAGCCAACGTAGTACACTAACCAGACATTCCAAATATCCGATTAGCATTACTTATCCATAACGAGATGTATTCGTTTCCTGGTCGACACTGAGTGGGTGACCACTATTTTTGGTAACTTGCCTCTGGTCAGCCGCGCAAATTGTACGGCAACCGTACTTGAAGGCGAAGATTGTTATCTACACTTGTTTTTGTACGATGCTAATGATATGTTAGAAGCACTTGCTGTACTTTTACACGTTTTTATTGCTGAGGAATTAGTTCCATTGATGAACAAAAAGGTAAGAAGAGATATGTGTGTAATTAGTGAAGAAAAGCTTTAAGAGGTCTAAAACTAACGTAGTGATATCAAGAAATTAATGACTGGTTCCAAGAAAACTATTAAAATCTGTTTGCCTAAATAGGCAAAGAAGACATTCTCATCATTACTTCCAAATCGTCAAGTCATTTGTATTGATAAGTTTTACGACCACTCTCTACTTTGATATCTCTCTCTATAGAATAATCGTGGTCATTTGAAAAGCTTCTTCAATATACCGACTAACATTAAAAGCAATAAAACTATATATTTGGGTTTCTAAATTATGTCAGATATTACGATGATACAGGGGTCATGCAGGTCTATGAAATGGGACAGTCATTAAATGCGGTAGAAATTCTTATTTTTAAAATTAATTATATCTATAATTAGGTATAGTTACTTAATCAATATTTGAGCAATTTAGTCAAAGTGTCTACAAACGCAATGACAGAAACAGTAAAATACCCCATAAAGAAAAAGACACCAAATCAAATTCGCAAAGCAATATAAATCAGTAAATAAACAATCCTAGACGTCCAAGTTATAGTTGATGGAACAAAACAAACAGTTTTATTAACAGATCAATAGAGGCGCCAGTCGCAGATCTTACGAAACAATCTGACCATAGACAGTGATGCACTAAGCTTTTAATTGAAGCAGCACAGTGTGAGGTCATTAATATATACAGCGTTATCTTGAGTGACACCACTAGTTAGCTCCATTCATTCTACACCGTAAATATATTGCAGCTAACAGATACAACAATTTATAGCCAATTGTTCCCAGATATACGATTAATGCACAACAATTTATCGTCTAAAACAACGAATAAAGTAGCCGACTGTAATTGCGATATTATAGGTGCGTTGGAAACTGATATTGGTGGTATTTCTGAGGAAGAAGCACATAATGTTACTGTTATAACGACGAAAGGTTCAATAGGTCTTATGACTTCCTTTGGCAGGATACATAAAACAAGTGTCGATGTGAACATTACTAAATATGAACTAGATGCTTTTATCGGAATAGTTGACTTACATATACCAGACAAAAAAAAAAAACAACTCCAACTCCGGCCCCCAAGATACAGGCGCAGCCTAGTTTGGGGACCTCTGTTTTGTAACAATTGTAAAATTTAATTTGTTACGTTTATCATTAGTGCTAGTTATTTAAGAAACTATTGTAACAATGACTAAATAAATTTATTCTTATTCTTAATTGTCAAGTGCAGAAGGATTCTGTATTGCTTTTAAGAGCGTATGCTACCTCAGATTAGCAACCCTATTTGTGGTGGTTCAAACTTCGCTTGAAATACTGTTAGAATAAAGTTCTAATCAGCTTGCACTACAAAGCGGTTGTTACGTCTTTCGCTGCGGCCGAATAGTGCGAAATTAATGGTATTTTGCGATTTACAAAAAAACTATTGATTGGACTAAAAAAGTAAAACACTATGACTTTAGTTTGTTGCTTGTAGAATTATTTGGCATAAAAATCAGAACGATGACATGTATTTTAGTATGGTTTTAACTCGTTAAGGCGCTGTCACAGAGGGACACCGTAAAAACGACCTGTTTTTCGTTGCAGAGTTAGCCGTATTGGTACATATTACAATTCCAAAAAAATTACAGTCTATAGTCAAATGTATAGGTAAAAGACTTATGCAAAAATATTTTCTAAAATTAATCAAGAACCTCGACAAAAAAATCACTAAAAACAACACGAAAAAACTTTTTCGTCTCGAAATGCTCAATATTTTGAGCGATAACTGTTATTTTTTTTTTTTACTATCAGATAGGAAATTTAACCAACTAAAGACTTACGTAAAAATATTTTAACATTACTGCGTATTTTTTTTTAATAAATTAAATCTTGGTGCGCGTTGAAGCGGGGCTCTGGCGGGCGACGGGCGGCAGTGTATCGCTGACTCCCTCAGCTCCGCTATCGGCCTATATCGCTGTCTCCTCCCACTCGCTCAAGGGCGCGGGCAGTTAATGTCGCCTTAAAAGAAATTTTTAGAGGTATCTTCGCGATTTTTTTCTATCGAGCAAAGTTAGTTGTATTATGTTTTCACAACACTATGGCACTAGCATATATCCTGAAGAATATCATATATTTTTCTGATGTTGATTACTGCAGTGAATCATATACTTTTACGCATTTTAAAACTCGCGTTTGAGGTACCATACGCTCTTAAGTGCTCTGAATCTCTGAATGATTCATTTTCCAAAAACATATGCGGCCGGTAAAGTTGAGAATGGTCGCAAAGAAAAGTAGCATAAAATTTCGAAAACCCAATAGAAATAATCGACAGCACGCTTGAAAGTGTTCGCCTAAAATCAATAACACACGCGATCAAACAGCATCCAGTCTATCACATCCTTTCAACCGACCGGAATGTGTACGTATGTTATAAATAAAATAAATAAAAAATTAATGACGTCCAAATATGATCACGATCACATGCTGGTCTCATGAGAAACTACTCGATCGCATGAAAACAGGTAAGTAACGTTAGTTTTTTTTACCTAATTAAAAGGCAGCGGTACAAATTGGCTGGGAACTTGGGAACACAACGCGTTTCATATCAAGGGAGATGTGTCGTCTTTGCCGTATACAGTTCACCCCCCGTTGGTTCACGGGACGATACTTTCCAATTTCTTTCTAATGCTAATGGTGAAAATTGAACGTCTGCGAGAGTCTCTTGGGTCCTACTTAACCTAGCTGAAGTTAAGGTTAATATTTTAAGAGATATGACAGGCATCCTTTGGAGAATAGAAAGGATATGTAGAAGCTTGGCCTTAGACTAAGTCCTGCCATGTATAAGTACTCCTAAGATGTACTAATAAAAGACCTAGACTACACAAAGTACGCATTCATAGCACAGGATTAAAATACACACATCAACACGGTCTAGGGATATTTCATACTCAATTAAATAACTCGAAAAGTACTGGCCGCATTGGAATCTTTAATACACCGATTTGTTTGTAATTTATCTCAGACTAATTCCAAATTCAAATTTTTGAAAATTCTTTTGTTTCGGTGGCATAAAAATGTCTTGATGTATAGGAGAGGGAATTTTCATTTGTGCGAAATTTAAAAAACAATACGAATTACGTTTAGTTACAGTTTTTTTTCATTTTTAAACGAAAGATAAAGTTAACATTGAGTTATTGTAGCCATGCAACGCCGACATTTGACGAGGGCGGAGATGTTACGAGCTGTGGGAATGCTGGAAGCTGGATCTGTTCAGCGTAATGTTGCTGAGGCCATAGGGACCCATCAAAATGTAATTTCAAGATTGTGGACACGCTATCGTGCCACAGGTGAAGTAGCGGAGAGGCACCGGGGGCCAAGTCGCATCACTACCCCCAGACAAGACCGATTTTTGCAAATTACTGCGCGAGCTCAACCAAATGCAACGGCGACTCAATTGGTCCAAAGGCTGCGAGTGGAACACCAAGTGCTTGTGAGTGACCAAACTGTAAGAAGGCGACTGCATGAAAGCAATCTACGCTCTCGTAGACCACTCCGGGTCCCACCTTTACGGAGAGGCAATCGTGGACGACGATTAGAATGGGTTCGGAACCACGTGGACTGGGGCCGTGAGCAATGGTCCAATGTGCTGTTCACGGATGAATCCAGGTTCGGCTTCCATCCAGATTCACGAAGGACGCGTGTTTGGCGAGTTCCTGGACGATGGAGCCGTCTCCAGAACCCTCAGGAAGTTCACCCATACCAAGGAGGAACAATTATGGTTTGGGCAGGAATTCGTCTTGGAGGACGGACGGATCTCGTTTGGGTGCGGGGCAATATGACGGCAGAACGATACGTCCAACAGGTGCTGGGGCTCGTAATCTTGCTCCACAGAACACAAATGGGGCAAGATTTCCTGCTCATGCACGACAATGCCCGGGCACACACGGCGAGAACGGTAGCAGCTTGGTTACATACACATAATGTTATTGCCTTAGACTGGCCTGCTCAATCGCCAGATCTAAATCCCATTGAGCATGCGTGGGATATGCTGCAAAGAAGAGCTCTGAAGGAAGTTCCTGAAAATTTGGCTACAGAAGCTCAACTTTTTGCGCACCTCAGAAGGACATGGGACAATATTCCGCAGCAAGACATTGACAACCTTGTTCTGAGCATGCCGAATCGTTGCCGATGTGTTATGAACATCATGGGCGCTTTCTCAGACTACTAACTTCAAGTTTATAAACACAAATTAAATGATTTTTCTATTTTTTCAGTGTTTGCTCACAAATTAAAAGTTAATTCATATACGGTTTCCGTCTATGCTTCATTTTTTTTCCATAAAATCCTGAAATTTTAATCAGTACCTTAACCATTATTAAAAAATGGTAGAATATTAAATAACGTATATTTTAAATATATACATGTCATATAAATAATTAACACATTGATAGTAATTCGCTTTTTAAAAAATATCCCTAGACCGTGTTGATGTGTGTAGATTTGGTATGACTGGAGGTTGAAATAGTACATTTGTATGGAGTGTTTCTAGGACGAAATCAATGCGAATATTAAAGATGGAAGAAGTGGAGACGGCTTTTGCTCTGGATGGAGTAAGACAGTACAGGATAGACGACAAAAAAGAAAACCAATGGAGATACACATTGTTTGTACACTCATTTTACATGTGAAGAGTTAAAAGCATCAATAATACTAGTGCTTGAAATATAAAGATGATTCATAGCAACGAATAAATTGAAAATTGGTAATTGTAGCGAGGTTTACGACTTTCTTGGTATGATCACGAACAATGGTTTTTCAATGAAAAAACTGATTTAGATCAATTGAAATCGATAAGAACTTAGAAATATTAACATTTAGACGTAATATTGAGTTATAGAAAATAGTAACTTGATTCAACTTGGGTGATAAGGATAACGCAAAGTTAGCAGCAGTCATCATAAGAAACCTTGGACACAATCCACGATTACTAGTGACAGTTAAGAGAAATTGCAAGGGTAGGAACTTTAAGAAGCCACACTTAATTAAAGCTCCACAAGCTCGTATGCTGAACAAAAGCATTTTCAATCATACACACCTCCATGAATCCATTCAATCAAAATGCAGCACAAAACGATTCGAGCATTGAAACACGTCTCCAGAAAATAAAGGGCACGATCTAGGCGAAGTAATGAGCGCATTTTCCCGTGAGTCCGCCTGCGCCGGCGCACCCATACTTGGAGGGACAGCGGATCCGCAGACCGATTTGACGCGTTTGACACACTGATTGCTGTTATTTCTCAAAGTCGAGTCGCCGCCATGACAGGTGGACGTTTATTTATTAGTAGATCATTATCTTTTATGACTCGGCAATATGTTTTATCTTTCGCCCTTTGGCGGGTAGGAGGTAGGATAGGAAATGGATTAATGTGGTCTATACATCAGGGACGATGCACTTTCTATGGTGTATGGATTTATGGACCCATCATAAGTGAAGAAGATTTTGAGGTACTAATGATTTCGCTGTCAGTCCTTCTTTGAGCTTCAAACATTTCAAACTATTGATAGGTTGTGCATTTCTAAAATATTCTTCGCTTTCATTGCAATTAGGCATTTCACTAGATATTGAAATGCCTGCGAATTAACGGAAACCTTTATTGAAGTTAAAATAACATTTAAATACGAATAATAATAATAATAATATTCCACAACTTATTAATTATGAAAAATAATTATTAATTATGAAAAATCTTGTAACCATTACTTACTTTTTCACTAAGCAGTTTAAATTGGCTACAAAACAACAACTAGGGGGATTTAAATAACTACATAGGGATCACGTGATTGATGTCGAATATACAGAAATTAACAGAAATATACGAGCGTCTGAAAGCATTCAAATAGCTAAGGAACTAAAGAGAGAACCGCATATAACCTAAACACGAAACACTGTAGTGGTAAGTAGTTTGCGTCAGAAAGCTATAAGAAACTATCAAATAAAATGATTATATACATTAGTATAATCTATTCATAAAACATTTCAAGAACAGATGCCGATTTAAAACCCCATAAACGCTATCAAGGCCTTCCCATAAAGAGCTGAGTAGCCTATCAGCACTCCTAATAGGAAATAATCGAATGAAA
This sequence comes from Diarsia mendica, assembly GCA_949316265.1. NCBI lineage: Eukaryota > Metazoa > Arthropoda > Insecta > Lepidoptera > Noctuidae > Diarsia > Diarsia mendica. The sequence continues at coordinate 4,344,611 of OX438897.1, forward strand.
ACATGAAACGCTAATTATCATAATCAACGACCCGACATTCCTATTTACCTAAAATGGCTGTCACTTACCCGTCATTATACCGTTGGTGACGTCACTAAAGTCCTTAGAGAAATTCCAAGTCACTGATAATTTCAAACACAGGCTTTTCCACGAAGATTATAACAGAACTGCGTTATTCCAGAATGCTCGCGATGGAATGCGAGCTCCCGCCATATGTTTCGTATAAGTCGGGATAACTAGTATTGGCAACCGGGCGTAACCATGTACTTATGTACCATCCTTTATTGAAACGTGTGGGTGGTTACTGGTTCGAACTAAGAGCTAAGGAACTTCCCGCAGATCAAGCGCTAGTCATAGGGCCAAATGTTTAGTTGATTAACTCGACTAAACCACTTGTTACAGTAAACACTTGTACCAGTATGTAAACTTGTTCAGCCAAATCTTTGTCTACGAGAGATGTAAACACGAAACTGTGTAGCGTCTAGGGTTCAAGGATTCACGACTGACATTGCAGTTTTCCCGGACGTGGGCGGGCGGGTGCAATCGACGCGGCACTGCAAGGGTTAATGCACCCGTGACATCACGTAGCGCCACTCTGATAACGATCGATCAGAAATTAACTAAGCAAGGAACTAAACTATCAAAAAATCATCGAATAGATCATCTTCTTTTACACAGTAGAACAAAGTGAGAAGGAAGCTCAGGAAGAAGAGCAATTAGCTAAAGGAAAATATTTTTTGAACAAATATTCTATGATATTTTATCTAAAAAGCTACAAGCGCCACCTGCTGGATCAAGGTAGAACGAGTTGGTCAACGGTTTCATAACATAGTAGTATGAATCATACTGTGGTGTGGGTAGAGGCTGAAGTTTTACTAGGCGAGCATAGATGGCGTTATATGCAAACGCCGTCAGTGATATGGATATTCAGAGAATACATACTCTGAATACTGTGGCTTCTCATAAACTAAACATTGTGACTGAAATAAGTAAAACTAGTGCAACTTTTCACAGACTTAAAAGTAATTATAAAGAGAGAAGCACTCAAAATAGTGTTAACTAATAGGACCCTTCTAACTCTTCCTGAACAAACAACAGCTGAAGAATAAAATATTAAACGGAAAGCGTTGTCTGGAAAATTGACAAATTATGTTTTTCCACGAAGCCAATAATAGATGTACGAATAACTGGCGACAAAAATAAAGGGACTAGCGGAAAATATTTGGCTGGTACCTAACAACAACGAAATGAGGTTGTTCACCGAATCTTCTTTAACTACAGTTTTTGTAATAAACAGGTACTATGGCAAAACAAACTGTTTTAGACTTGACTATCTGCAATGTTATAATTTTATTATCATCCTTAATTTATTTTTGCACAAGGAGAGAAAGGCCAAGGATAAGACTGATGGATTTTTTGAGGAATGATATGAAAGTGAAAGGAGTAAAGCTGTTGTGCCGTCTGACAAGGGAGAATGGAAGAAGAAAATGTGTTGCGCCTACCCCGAATAGAATGGGGTATGGGCAGAAAAACGATGATGATGATCCTATACCAATGATATTGAGGTGTAATATTTTATTTGGTTTCCTTTTCGTTCCAGAGTTAAGTTAAGATATAATTATCCTCAAAAGACTCGCAATCATAACAGTGATGATAGATGTGGTCTAATTTATGAGAACCTGACTAAAGATCGGTCAAATTCCAGAATGAAGGTTTGTGATTTATAACAGTGTGATGTGTTAATTTGGGGACATCCTGGTTTTCACCCACAACACGAGATTCATCTGACAAATGGGAGCAAATTTATTTATAGAACATGAGGGATATTTTAAACGTAAACGGATCATTATTATGCACTAAACAAACATAGTAATCGATCCATTCTATCTATAGAAGCCCTAAATCACCTTTTCTATCCAATAAAATGCGGCCTTGGTCACCGGACAAATTAAAGGTTAGTCGAGGACAGATGGACAATTTGTCAAATGCAAATAATGGATCCCCTGACGCGATTCATTTAGATTATTTATCAAGACAGGGCTGGGTCAGGGCTCTGCTAAAAGCTAAAAGCAAAAGCATATTAGCCTGATTGGATAACTGATAGCAAATCTACAAAACCACCGCAGAATCTATATAATCTGATGCTATATCAGCTCAAGGAAACTATGTCTTTACACGCGAGATTTCATTAGAAGAATACTATAGTATACATAGAAAAAAAAATGGTAAAGAAGCAAATATCAAAGATATAAATTCTTATTGTCTGAGTATAATATCATGACTTTTAATAATAGGATTTATTCGAAAGACAGACCAAGATGACATAGATACGATAAGTAGTGAATTATTATGAAACTAAAAGAATATAAGTAATGTTAGCAAGTAACGCAAACATTAAGTAATAAATAAACAAATAGAAGAAATGAAAGCTAACACAAAGTACAAATAAATTCGGTGATCAATATGCAAGAATGTATCGGATTTCTGATCGATTATTTTACTATTAGACCATTAACTTTCCTTTTGAGGTACCTAGGCACACGTGATTAGAATATAATGAACAGCCGGATGTAGGGAGTCATTATATTTTGGCAACTGAATTTTAATCAATGGAATTAGTTAATCCTCTCGCGACATGTAATGAATAAATAAATTCATTCTACGATATTAACGATAGTCAAGAAATATTAGCGATGACAAAAAAAAATACGGAACAGATGATAATGAGTTTGAACAGATGAAAGCGATGAATGTTCAAAAATACGATTAGCAAAACACTTTCTGCGTAACCGTTTCGTAACACGAACGAGTTGAAAACCTTTTAACACAGTTCAATGTCTCCTAAATACTGAAAAAGTTTCCTAATCATCATTTTAAAGAATAGTGTCTTTGAAAAGTGGAATATTTTATCTTCGCTCGCAACAGTGGCAACAGTGTTGCTAGATAGCAAAATAATATTCAAATGATTGTCACAAATTAAAACCCAATGGGCAGTCTGCCAATTGTGACAATTAATTGCCTCGCGTAGATACATGATGCCGGTGCCAAACTGCCAATGACCCCTCATTGACAAGTTTTTCATAATCTCTTCATTGAGGATTAAGATTTTACAATTTTTAGTATATTCCACACACACGACGGACATGCACATAATTTACGAGCGATAGGCGAGACAACAAACAAGACGAAAAATACAAAAACATTGGATTATAATTTTTGGGCTTAACTTTTTAACTACTAAGGTAGTAAAAAATCGTTCTGTCCAGTGACATTCGCCCGCTTATCAGGTAGGTAGTATCCGTGGCTCAAAATTGAAAATGTTCGCCATCAACATTTTTGTATGAAAAGTCTCTTCTCTTTGATTGCCCAACTGTCTTACCAATCCTTCAGCATCATAATGGAAGAAACTGAACACAGTATATGAAATCTATGAACGCTCATTCACTCTTGAAATCATGTTATCTGGTTAAGATTTTAAAGAACATGACACTTAAATCAACATAATATCTTATATTTCTATCACTTCCACCAATAAAACGGAATGGCTCTAAAATAATATTTAGTAAGGACACATCCCATTTCTCAAAACTTTCCAGGTTCCCATAAATATCCAGTCTTCAGACTTTGAAAGACTTTCAACATGGCATCTATAAACACGATTAACGATACTGTAAATATCGTGAAACTAACGTTAGACAACAATTTGTGCAACGTGTTTTTTCTGGCCAACTGGATACAGGAACTAGGACAAACTAAAGTACCTACTTTATTTCTGTGCCCATTTGTCTTCTAATGATCTTCCTCGTAAATATCGAAGGGATTAACCATGTTGGTAAACAGAATTTTAAATAAATTACTGGTAGGGACAGCTTTTGAAGTTGGGTGATTAAGATTCTTGAGTTGTATGGAGATGGGTATTTATAAAATTATAATACCCCTTCGCGAGAAAATAAGTCTTCAATAAATGAAGAAAGAATAAAGACAAAGATAAACGTGACTTGACCATTGTGTGTGCCCAATCGAGAACATACAAGGGAAAACTGCGGTGAGATGATAGAGCAGCGTTTATGTTTAAATTGCTTGCTTCCCTCAGTTAACTCCGCACTTGTTAGAGTGTTGCAATTTGTAATGACCTTCTGGGTCCAATTCAAATTCGCCATCCTATTTTAGCACTAGCAACTACCACTTCCCAGCTTGCTCTGATTCAGTTGAATATGGTCGTCCGTGATGGTACAAACAAACTACACGTAATCTTCACTGATGGCAGGTAAACATCTGACAGATTAGATGGCAGCTTTAATAAATAGCTATTATAAGCTTAAAAAGATTAATTACTTAACACTAGACCAACATCAAAGCGTAACACAGGAACAAATAAGGAATCAGGAAATATGATTCAGGTACAAATTGGAGCTAAAATAGCCCGGTGCAAACAAGCTCGCATACCAGGAGTTCAAGTGCCGGTAACTCAGACGCACTAATTAATTCCTGAAGAGTAACATTGGTGCCGATTCTCTTGTCACAAATTTCTCTAAACTAGACTAAAAATCATTAAAATTTAGTTTAATCCTGTCAAACGACGTTATCCATTCTGAAATTGACTAAAGTGACATAGCTTAACTAAATTATAGTCTGACAGCACTAGTTATTCAATTTAGTGAAAATGGCAATTTTGCTATTCTGAAATTGACGTTTTTCACCTAAAATTATGATTGTCAAACTAAATCAGACCATTTTTAATCGCGAATAAAAAGGTGTGGAATAAAATTAGTTGACATAAACTAAAATTTACAAAGCATATTTCTCTATTATTTTTCGAAAGTTTGGATGACTTTGAGTTAATTATGGAAGCTTATGTGATTGCCGCTGTTGGCGATGCGGCAGAAAGGTAAGTTTAGTGTTATTTTATTATGATACAATACAAAATGCATTCGTGAAAACTTACAAAGGATTTGTACTGAACATCTAATGTACTTGCTACATTATTAGTTGGAAAAGAAGTGGATAAATGCACTTCTCATAATCATAGCCACTTCCAGGCTCTGAGTATTATCTAATAGACACTTTCAAGAAAGAATTCATTTGGAAAGATTGCGAGACCAATCCAACCAATTCCAAATGGCAGAGGAGAAATTTAAAAAACTCTTTAGACTCCCTAGAGCGGGAGCACTTTATTTGGTGGATATGCTAAGGAATCCTCGGTTAGATGAAGGTTTTATCCCCAAACACCGAAAGGTTAGAACAGTTTTGTGCAGTAATTCACTTGCATATACAAGTTTTTAAGAATTTATAGTTTAGTCGAGTGGTATCTCACTTTTATTATATTTATGGGTGATCTAAACCTAGTCATTACATAATTGAGATCTTTCAGTCGAAAACCGCACGCCCCTCCACTAAAATTTCTTTACAAACATTTGAACGACCCACTGACCGAAAAGCAGTGGCGCAACATGCATTTTTAGAATGAAAAATTTCTACCTACCTACCTGTATGATAATAGAACTCATTTGCAGATTCTAGCTGCACTAAATCTGTTTGCTCAAGGCAGTTATCAAACAGCTGTTGGGCAAGACAACTTACTTGACAACTTAATTCTTCTGAAATCTAAATAAGTGTATCTTTGCAGACGAAGAAGATATCGATGGCAACGAGGATAACAAGCAGAATGCTATTGTGGAGGATCAGGATGCTATTGTAGAGGATCCTGGCGCAGACTTCCTTGCTGAAGCAAGGGAAATTCGGCAATTACTTGTCAATAATTTTAATTAAATTAAACATTTTATTTCTTTATTATTAAAATTTTAATTTTCTTATCACCTTATTTATTAATTAACCTATCTAAGAGTGGCGATTAGGTTTCTATCACAAATTGAAACCGCATATTCAGTTCATGTTTTGTATAAAAAAATAATTAACAAAATACAATAATCAACAAAATATGCCAAATATTTGCCTCTTCTCTACAGAGAAGGCACGAGCACTGATCACCATGCATGCTCAAGACGGGTTCGCGATTTCAGACTTATTAGGTATATTATAATAATTTATTATAGTCCAGATTTCCTCACGATGTTTTCCTTCCGACCTTCATTGAAATAAAAATGAGTAAATAAAAGAAAAATGTTCGTACATATTTTTTATTAATGTTATGTTTTAACTTTTGTACCACTGTATGCCCATTTTCTCTTGCCCGTTTTATAAAAGAATTGAATTTTTTGTCGAATTGCACTTATTTATGTTGAAGTCATCCATTTCTTTCTTAGGACGGCCTGATCTGTGTTTGCCTTCATCTACAATACGCCTCACTGTACTCTCAGATTTTCCTGAAAGAAAGATTTAAAAAAAGATGTAGTATCTAATGGAAAATACATAGCACTATTTTTATTTCAAACATGTTAAAACTTATTCATATTTAAAATCATCGGTAAATTTGATTACCCAAAAGTATCAAAACTTAGCTACTTACATTTGCAATCTAACCTATAAATGCGCAATGTAAACAATGCTTATTTTAGTCACAAAATCGTATATTTAGTAAATTTGTGACTTCTGGTAGATAAAAAACAAACAATAACACGATTACATACCTGTCATAGCTGCTGTTCGAGTATAAATATCCAAATTTGATAAAATTTGTCCAGCTTGGTGTTCTAACAAACATCGCAAGTCACATTGCTGATATACTTTGAAATAATTTCCCGAGCTCCACTCCTATTTGTTTTCCTCATATTTAACACGTTTCTTCGAAGTTTTGTCGACGTAGATTTGAAAAACATTTAAAAATGCAAAAGGTATCAAGATAAAATAATAACAAGTTGATGACAGACAGCCGATGACATTTGATGTACTATGATTTAGTGTTACCCTACTTTTGAATAATCCATGGTATAATAATATAAATAATCTTAGTTCCTCAAACATTAATTTCTTGACTATACAGACAGACTGTACTTCATTAATGATTACTGGTATACAATTTTAAATAAATATTTGATTTACCTCAGGTTTTTTTTTGCAATTCAGATCATTTCGTTCACTTTCATTCAGCTTTTGTCTATGGTCTACTGCAATCTTGGTCTATGCTTTATTCAACTTAACGAATGTCAAACTCATTTTAGGTGTGTCAAAACTATATTTAAATTTAGAGAATCTTGTTTTCAGAATAACTTACCAAAACCAACTAACTAAAAATAAGAAATTTTAGTTTTAGTTTAGGTTAGTTCGGTGTACAAGAGAATCGGCACCATTGTGTGGAAATGCGAGCCAAACGGGAGATTGAATCAAGCCTCTATTAGCGGAATTAGATGTTAAACAACATATGCAAATGAACCGATAATTTCTACGGTGAATGATTTTCTGTTTGTTCGGTTTTGGAGGGGAGTTTACTAATGAATCTAAATTCTTCGATAGTTGAATGAACTTGTCAGGAGGAGGTTGAATGACGTATCTCCAAATATTGGCTTCATGTATACCTACTGCTAATTTTGGAGTCTTTGTAATCCAAATATGGAGGACAGCATAACATTTGGTCCACAAAAGCTTTAGCATTGTACTCCTTTGAAAGACAAATCAGCAAAAACGAGAGGAGATACCATAACGAATTGACTACAAACACTGTTATTCTTTAACATGGAGTCAATATTAATTAAGGCAAAATAATTATCCTCATTGCAGGAATTGCTGCAGTCTACCTCGAATATTAATTTTGTAGATAAGAAGCATTGTTGTAAATATTTAAAATGATGAAACCGATTCACCGAATGAATAATAGCAATTATTATATTACAAAACAAGCCCATGTTTTAATAATGAACCCATAATTAAACATCAGCGACTGTCCGATGAAACACAACATATGGCATTGAACACGCAAAGTTTGGGAATTGAAATTAAATATGGGTTAATGTTAAGCAAACATGGTGACTCATTTATTAAAACTGACATTATTCATTTGGGCCTTTCATAATATTATGATTTTCGGTAAAACACAGTCAACAACGACTTGGACAATGAACTTAATGAAGTGAATGCGGTTCCAAATACTTACACGTATGGTACCGTTACTTGTAATGACGGAGACGAATCGTCACGTAATGTATTCGATTCCCTAGTTACCGAAACATGTATGCCTAGCACGTATATTTTCATAATAGGCTCTTTTGCTATAGAAGGAAAAAATAGAAACGGTGGATGGATTTCGGAAAGCGTGAAAGATGATATGCCTAGAAAGGGGTGACTGATCAGATGACGACAGGAGTATGGAATAAGAGGATCGCGTCGACTCCAGATATAATGGGATAAAGATGATGATCAGAAGCTAAAAATCATAACCCTCCTTTGGCTTTGCCGTAGTCGGGTAAAAACAGATTTCAGTTATTTTTAATTATTGGAGTATCCGTTATACTCCATACTGGCACGTTAATAAAAACACTGATTGATGTATTCAATAAAAAAATCACAAACGAACATTTGAACATTATTGTAAAGTAACTTGTAATTCTCACTTTTGGTGTCAACTGGCCAGGTACTTGTACTAACTGGATAATTATTACGATAAACGTCTCAAAACAATGAGGTAAGGACAGCATTACTTTTGCGAGACGGTCGTTATACCTTATAAAAATCTACCAAATAAAATTCTGCCATCTTAAAAGTATGCCATTGAAAATTCGGCTATTTACACGTTCACATTCACATTCTGCGAAATGAGTATTCTATTAAATAATTGTTCTGCCATAAACACATTCGTTCAAAGAAGAATATGCCAAGTGTGTTATGCCAAATAAATTTCGAAGCATCAAGTTTCTGCCAGATAGATGGTACCCAGACGAAACTCTTTGTAAAACTTCTGTCAACCACTGTCTCATAGTAATTTGAAAAAGGCATCGGAGACCGAAAAATTGTGTATAAATCTATGAGTCTAAAGAAGGACAAAGAAATTACGTATGAATTGTGTACCTGAAACTAATGACTACTGGAATTACCCTAATAGAGATGTATGGAAGAAGAAAAAGGCATGTTGCGCCGATCTCCCAAATTGGTATAAGTGCAGGAGAATGATGATTCACACACTTTCTCAATGCTGCAGGTCGCTATCGTAGTAACGTCACAAACCGTTTCTCAAGCCAGAATTACGAAATAATGATAAAATAATAGCTCTGATATCGTTAAAGATTGGTTTAAAATAATATTAGAGTGAAAATCACCTGATAACTTGTTATACCTGAGAATTGAAATAAGGGGAAAAGAAGGTTAATGAGATTCATTTTTTGTAAAGCAAAAACATAATGAGATTTTGCCACTAGCAGAAAAAACAAGTAACATAAACAACATTAATTAACCTCAGTATTCAAGAAATTAATAAACCACGAAGTGCTCTTGAAAACAGACCTCCCTTGGTATGAAGGTGATGCAAAACCCGAGAAAGATTTACGGACCATTTACTGTAAGACCATATTTGGACGCTTTCGTCTGGCCTTCCATAGAGAACTGAGTCAGAGGCCAGCTGTAAACGTGTATTCTGTATTGTCATACTGGCCACCAACGACCATACAGCCACTAGACGCCTAATACTCAATCTAACGCACGAAACAAATTCTGTCAACTCGCTGAGGTGCGGGGGAACGGGGTACTGCATTCTGATTGGCCCTTTCAAGGTCATTGCATTTTTACGGCTCACAGGAGTGGTCGAAACTAATGCGAACTTTGTGAGTGACGACGGCTATAAGATTTATAGCCCTAATGTGTTGACATACATTGGTCGCCTGTTATTAGGCGTCTAGTGGCTGTATGGTCGTTGCTGGCCACTGATAAGGAAATCTGGATGGAATGCTCGCTCATCCGTATCTATGGTAATTAAAACTAAACGTGCCGAGTTTGGCGCGAAATTGGCGTAAACTTGACAATGTGCCACATATTGTGTTTTTATTTCATTGTAATTATTACCGACGATAGGAGATTTAAGACTAAGCTGCTAAAATATTTATGCCTTGACTTAATTTTTAGTACCTAGTGTCTGTTTCGTCAAGGTCGTTTCTGTTTAAGTTGTTTCAGCTTGTTTGATTAAAGTGCATTTAATTATCCCAGCTGTGTCTTTGGATAATTCAAAATGTTTAAATGTTTGATCTGTGAAATCTTTAAGACTAACAAACTCAAATCACACAGATTATCTAATGAAGGCAAACGACAATTCGTTCAGTACTGATCACTCTTTAGGTATTGAGGTTTTAATTAGACTCTAGTTTAGGACAGATTATAAATCAACAAGATTTGCATAAATATTGAAATGATAATGAATTCTCTACTGGCAGCCTATGGTACTGCTATAGACATAGTAATAGATATGAAAACGTTCTGTGAATCAACAATCGAGCTGAGAGACTCAATGAAATAACACCGATACGACGATATAACACGATTACGATTACCGCAGTATTGTCGGTGTAAAAGGAATAGAACAGAGATTTCCAATCCATATAAATATAATTCATGCGAAAGTAACTCTCGTCTAATTGTTACCTTTTCACGGATTACGATAACACGCGGGTACCTAGATGATATCCTGAGCTAGAAGATTTAGAGAGGATACTGTACTACGATTCTGTGGGATTACGTTCGAACTCTAAGTCGGTGAAGTTGATGTTTATTGAAACCAATCTCACAATATTGACATTCTATCTTTTTAAATGCGAGTGATGGCATTTAAAAAGATAGAATGTCAAGCGCTGTTCTTGATGTTCCTACAAAATATTGGCAAACAACAGTGTGTGATAAATCCAAAACCGCTGGCACTTCATTCACTTCCTCTACGTTTAAAACTATTCTATAAATATTTATCTTCTTCTGAATCTGCTGGAGTCAAGGACCACCCAGCAAGCAACTGGTCATTCAGGACCTGATTCTTAATTATATCCATCTGCGCAATTGACATTATGTCAGTGATGACCTCGCAAAGGTCGGTGTCGAGGCGATTGTATCCACCATTTATATCTTATATCATACTCGATTCAATGAAAACTTGTTTCCCTCAAGATGTCTTTCCGATTTCGATGTGGCGACTGGCGAGTGTGCCAAGGTTTTCATTCTGTTTAATTGTATTTATTTTTCATACGTTAATTTTATAATGAAAAAAGAAAGTTAAGTAGACTTTTTGACATGATTATACTTATCAGAAATTGAAATCCTAACCGATTTTGGGTTACGACGATGCTGGATCATCTTTCCTTATTTGGTCAATTTTATCGCTGTCGAACAACGACCGAGCGACGATCTTTGCAGGTCTGGAATGGCTAGGCTGGTAGCAGTTGGATGAGAGTACGGGTGGAGCAGAGAATCGAGAAGAATGCTGTGCTATTGGAGACGCTTTCTCCCGCAATGGACTATTCTAGACTAATGATAATAATGAATTGATGACATATTTAATACCACTCCAATAATACAGATTATACTAAATCTAATAACACAAACGAATGCGTACTCACATGCATGACACACATATGTAAATCACATGGCGTCGGTGGCTTTATGTAATCTTTATGAGTATCGTGACCTTGCGTTAATTACTAATACAATAACTATGTGCCACGGCAAATCCAATATCGTTTATGTATCTATAAAAGTGGATATAAAACGTGTTTGTCACAGATTCTGAGAGCATCGTAAAATGCTAGATGAAAAGTTGGTTTATGGTGGATAAGACCGGAGAAGGCCGAATAAAAGAATTGATGAATAATATAAAAAATACATGAAGTTAATTAGACTCTAGGGATAACCTGATATGACAATCTTAATGTGAGGGCAATTAATGTTTATGTCTGAGGGAACTGATTATTGTTTATATCAATTAATTAGGTTATTACAAAGATCACAAAAATGATAAATGTATTAGAAAAAAAATACATAGATGACACTGTTACTCTTAGTGCTCTAAAACTTCGTGTTTGTGAAGGAATTGCTAGAAAAACAAAAATAAATTAAGAATAATGCCACGTAAGTATCTAGCTCATAAAGTTACGAGTATTAGACGCATTTTATGAATTATTAGCCTTTGTACATAGCTGTTTCATACAGAATAATGATGGCAGCTTTATACTAATCTTAGGTCATAAATTCAAAATAAAATGTTTTGTACCCATGCTTGTGCCTAGTGGGACACCTCTTTATGAATCACAAATCTTGCAAAAAAATACACCTATTTGACAAGGGATACGAACCCAACATACAATCTTGGGATTCACGGAATATAAATACAATAAAAATACTGGATTTGTAACGCCTCACGATACCTGAGCGGGAAACAACTGTTCTCGTATTTTGTTGATATGCTAAGCTATTTTTAAGTACGATTAAATATATTTTTAATGTTACATCAAGGAATTAAATCAGTACTGCACTTGATAAATCAAAGATAAAGCATAGATAGACTAAATAAAACCGATTTGAATTATCATTACATGTTGCAATACACGTTTCTAAATTAGAATAATACATCAGATACAATACAACATGAGGAATACTACTCCAAGATTTAAACATCAAAGACATACGACAAATAGCTACTTGTCACAGGCATTCCAAATTCACGCCCTTTATAGAGGACAATTAATAAGGACAAGCAGATGGGACGGGACAACCCACAAATTTCACAAGTGGACGAATGCCCCCATTTGTGGTTAGTTTTAATATTAATAGAATAGTTAACGAACGTTATGAACAAACCGGTTGCTGAGTATGCGATTCTGGGTCGAATTCCCAGGTACAAAGTGTTATTGGGCTTTTCCTCCAGAATTTTCACTAGCATCTACGTAGTCTAGATTTGTGCCCGGTTGATGGCAATGGTCTCGCCCAATATTAAAGAGAATTGAAACATAACGGGCGACGTGAAGTGACGGTTTACTGTACTGTAAGTACACCGCTGCATAATCCATCGGGTTTTACCTATTAATCATTTTCACCTTATGAATTGTTTTAGTAACCTTTTCAATTATTGCCTTTAGCACCCAACCTCTATCAGACCTCTGACAACATAACCCGAAGTAGAACATTTTCGCACATAGCACGACCTCACAATGTCACCGCACCACATTCCGTTTAGTGATGAAATACCGTATTTAGCAGCTAAACGCTAAACTGCAGACGTGGGCTTGCCCACAATGATAACTTAGTAATGCCTTCAACATCGCCTCTGACCATAATAGATTGTGTAAATTTTGATATATGAAACGAGTGGCACGACCAGTTAAGATACAACTAGCCATATATTTCTAAGTGCTTAAGAAAACAGCTTCTAAAATACACAATAAAGCTGATGATGAGACAGTAAAAGCTGCCGAACAGTTTGGTCACCCACCACCCACGAGGTCTTCCAGGAATAGACACCACCGTCATAAAAGAATGGAACAAAACCGCAAACCCGTCAACTAATGCTAATGAAACCAAATTAACCTGACTACAAACAGCATGGATGACTTCACCACAAGTACTCTAAAACATCACAGCTTTTAAAATTTAATTGAGTTGAATGCTATTAATCGACCATATGTTTTGTTGGGATAATTATTGATGTGCGAACTAATCACAGAAATACACAAACGTGTTGACACAGCAAGACCCGTTAGACGCTAAACACTCCGAAAATAGCAGGCTGGCAAACATCACTTGAATTACAAAAGAGAAATGTACATCTGTACGGTTCACGCTTCGTAGTAAATAAACACACATTGAGCGGCCAGTCTCACGATTCGACGTGGATGCACTCGAGGAACTCACATGAGAAAACAAACACTAGCACCGGAAAATGATAGTGTAGACGTAGTTATAATGTTACCAACAGCTGTAGCCGCACTCGTAATTACGGTAAACAAACACGATGGATGATAGACACCGATAAATATCCGTTACACCATTTTTACACAATTAAACTGAATTAATATCGATTAATACTCACAGCCGGGCGAGATTCCGTTCTCCTTCATAGCGCAGCGGAACGGATAGTAAGTGCCTGGCAGCACCTTGCCATACATTGTCCTATCCATTTTCGACCAATCACAGCTGTCTTTGGAGAATTAAAACACCCACAGGAACAACACCGGCGTCAGCGCACCATAATCACAGCCTACACAGTATCCGCGTAAACGACGTCCTACGCGAGGAAATGCAAAACACTTGCAATTACTATACAGGGCATCCCGTTGTAAACAATTAATAGATTTATGCACACACGATATTGGACTATCACAAGGACGATGCGACTGAACGCTATCGGTATAGTTTAGTCGTATTGATCGTCATATCGATGATTTTCACTTTGTTATCGATAAGCGTTATGATAAGTGATAAGGCAATGTCACGGGGGCGAGGTCGCGGTGCTCCGAGTAGAGTATTCGTCAAGGCGGCGCGGTCACAACTGTCGCGTGGAGATGCCTGAGCCGGCGCTCGCGCAGCCACACCGGCTACACTACCAGTATTATTTATACGCGGGGACGACAACAAATCAATGCATTTGTCAAAATCGATCCGATTGTTCCGGCTTCTAGCTCCTATACTGCAGTTATTGAGGAAAATCATAATATGGACAATAAACTATTTTTGGACCGCGCTCTAGATCTTATATGACTAGACAACGCTTTATTGTCACGGTGCGTTTCTTTGAATGACAGATCTTTTGATGCCCTACAGGGACTGACTTCAGCGATGTGGCAAATTCATCTCAAATGGTCAACCAGATCAAAAGAAGCAATGATATGTTTACGAGGAGTCTAAATAATGAAACTAAAGCAATACGTCTTGAAGGAATTCCAGTAATTCTCTTTTCAGAGGTAGAGTTGTCAGCAAGCCAGAGAGAGGGCGATCAATCATGGATTCCGTGGCAAGAAAAAATCTAATTTCGTGCCTCGTTCCCGCCAAATTTTACCGCACCCAAGCCACATCCGGCAGGAATACGATGCGCACGAGTCTCTTGACTTAAGACTTCCGGCTCATCATTCCACTCCATCACACTTCACTATAACTTTACGATTGTCATTAGAGAGGTAGCGACTATCACTTTGATCTATTTGAAAAGAAAGGGCTATAAAGTTTAATCGCAGCCCTCAAAGATTAATAGAAATCGTGTTAATTAACTTTGAGAAGTTGTTAGCTTTGTGTTACCTATGTTCATTTCAGTAAATCGCTGTGAGAGTATGCACACTTTGCAGCCTTTGCAGGCATTCCACAAATGGCTGTTCTTACGCGAATAACTAACATACTAAATATGGACATAACAGTTTGTACAGCAGAGTGCATTTTACTACTTGTCCATTTTACGATCGAGTTAACTGTTCTATTGTTCTCTGGCTGGTCTCTAATAAGGAAGTAAATATTTGAGTGGTACTAGCGCGTATAGCACGGTGTTAACTCTCTACCCACTTGCATAGCAAACTGTCGTTCAGAGCAAAGAATTTTCCACTGTGCTGTTTGCTGAAGCTTCAGTGACTACCTTTATTACCTCTGCAACTGTTATTTGTTCAAACACACATCGATCCTTTTCACCATTTAAATATTTTTTTTATCCTAAAAAACACCCAGAATTTTCTGGCCTCAATAAATTATTAAGTAAATCTTTTATCGATCGTTACGACTATTCCAACCTTGATAGGTCTTGAACTTACGGTCCCTAAACGCGATTAAAAGTTTGAAAGCAAGCCAAGAACAATCGTTCTAACTGCCAAGGGTATTTATTTTAAAAATAGAAAAGAAACATTAATGAAAGTTTATAAACACATAAACAACCCATCTATACGACTTTACAACCTGCTTTGTGAAAATTAATCACCTTCACAAATGAAAAATAGAAAACGGATGAGCTACGGCAGAAACTGTCACCAACATTTTATTATTACTTTCGTTAACTAATATTCTTCGTATACATATAAACACGATCAATTTCAACAAATGCAATAAAGTTTTTATTATTAACGTCGACGTATCTAGTCGGAAACACCATACATTCAAATACGATCGAATTTAAAAATCTCTTAACTTTAACTTATATTCCGAAACATATCAAAATTAAAATAAAGGTAACGTTACAAATAGAACTTTTTCCAACCAGTACGTTTGGCCTGGGTACACGCGTGCGACTGACAGATGTCGGGAACGCGTAACACGCAACTCATCGTAGTCAGTTACGGCGTGATGACGTCACTAAAGTGTGTATTAGCAGCCTTATCCATGAACAGACAAAACTGATACGATTTAGGTCAGACAGGGAAACCTAATGGTATTAAAACGAAATTGGCAGACGCTACATCATCAGCTGGGAGTTGTAACACTGAGTTCAAGGCTGAAATTGTAATTTCTAAGTAATTCTGAGATCATAAAGGTCCAAGGTTTCTGAGATCACTTATGTATTGTATGAAACGTGATGTAATTTAAATTCACGGAAACTCTCCATAAACAATTCTTGAACTAGATAAAGTAGCTAGAGGATATAATAACAATGTCATGGTGTTTAAGGACTCCGTAGGTGTAATAAGTGTAACAACTTGATTAAATAACAATCACAAATCAGTTACTGCTTATTGAACTATAATTATTAATAACTAGCTTTTGCCAGCGGCTTCGCCCGCGTGAAAATGTCGATTTTCCATACAAACTTTCATCCCCTATTTAAAACCCTTTAGGGTTGAATTTCGAAAAATCCTTCCTTATTCCTTGTCTACATTATAAAGGGAACCTATGTGCAAAATTTCAGCTTTCTAGGTCTAAGGGTTTGGGCTGGGCGTTGATGAGTCAGTCAGTCAGTCAGTCAGGACTTCTCTTTTTATTTATACACATAGATATTCATATATAGATATACCCAAATTCTATATAAGTAAGTACCATATCTATAAAATTGCTAGCGGGATTAATAAAAAATTTGCTTATAAATCTGCATAAGCCGTTTTTGGTTGTCATCTCAAATATTTTACAGCGTTAAAAGTAATTAAAACTATCGTTAAATCAATTAAGGTTGAATGAATATTCCAATAAAAACTGCTTCCTACCACTTGACCAGTGTAAAACATCAAAAAACTATTATCGATCCACTGTCCAAAGCTACGTGGTTCCAATCACACAAGATAGGTGTGTCGCCTATTACAACATTCCCCAGTGGTCTTCGGACCACTAATTAAATTAATTAGGCAGAACGGGAACGTATCGCGTGAACTGTGCGTGTAAATGTGGAAATGCGATACCTATGGTAATGACACCGCATTTTTTTTAAGTTAGGATTTGTGTCTAGTGTGTCGAAGGCCTTTGGAAAGTCTAAATGCTCTGTAGGGATTGTGTTCAATGCCAAATTAGATAGGTATTAAATTATTTAAAATGCTCTAGACTAGAACCAATATTTATAATACATATTATTCTGATTCCTGCATCTTTCACCGTTTTCATCTTTGTGTTTATCTAAACTTAGTAAAACGCGAGCGGGTACTCCCACTATCATAAATCCATTCTACAACTTTTTATTGGGTCATCAGGTCAGAATTTTCATCATGTCATCGGAAGTTTTATATAGGTTATGTACCTAGTCCTATGCCACGTTAAGTGTGTAAGGTTTTTGACTTAGTCAATTCAAGTTCATTAATGCAAAGTTTCGGAGGCAAGTCACTAATTTGCTAATGTCTAGCAGCGAACCTAAGATTAAATTCGAGATAGGGTTATTTTTTAGTAGTCTTAAAGTGTTAACAAGATAAATACATTTTAAATAGCGATACAAAAGTTAATAATAATGTTGATAAAGAGCACAAACAATTACATAGCACACAAATACGTTTGTTGCATTCTTGAATGCAGTGTATATTTTATTCAATTACAATAATTTAACCATTCATTTTTATAGGCATCAGTGACTACATCGTCTCAGTTGCGCAAAGGATCATCGGTAACATCCTGCCGACGTTATTGTTGCAAGTTAAAAGACTCTGGTCTTATCTGAAGTATAAGCAAATCAACCTAAGTCAATCCATTGGCAAAGGTCACTCATCAGTGATTTATCAACGTTTATTAGTAGAGTTTTCATAGAAGCTTATGTTTATTAGAAGTGATTGACGTGCTTTGGCTGTGATATCAAGTTCAATAATCATGTTTTTGAAACGTGCTAATCCATCAATAGCTTCAGACAGTTCAATAGCACATAGCACGCACAAATTAAGAACTCGCCGAGTTACGCCATCTAATTAATCGATTATTTTCGTCGCAGCTCAACACACATTTATCTCGATTCCAATGCAAGAATCCGATTTATCGGACTGTCAGTTCACATGGACATTCCACACTGACATGTAACAGATTTCTTGCATTCCCCCTCTGGGATACTTCTCGAGTGCCTGATTAATCCCTACAGCTATATTTTTAGAATACGTGTAGGTATGGGACTATGGAGGAATTAACGTACATCATAGCTTGTTAAGATATGGCTGAACCACTTAACGTTAATTGTTTTTTAATGGGAAATTGCGCGCCATATTGTGTGGTATGATAATATAAGATAAACTGATGGACTGGTGCAATATCTCATTTTAATCTTCGTTAGTGGGAGCAGTCGACTGCTTCGTCGTGTTCTATAAATAATATTAAAGGATGTAAGTTGGAAAGAGTATTGAGAGCTTTCTCATGCCATTTGTCGGTCTCTTTCTTATGTCCATCTGCAATTGCTAATTTTATGATAAGAGTGCTCTTGTATTTGCATCTGTTGTTAGTAAATATATAGCCTTGTTGTTCATTCAAGAGTTGAGTGTGAGATACTTTTATATCTCGCTTTTCTCATATGCATTGGATAACGGTGACGTGAGCGTGTTTGTTTGTAAATATTCTTGCACCGATTATTTTAGTTTAAGTAATCTTCTTTTACGAAAACAACCTTTTCGAAATGCGTTGTTTTCCCATATTTTCATTTAGTATCGGTCATCTGGAAAAGCAATTCAGGACCAACAACCAAATCCATTACGAAACTTTACTTACTCTTGACTAGGGCATGAATATCGGAATCTCGGAATCTCGTAATATCGGAATCTCGGAACGAAAGTTCCGATATTACAATTCCGATATTGGATCTCTCAATATCGGAATTGTAATATCGGAGATTTTTGTCTATATATTGAGATTTAAATTAAACCTATATTTTAGATCCTTGTGTAGCGCCAAGTGCAACAGCGCGCTATCGTATTCCTGTTGCTAGTTCGCTAATCATCCGAAACAAGAGCAATAAAAGTCACGAGTGATATGATATTGAAAGTTGAAAAAATAGATTAATCACTAGGGTGTAAACGCCACTATATCAAAACATCCAGGGGTAAAAACTACAAAATATATGATAGTTGTTATACAATCTCGTTGTTTTAAAATATCATGGCCGGCTTCAAATTAATTTAAAGGATTTATTATGTCATGAATTTAATGACTTTCACTAATCAATATATACTTAGAATAAAACTGCATTTAGTGGAATAGTAGGTACTTACCACGAACGTGTTTGAAGAATCATCAAACTATGTTTAAGCAGTTTGGGCAGAGAATAATATAAATACATATAACACTATTACATACAGGCGGTAAAAATGCTTTGAAGAATAGAAGAATAGAATAGAATAGAATATGTATTGAATATGTATCGAATATGAAGCTTACCTCTGTCATGAGTTGATGACAAACGATGGCTTCTTAGTAATGATTTAATGATATTCCTTCTTTTTAGGGGAACCCTAAAGAAAAAAGCGGAACCCTTATAGGATCGCTCGTGTGTCTGTCTGTCTGTCCGTCTGTCACAGTCAATTTACTCCGAATCTAATGAACCGATTAAGTTGAAATTTGGTACACATATGTATTTCTTTGACTCATACACGGACGTACGTAAATCAGTGAATTTTGAAGATGGGGGTATAACTTTTGGGGAGCTTAACTAAAGATGAAATGGTTTTATAGAGTATGTTAGTTTAAACAAGGGACATATTGAAACCCGCAATCATGCTTAAATGATAGGTACTTACATCAAAAAATATGAAATAAAAATTACCGATAATTAACAGACAGAACCATACCAAATATTTCAGCTTATCACAGAAAATGTCCGCGGGTAAATGACTTTTAGGTATAATCCATTTTCCCCATATACATATTTTAAAACTGGCGTAGGATAATGGCGGAAAAGAAACGTCTATTAAAGTGAGATCTAGAGAGCGTGCGGGGGGCCATGGCACAATTACGTCACAAATTAAGGTTATAGTCTTTTTACATATTTGCGACGAGAATCGGGCAAGTACTGAATACCTTCAATATGGCCCTCGTTTAACCTAACACGCTGTATACATATAAAAAACACTGGGTGATAAAAACCATTTCATTTTGAGAAATCGAAATAATATTTTAAAAGTTTAACCTTAAAAACATAGAACGATAGCGCGTTAAAAACCAAACAGCTGCATTATTAAGTTATTTCAGCCTAAAAATGGCTTTTACGACTTTTGTACCCCGAAGTAGCGATATGTGATTTAAAAAATACAATGTGCATACTTTAAAACAACCAATGCTTGAACCAAATTACAGAATATGATTTAAAAATGTTTTTTATTGCACTCAATCAAACCTCATACCGAATTGGTGCAATTTTTAAATAAAATAAGCATTTTCAAATGAAATAACGAAATTCCGATATTAATATCGGAATTCCGATATTGAGATCTAATATCGAAACTCAGTATCGGAATTGAAAATCTTCCGATATTACATGCCCTACTCTTGACTAGCTGACTCACGCGACTTCGTCTGTGTCGCATTATAGTTTATAACCTTCCTCGATAAATGGACTATCCAACACAAACATATTTTTTCAATTCCAACCAGTAGTTCTTGAGATTAGCGCATTCAACCAAACAAACAAACTATTCAGCTTTATAAGTAAGTATAGATAAGAAATAATAACTCGGATAGTTAGTCTAACCAGTTAATGGCTCCAGAAATAACCCCTTGATGACACCGCATGCGGTGATTAATGACCGGGGAGGTCGGACCCACCTTGCAATCTTATAAAAGCTATCATATCATGTTTTGCGGATAGATGTAGCTAGCTATGCGAGTTATAGCCATATTGTTTGCTCGATCATGATATGCGTGTTGTTGAAGTACTTAAAAATGTTGACTTAACAAATTGAGTAAAAATTTTGGTGGTTTGAAAAAAAAATTAAGTACCTACCGTATAAATAAATAAAATAAAAAATAGAATAGGTCCTAACTTGAATCCTTAAATCAAATGGCGATAATAAAAAGGAACTTCTATTTGGGCTGGACTAGGCAAGAACTCATTTTTGGATAGCGTTCTATAAGTGTTTCGTTAAGGGCTTTAATTTTTAGGACATGGAGATCGCTACCCGTACTTGATCACGATTTGCGTGCTTCTTAAACACGAAACTAATCATATTAATTCCAATATTCTCTCTTACTTAATTATAATTTGATTGGTATTGGCGTTTAGCGAATGTCAAAGAACTCATTAGATATGCCATAAAGATCAATATTATTGTAAATATATATTCAGGATATGTTTTCAATATTTTATGGCATCTGCGTAAACTGGCTTATTGCGCCGCATTCCTACAGACCCGTTTGTGTTTCGTGTCTCCCTCGAAGATGTTATGTAACTTACTGATTAGCGCCGTTTATATACCTACTCGTGTTTATGGTGTATTAGTTAATAATAGATGGTGATGACGCCTCTATGATTTACCCCGTTGACGACTTAGTTTTAAGTTAGTTGCCATGTGTCGCCACTTAGCATTTACTCAGGAGTGCCCTGAAACAGTGACACGGGGTCACGGGAGACCACAAAAGAGATGGTGGGACGAACTGGATGTCTTCCTTGAGTATTAGAAAGAAGTAGCACAGAATGGTGACTGTTAGAAGGACTCTTTTTCCAGCATGGGGCAATAAGGTCTAACTATATTCTATAATGATAGTCGTCATGTTCCCAGTTTTGGGTTCGAATTCGGCTAATATATGACACATAACATCACGCCTAAGGTGGAGGTAAATATAAACGACCTACAATTACATTAAATTCCATGTAATAAGGGGTGTAAAGCTGTGACCGAGTGGCGTCCAACGAATGGAAAAAGATGTGTTGGTCGTCCGGTGGCGAGATGGGCAGACAACATTGTTGCCAATGCAGGAATATCCTGGCTGAGGCTAGCATAAGAGCGACGAGTTAGGCACAAGAAAAGAGAGGTCTTTACCCGGGTTCCCTACTTGTGTTCGAAAGTTGATGGTTCGATTTTTATTATATCGAACACGGTGTGTCGATAATTCAGTTGTACGATGTTTTATTCCATCGATGCTTTATTGGTGCGATGTAACGTTAGTGCGAAAAATCCTGTTTCGAAAAACCCTACAGCGATTGCTCATTAGTTCGGTAATTTATTAGTTATATATATAGTTTAGTAGTTATATATATATATATATATAATATATGCCTATGTTCAGCAGTGGACGTCTTTTGGCTGAAATGATATATATAATAATAATTAATTATTATTTATTTATTAATAGTTAATTAATTATTATTTAGTAAGAATAAAAGATTACTAATTAATTAACTAAATATCACGGGCAGCAGTAGGCGTTTCGAACCGACATACTATCGAACTAATAAATTACCGAACTAATGAGCAATCGCTGTAGGGTTTTTCGAAACAGGATTTTTCGCACTAACGTTACATCGCACCAATAAAGCATCGATGGAATAAAACATCGTACAACTGAATTATCGACACACCGTGTTCGATATAATAAAAATCGAACCATCAACTTTCGAACACAAGTAGGGAACCCCTTTACCCACCAGTGGGTGAAGTTGGGCTGTGGATGTGGATGATGATGACCAAGGGGCGAGCGAATCTAGCTCACCGTCAATCCATCCTATGACGATGACAGTCCGTGTCGACGGAGCGTTTGTGTTCCACGCGAGCCTCAAAGAAATGTCAGCAACAATGCGGGGGCGACGCCTGTCGGGGCGGCGGGTTGTTTGAAAGAGATATCGCGGCCTCGGACATAGAGTGCTAAGAAGGAACATGGGTAGTTTTTAGTCAGTAGAAGTCTGACACTCCGTACCGCTCCGCCCAGAGCGGGAGGAGACATTTGCTGATTTAAAATAACCCAAAAAAATAATAATGTGGCATGCCAATTGCCATAAAAAAATACAACTACCTACAACACTAATAGCGTAATTTGTGATATGGCCAATGCGGCTATGACAGAAGTTTCCTTACGGAACTGAGCGATGCTAAAGCGAACTTGACATTGCTTTTCCTTACCTGCGACTGAGTGGTTCTGAACCTATTAATTTTCTAGTATTAAACACAAGAGTTGCATTGGATCTATGAATGGAAGAGAAAACAAGTTCTTACAATCAGCCTTACTATTCATGGCACCTACTGGGCCCAAACTATATAATATGGAAATAACATTAATACGAAAAGAAGATGAAGATTCATCTTAATTTATTTGAGGTTGTGGCACTATGTCTTCTTCTATATTTCTCATAAATAGGTCTTCATCTCAGCAAACACAGTTTCTAGCCATATAATCTTTCATAGAGTCTTGTAATATTCCAATATCTTTTGTTTATGTAGATATAACAGTAGCTAGTAGCTGATAGTAAGTGATGGAATTAAACTTGAGAGGTGTTAGGTGTTAAATAATCAATTTTTCAGTTTTTCATTGCCCTTTTATAGTTAGTTTAGTTTATATAATATTTAGTTTTACTTTAATTATTATGGAGAAATAAACTCTTATTTTGAAAAAAAAAAAATTTTCAAACAATTTTAAATGTTCTCTAAGAACTGCTGCTAAATAAATTAAAATAAATCTTAACTTAAAATTTAACAAAGCTCATAAAATTCCATGAATTTTAAAGTTTATCCTTAAAAGAATATCACAATAATTCATCTAATTAAAGTACATCTACCAGGAATTATTTTAGTCATGAATGAAACATAACTCTATGGCAAATATAATATGTTTCCTTTGCGTCAAGTAGGTATTTCCTAGGTTTAATTAATGTTTTATTCAATAAAATTATAGGATATTTGTACAGGATACTTGTACAGGTCACTGACATAATTTTATGTCAAACTCTGTTTATCTCTGTAAGTATGCTCAGATAATGAAAAGTAAATAAAGATATTGTCACTGAGTTACAAAGAAATGGCTATTAGCCAATCTCCCTGGCGACAATACAATCATCACGTTTGATCATTTCATCATCTGAATCATGGGATCCTTATGTGTAAATTATACAAACAAAAAAATTGAACTCAGGAAGTGACATGTAGTGTTTTAACCAGTAGGTGCATAAAAGTTCGCACCTACTCTTGGCTAAAGAGCCATGGATACGACTAGAAGGTCCGACAAGGAGCAAATATGCAAATTAACAAGTTATTTTAGCAGAACACGTCATTTCGTTTACACAGCAACCCAAACAGGTTATGATAAGACTAAACTCACCTAAATCATCCATTGTTTCTGCTAATACGAAGTCTCACCACTCACTTACACTATACTTTATACGTTACACTATTCTTAATCTTAAGCAAAATTATATAAGCCGCAGAATACTACAATAATACTGCAAATCAAAGTTGAAAATTACTGCCCATTATGGCAATTTAGACATTTAGCATTTTTGGCGAATGTTGGCGTGACTGAACTTGTCAAAACATTTGTTATCTTATTCCTGAACGAAAGAAAGATAATCAAAACTTGAAAGATCAATTATAGACGTGACGTGATACAACTGAAATATTAATGAATTCTTTGTTATGTTAATAGTAAATTAATATGACTTGCGAAAGCGACAATTACAGCAAACTTTGAAAGGATTTAGTAGGTAATTTGTCAACCAGTGTTGCCAGTCGGGTCTTGTCAGAAATTACCTGAAATATTTGAAAATGTAACCTTTTTGTATAAAAAATAACCTTTCTTATTTTTTAACTGGAAAGGTATTAAAAGTTGATAGAATAGAATATTAGTTGTATTGACTTACAGAAACATCGATAAGTATTAATTTCAATTAGTATTAGTACGTAAGTAGTACGTCGTGTTGTTCCAGTTCCAATAGAGACGGCTATGATTGTTCTTAGCCAACAAAAAGTCCCAGTCTCTTTTAAGGTGAATCCTTCAACCAGCCCGCGAAATTCAAATTTTCTTAAGTTTTTTGCAATTTGCAGGCCAGTGATAGGTTGTATGTTGATGAACATTTGATTCGCGGCTGTAAGACATATGTAGTTACAGAATTGTAATCATCAAAATCATTAATACAACCCTCCGAGCTCATGTAACTCCCAAGAATGATTATTTCATCAAAAGGTCATTCTTGAGAGTTACATGAACTTGGAGGGTTGTAATGATGATTTTGATGATTATAATTCTGTAACTGCATACGTCTTACACCCGCGAATCATATTTTCACTAACATACAACCTAGCACTGGCCTGCAAATCGATAAAAACGTAAGAAAATTTGAATTTTCGCGGGCTACCGTGAACATCAACCTTAAGGTGAATCCTTCAACCAGCCCGCGAAAATTCAAATTTTCTTAAGTTTTTTTGCAATTTGCAGGCCAGTGATAGGTTGTATGTTGATGAACATTTGATTCGCGACAAAGACAAAGACAAAGACAAAGACATTTATTCGTAGGATACGGTACTTACAAAGTTGTTACATAAATGGTATAGTTCTCGACATATCCACCGCTAGACGCGGCATACGAATATTTACATTATGTACCTACTATTTGATACTAAAATTAATATTTCTATAATCTAAAAATAATCATCAAAATCATTAATACAACCCTCCAAGTTCATGTAACTCTCAAGAATGATTATTTCATCAAAATGTCATTCTTGAGAGTTACATGAACTTGGAGGGTTGTAATGATGATTTTGATGATTATAATTCTGTAACTGCTTATATATATCTTACACCCGCGAATCATATTTTCACTAACATACAACCTAGCATTGGCCTGCAAATCGCTAAAAACCGTAAGAAAATTTGAATTTCGCGGGCTACCGTGAACATCAACCTTAATCAACTTTTGACTAGTTTTTCATTAGAGGTCTGTGGTTTTAGTTCTACTGCCAACGAAGCTTACCAACATGAAAAATTCTAAAACGAGCGTTCCGTTTCACGTTACTTATAGATAAGAAAAAGTCAACTCAACAAATTCCGAAAAATCACCTAAAAGTAACCTTTTCATTAGTGTAACCTAAAAGTAACCAATGCAGTTCAAAAATCACCTAAAAGGTTACAAAAATAACCTTCTGGCAACACTGTTGTCAACTCAAAGTGATATTTTTGTTTCTTAACGAAAACAGGTGCACCAACTGCACAGGTGTTATGTCAAATGAGGAGCGTTCTGAAACTGGTACCAACTTAAATATTGTATTAATGTGAACTTAAATGTTGCTTCCAATATTTTCTATTAATAATTTTGACTATGTTTAGAGCTATAAAAAATGTAAAAGATAATTAATAGCATTTTAATGATAGTTGAAATCATCGAGAAAAAATACAAATTCAAAATAATTTGCGCATGTGATTTTTTGTCATTGGAAGTCTAAGAACGTGAAGTACTTGCTGTATTGATTCACCGCAGTTGCTTTCGTGTTTATAATACGCCCAATTTCTTTTAATTTCTGGTAATTTGTGGTGAAAACGAATTCAAATAACATGAGCAGTACAGGGGAGCAGTTAACC
Source organism: Diarsia mendica (assembly GCA_949316265.1). NCBI lineage: Eukaryota > Metazoa > Arthropoda > Insecta > Lepidoptera > Noctuidae > Diarsia > Diarsia mendica. Next base: position 4,371,383 of record OX438897.1, read on the forward strand.
CTGGCAAGGGATATAAAAAGAGCTATCGAATTGCTCGAAAAACTTCAACAAAGTGGTGAAGTCCCTGCTACGAAGCTCGCAGCGCTACAGAAAGTGCTACAAAGTGATTTCTTGAACGCTGTTCGTGAGGTGTATGAGCATGTTTACGAAACTGTTGATATTCAAGGCTCGGCGGACATTAGGGCTTCCGCTACGGCCAAGGCTACTGTGGCCGCGTTCGCTGCGGCTGAAGGCCACGCACATCCACGGGTTGTCGAGCTTCCGAAGACAGAGGAAGGTCTAGGTTTCAACGTCATGGGTGGCAAAGAACAAAACTCACCAATTTATATATCAAGAATTATTCCTGGAGGTGTCGCTGATCGCCACGGCGGACTGAAAAGAGGTGACCAGCTGTTGTCCGTCAATGGCGTGTCTGTAGAAGGGGAAAACCACGAGAAAGCTGTGGAATTATTGAAGCAAGCAGTTGGTTCAGTGAAGCTGGTGGTTCGATACACTCCGAAGGTTTTAGAAGAGATGGAAATGAGATTTGACAAACAGAGGACTGCTCGGCGGCGCACTAATTACAACTAATCAAGTATTGGCAGACAATGACACATAGTCAAGCTATGATCAATAACTGTATGGGATGTTTTGACAAAGATGCCAACAAGGCTACAAGCACATAAGACATGGCTATCCATGAGACAGCCTTAAAAACTAATGACTAGACAAACAATGTCTGGATGGGAAATAAATGGGGCAGTGCTGCATCAATAATGTATGGTGTTTACTATGTCAAACTCATGGCACATCATTCTCTTTCTAAATTCACTATAAAAGTTTGCATAATTAGCTGCTAGTTGATGATTATTTCAAGCCTAGACTGCTTGGCCCAATATCCATAGTATGCCTTTCAAACAAACTTTGTTAGAGAAAGCTAAATATACATCATCTGCCTAGCCTGAAACACTGTTTATTTTTGTTAGAGACAGACAGATCAATCAATTGTTTTCTTTGTATACTTGTAAGTAACTTGCTCTGATATTGACTCTGCTTTATTCTTATGTGCTAAAAGTATGTCACAAGCCTTGAGTGTAGGCAAAAAGTTTGGTTTGATGCCAAAATCATGATAGGGAAAATTAGAGGCATATATTTAAGGTATTTGATATCACAAATATTGTATTTAAATCAAGAACTTCCTATGCACTAGAATTAAATGTAATAAGGCTCATTTACATGGAGAGGTTCTTGGAAAGAACAGACAAGAAACCTTCTTGCCTGTTTTGGGAAGGGATTTTATTAGAGACAATTTCTCTCCGTCTAAATCGGCCAATGAATATTATTAGCTGCTTTGAACAAGAGAAGCATCCTTGTGTTACCTAGTTATACTCAAATATTAAATAAAAAAGACTTATGGGGTAAATAAATATACATAATAATTGCACCTATATTGTGTTGATTGATTAATTAGTGTAAAGTTAAATACATTGAGTATTTAACTCATTTAATTAGATAAATTAACATTTTAGAAGTACTTAATTGATGAATTTATTATATAAACAAATTGTGTAATTGTAAAAGGGAAAACTGTTATGAATTTATTTAAAGTTGTCAGTATTTTAGGAGGTAAAAATAAAAGTAAATATTATAATAACATAATTTTATTTACTAACATATACAAATTCTTAAATAGTAACTTATTTTACGCCTTCACCAACTATCAAAACCACCAAATCCGACTTTTCCCTCTTTTTTAACCTTTTTGGCAGGACCTTCTTGGGTCTTAGAAGTTTTACTGCTGGTAGGCGCTGTAGGTGGCGCCACTTCTTGTAAATTAAGGTATTTTCCAACACCATCTCTGAATACTTTCAGGGGCTGTTTCGCCTTCTTGGGTCTCACTTGCGAACCTTCCGTTTCCGCTTTCCTTTTCAGTTCCTCTGCTCTGTCTTTGACAAGCTGTAAGAAACAACAAAGATATTTTAAAGGAAATTATTACAATACCATATTACTTTATGTTTATGACTAGCCTAGTACTAAATGAGTTGGTGCTTGAACTGTATGATACGGGTGTGTACAGTCCTTCACTGGCTGATGGGCCTGAACATCCCTCCCATACCATGTAATTACCACAGACACGATCTCAGTTATATCTTGAAGTCAAAACTCAAAGGCATTTCACTTATTATCTCAGTTTTGAAGTTTGGCACCTTCAGTTCAGATAGACAAGGACATGATAGGAAGTGACCCATTGTTTGCGGCATAGGGCAGACATCTATGAATGTTAACAGAATAGGGCTTTTTTTTGTTCACAAACAAATACCTACACAATATTTTTGTTCATCTAATTTACTCGCCAAACTTATTAGTTTGATGGCGAGGTACGCTTCCGGAGTCTATTTAAAAGTAAGTTAAGTATTTTGAAGAACAGTACCTGTTCCTCAGCCTCAGCAAAAGGATCCACGAAGACCTGCGCGACGTCAATCACGATATCCTGTATGGGCCGGTCCTTATTGTCCACTTCTATCTGTTCCATGGCTGTCAGGGTGTCCATACCACCCACTAGCTTGCCGAAGATCGTGTGTTTACCGTCCAGCTGCTTGCACGAACGGAAGGTTATGAAACTGGAATAGAGAAGAATAAAATATTTAAAACCAACTTCAAAAAGGCAGGCAGGCTTGCCTTGGGTTTTCACGGCACACAAGGAATCAAACAAGTACCTTTCAGCTTCGCATTACATAGTAGTTGCGATGTATGTATGAAAATAATAATTATGTTGAGCAGTCTGAACTACTACGGAAACTCACGTAAGTACTTAGTAGTAACCCACATTTCACCAGTTATGTTTTCAGTCCCATGTAATAGGGGGCGAGCCTATTGCCATCAACTGGGCACAAATTCAGACTCCTTGGCTGCTACTGAGACATTCCTGATTGAAAAACTCTATAACACTACCCGACCCGGGAATCGAACCCAAATTGATGCCCACCGTGCGCGTTTGCGACCACTTGACCTACGAGGTATTATTCAAGGTTTAAAAGTTAAATAGAAAAACAAAACGTAGATAGGTACTAACAATTGTGATCCATTAGTATTAGGTCCAGAGTTGGCCAAAGACAGCACTCCTCTGCCAGTATGATGCAGGTTTGGCTTGACCTCGTCTTCAAATGGTTTCTTCCACACTGATTCGCCTCCGAGCCCCGTGCCTGTTGGATCGCCACCTTGTATCTGAAATTGAAAATTAAACAATAAATAAACAAACCGGTACATTGTGAATAAAGAAATAACATTGGCTTGGCAAAAGTACATAGCTCTCATGGAGCTACTTTCGGCAAGCACTACAAAATTCTTACTAAGCTATATTTACTGGATTCTACTACATCCCGAAGGTAAACATAACACAATACCAAGCCTTTATTAATCCCTAAATGGCTAGAAGGAGATGATACCATGTATCTACCTACACTAATCCCACATTGCATCAAGTATAGGTCTGTTCAAACTTTATGGCGACACGGAAGATATTATGTTTTTTTTTTTTTAAAAAAAGGTTGCCCCACACTAGGAATTTCTCCTGTATAGTGGGTGCGTTCACAAACATATAAAGTCACATACACAAATACCCAGACCCGAAACAACTATCTGTAGGCCATACAAATATTTTTTTCCGTGCGGGGATCGAACCCGCGACACACAGCGCAGCAGTCCAATCGCTTAGCCACTGCGCCAACCGTACCGTGCTGAGAGACGATCTGCGAAGGTATAGGTAACAGTTCAAACTTGATGGGGACTCGAAACGTCTGACATAAAACCACAGTATAAATGTGGTAAAACTGAGCAGAACACGGTTTTAGGTATCAGCGCAGCGAGGCGCAGAGAACGCAAACCGCGCCGAGCGCAGTCAGTCGTAACTAGTTTCCGAACCGCCATAAAGTTTGAAGTTGGTGAAATGTGGGATTACTAAGTTTTTACCCATAACAATGTCTCAAATAATGTTACACTATTCTATACAAAAAAGGAACAAATACAGATTCTCAAACTCAAAGTATAGGCACTTTTGAATATCAGGAGAACAATTCATAAAACAAAACTTATCAAAACTACGAGTGCAATTCTTAATTTAAAGTAAGTTATAATATTATTTACAAACCATGAAATTCCGAATGGATCGATGGAACTTGGTGCCGTTATAGTATCCACTGTTGCAGTGTCTTATGAAGTTGTCGCACGCTTTCGGCGTCAAGTCGCAGTACAACTCGAAGTTTAGAGGTCCAAGATTTGTTACCAATCTCACATACCCTGAGGAAAGAGATATTTATGGAATTTCGTTCAAGAGGTCTGTTTGTGTGGTACTTGGTTGTTGTATTGTGTTGTATTGTATAGGGGAATGAGAAAAATATTGTGAGGAAAGTTTTAAGTATGAATAGATGATTAATAATGATTATAATAGTAGGGTAAGACCAAATAACGATAGATGGCTGCTTGGTTGGTAAATGCACATTTTGTTCTTTTGGCAGACAAAATAAATAGCAGACATTCTACTATTATTACTAACTGGAACTAATTGTTAATGCCAAAAAAGAGTTGAAAGGAAATTATGAAATTAATAGCTGAACCCGTGCATGCGTTGCAATGCGTTTTTCCTACCTACCTATCTACTACCCTACCTACCTACTACCCTACCTAAAAAAAAAAAAAGTATCCTACGTCCTTCTCCTGGTTCTTAGCTACCTCCCTACCAATTTTCAACTAAATTCGTCCAGCCGTTTTCATGCTATGTCGTGACAACGGAAAACGGGTTTCCTTTTTATATTTAAAGATTATATAGATTTCTTTTGGTCGTGATTACCAACATCGGTCGCGATAACATTCACGCGGACGAAACCGCGGGCATCAGCTAATATGTAATATGATTGAAAAAAAAAAATATGAAGAAAAGCTACTCCATTTACATAAATTTTTCATGCCTTCACATCTTAGTGGACTAATACAAAATTAATAAGCAAAAGAATCCTGCTACCAACCTTTTTTCTTGACCATATCATATTTGACATCATCTTCATGGATGATGGCTGCCTCGTGGACCGTCTCCGGCATCATAGCAGTGGAGGTGAAGCTGGCAGCGACCATGCCAGTGGAGTAGTGAGCCGCATTGAACTTATCTGCAACCTAATGTGAACTGGTGGTTTATAATTTGATTGACATAGTTTAATGTGAAGGCTGAAGTATGGCACACTATGTGGAGATTTCTGATGTAGTTCACATAATATGCCAATAATACCTGAAAGGTTCGGCAGAGCTGTACTTTATAGTGCACCCAAATTTAGCTCGTCAAGTAGGCACGCCTGCTAGCTCTATAGTTGCTATTGAGAAATGAATTTAATGTAGGTATAAAAAAATAATTTAATACAGGCTGTACTTAAATTGAATATGACTTACAAGTTTAGATAGTATATCAAACAAAATGAGGGGTTTGTCAGTGGGATTGAAAACATTGTGAGAAGAAACATTTTTTTTACTTTGAGTTTACATGTAAAAAATGTTTCCTCTTCTACTACATGCATTCTTTATCCTCTTTGTCTAAAATTACATTTTACAAATAAATGATTCAAGTACTGCTAGCTGCTAGGCCATTTTATAGGACCCCAGTCCCCACTACTTTCACTCCAGCTTAGGCAAGGTAAAGGCCTAGTAAAAAAAAAAAACAAAAGTATACAAACCTCTTTCTTAACTTCTTTCTTCTCTGGTGCCTTGTACTCTTTCTCTAGTTCTTGCAGGATTTCTTTAGTTTCAGAAGACACAGTCTTTAGTCTTGCATGTGGGTCCTTCCTCATTGCTATTTCCTCTGTAACATAAATTCAGATTATAAATATTTTAGTTAGGATAATGTTGTGTTCCTGCAAACATACATTGGAGATTTGAAGCAGTCTGTCTGTCTCCTTTAAGCTGTCAATCTTTGTGTTATAGAGATGGTTAAGTTGCTATTCAGGCAAGTTTAAATAAAAAACAATGTTTAACTTGTTCAATCATTACTCTCCTGCTTTTTTCGCAATTTATCTAAGGTTGGTAGGTTGCAGCATGTCTTCTTACACAAGCAGTGTACTGATGAAATAGAGAAGGATGGAATAGAATAAGAATGCCAACTTCAAATAAATTCAGGTAAAATCAAGAGAATTATGGAATTTTCTTAGAATTTTCAGAAGAGCAACTAAGTTTACAATTTATTTAAATTATTTCAGCCACATTTACCTTCAGTCTCCACCCTCAAATTATTCTTGATATGATGAAAAGTAGATATATTGAACTTATTCAGGTTATTAGGATCCTGTATAGTAATAATATCAGTGCGAGCAAACGGAGTGTCATTGATAAGGTCCTTGAAATTCTTCCCTTTAATGTTAAGCTGTTCCACTGCCTCATTTGAGTACACATTGCCACTGGTTTTGATAGCAACGATGAATGAGTTCTTTGTGAATGGTTTGAATAGAACGGGGCAGTGGTAATCTTCTTCAGCATTTTTGAAAAAGTTCAATTTTGTTAAAGATTTGATGTCTTGTTTCTGAAAAGAAGGTTAAAGGTTGAAGGGTATGTTATTTTAAAACTTGAAAAGACGTTTGGTTTCATACTTTTGGAATAAGTTTTGTGCAACATCGGTAAATAACTGTTTACAGTGTTTACTTACTTTCCCAGTAACGGGGTTAACTTTAAACTTCTTCACGAATTCTAGTATGGCCTGTAACTCGAATATATTTCCATCTGAATCGCAGTAAGGGTCGTCAAATGGCTGCAGACACAAACAGCAGTGGTCGTATGGTAAACGTTTGAAAGTAGTATCCTCCTCTTTGGGAGTGCCTGATCTTTTGCCACCATACAATGTGGTCCACTCCGTGTACGTAAGGTACCTAGTAATTAAGAAAAAGATTGATAAGTTAGTTGAAAAACCCTACGCAACAGGAATAAATAACTGAAGAAAGGTGTGCATAGTGTACAACTTACATCTTATCCTTCTGATGCTGTCGTTTACCCATTTTGGTGTTTGTTGTGGAGCGCTTGTTGGGAAAACTTTTCTATTTATTCCGAAATAAGTTTAATTCAGGCAGTTATTCACAAAACCAACTTTTATTGATAGACACACAAAGTCACAAAACAACGTCTTTGACGTCAGTGTCAAATTAACAGCAGAAGGTGCGGTCCATTCTCAGATGCTAAAATATTGGTATCTTAAGCTTTAATAGCATAGACAAACATGTTTCAGTTTCTCAAGTTAGTAAATTAAGCCGCGTCCCCATGGTCCTTGTGTTCGATTCCCATGGTTGTGGGTTCGATTCCCACGGGAAGCATACTTTGTGAAGTTAAACAACTTCACAAAGTATGCTTCCAGTTTAGTTAGGACATTGCAGGCTTGAATCACCTGATTGTCTGATAAAAAGATGGTTCCGTGCTTCGGAAGGCACATAAAGGCCGGTGGTCCCGGCCGCCAAATGGCGGTTGTCAAACCATGTCAAAGGCCCTTGCGGCGGTTTAGAAACTCTGACACTAGGGTGTGTGGGGTCGTTAGACCTTACTGCCCACACGATAAGAAGAAGAAGAAGATGGTCCCGCGACTCGTAGTGAAACATTCCTATTTTTGAAGCCTTTTTTGGCCTTGTTGTTCTCTCTTTTTAGTTTATGGATGCACATTGTAGAAAAACCATCTGTATTTTTGCGATATTGGCAACACCAAACTTCTAAAAAAATATTGAAAAATGTCGGAATGTGGTTGTGCTTCTTGTAATTTTTCATAACTTCATTTATTTTAATAACTAATTAAAGCTTATTTTCCTAGTAGTAATCTAGCATAATTAGTGTAAACTATTGATCTGTAAGTATTCAAATGCCTGAGGTAAATTTTACATGTCATTGTTTTATATCTGAGCTTGTGTGCATTCCGTGAATTTCAGTCAGTGGTTGTTTGTGTTGGTGAGGGTGACAGACAAATGGATGAAATGTGGTAGAAGTGGATTAAAGCTCTGAAATACCTTGCCGGAACACACCAAATTCAAGTTTTATCTTTGAATAAGGTATAATTAATTCACCTATCTCTTATCACGGAGCGGTATTAGTGCGGAAAGTAACAGGCTGCCTATTTACGCTTTGCAGTGCGAGGCATCGTAACACGGAGATAACACTAATAGCGTTGCACAAATTTTGCACATTGCGTGGATAAATTTCCTTGAATACTAACATAAAGGTATTGGGAGCCGTCTCTCTCATTCATTTGGGTCACTGCTGAATCAAAAACTTGTAAAATTATCGGATAACGCCAGCCCACAAGATGGCCGCCTGTTATTCGTAAGGTAAAAGAAATCTTTTTCCGCTGCGTTTTACATTGTTATTTTGAGTTATATAGTTCGGCAATTGCCAGTAGAGCATAGTAATTTTTGTTTGTTCGAATGCTGATGTTTGGTGTATCATGTGAAAGAATTAGGAATGTCTTTGTTCTTAGTGATTTTGTTCTTGCTTGAAATAAAAAAAAAAACATGTTCATCTTTTGTGATTTTGTAAATAAAAATGATTTGCAATATAGTTGTAGCTGCGTTTATATGTTTGTCAATCAAGGATTCTTCAATGATCAATGTGGACCATTTCTCATTTTCATGTCATTGCACTTTCAGAGTTATTTGCTCTTAAACATAACAATGTTGTGTCATCAAACCTGTTTATTTTTGGAAACATTTTTTTAAGTATTTTCATATATTTTTGGAAGATAATGTTTATTCATTTATGTAGAGTAAGTAGTAATTCATGAGAGCATGTGTTCATTAGTCATTGTTGCAAGTTTCCCCATCAACCATCACACTCATGTCACAAGCTTTTCACTAGCAGCTTTTTGGTGTAGCGGAATGAGACGTTGTGCTTTTAGATAATGAGCGGTGCGTCTGGTTCATCAGGGAGTGGTACGGGTCGCGGCAGAGGCGGTTCTGACTCAAGTGGAGTCGTTGCAGGCAGTAAACCAGATACAAAAGAAAATAAACCAAATCCCAAGATGTCGAAGGCACTCGGGACATCAGCCAAGAGGATCCAGAAGGAACTTGCAGAGATTACACTGGACCCACCACCAAACTGCAGTGCTGGGCCAAAAGGAGATAACCTTTATGAATGGGTGTCCACCATCCTAGGCCCGCCTGGTTCGGTGTATGAGGGAGGTGTTTTCTTCCTAGACATCCACTTCTCACCAGAATATCCATTCAAACCTCCTAAGGTAATTTTTTGAGTACTTTCTTACTTTTAAGATGTTTATCTTTTATGTTTTATTGGTCATTTGAGTAATTTTAGTAACAAACTGCATGCATTCAAATTTTTATACAATTCCATCAAAAAGAGGCATCATGATCAGAAGGTATAAGTAGCAAAATGTCCAACAGCGCAAAATGTCTAATGAGCAGGAAGTCTACTTAGCAAAATGTCCATGTAGCAAAATGTCCAACTATCAGATGGTCTATATAGCAGAACGTCTATTTAGCAAAAAGTCATTTTTTAAATGTGTACACTCATGATAGAAACTTATTAACTCTCAAAAACAAAACTCATTTATAAATTATATATATTTATTTGAACACAATAAGTCTAGGTTAAACTCTTCAATATCATGAGGAAATTAGGCACACAACCTCCCCTTTTTTTTTTTTTTTGGTGGGTGGAAAATCATCGAATAACCCCCCCCCCCCCTCTTGGGCACAGAGTGAAGGGGAGTGTCAGACTTCTACTGACTAAAAACCAAACCCATGTTCCTTCTTCGCCCTTGTGTCGGAGCCGCGTTAACTTTTCGACAAACCACAGCCCCGACGGGCGTCGGCCCTTGCGGGCCCCTCCTTGCTGACATCTCTTTGGGGCGCGCGTGGAACACGTACGCGCCGCCGACACGGTCTGTTGCCGTCATGACGACGGCCGGACGGCGAGCTAGCCCGTTACTCACCGTCCACAGGCCCGCGTCTACGGTGGCCGGAGGTCATCGCGTGCCCCCCGGCGCCCGGAGCGCGGCGGCTGGGACGTTGAGTGGTTCTCTCCCTCTCTCGTTCCGCCACCTCCTTCGCTAGCATCACTGCTTCGTAGAAGGAGGCGACGGCGTCCCATTACTCCCATTCCTCTTCGCCCCCCGGACCATGGCTTGCACCAGGGCCGGACGCGAGAGGTCGCCGCCGCCGACACAACCTCCCCTGTATTTAGACCATACATAATCTTATAATAATGCCATGTCCATTTCCCTCCCGATGAAATGTGTGTGTTGAATTTTGTGCCTGAGTATCCAGACATTTTGAGAATCTGACGATTTGCTAAATAGACGTTCTGCTATTTAGACCATCTGATAGTTGGACGTTTTGCTACATGGACATTTTGCTAAGTAGACTTCCTGCTCATTAGACATTTTGCGCTGTTGGACATTTTGCTACTTAGACCTTCTGATCATGATGCAAAAAGAGCAAGGCTTTGTGGCCCTTCAGCTGGAGTCATTTACATTGGTAGGAACAAGGTACAAGGTTTTCAGGTCTTTAGTTATATTAATACTGCGTGACATAACACTAATAAATCTAGTTTATCAGTGGTGATCAGTAATTAGTTGTTCAGAAGTTCTGTTTTAGTTGTGTTGCGAGTTAAAACAAATATGATAGTTTCAGATAGAATGGTTTGGTAGGGAACTAGACTTCTTTAGAATTCCGTACTTTAAAAGGAACAAGAAACCCTTGTAGGATCGCTTTGTTGTCAGTCTGTTTGTCGAGACAATTTTTATTTTGGCACGAGAAAAGTGTAAATTTGAAATTTAAATCAAATAGTGTCTTTTTTAATTCTGCAATACTTAGTATAGGATAAGGTTTTTGATCCAGAACAGATGGATCATCTTCCTTTTTAACTCAAACAAAGTTGAAATGCATTATGTTGGATGTCAAGTTGTTTTGAATACTGGCTAGACAGACTTCTCAATGTTTTTGAATACAATGGAACTCAATATAAGTACTGAATAGGAAATGAATAATTGACCATACAAAGTAATTTTTTATTAATTGATTAGGCGCCTTTTTTGACAAATTGACAAACCATCGAAAATCAAACATACTACCTGTATTTTCCTAAACACTTGGACAAATATACGGCCCTAGTTAACACATTATTTCAACAGTTTATTTATGATTAGAGTCAAACTAAGCCATAATTTTATTTAAAGCTTTAGGAAATATTGTACCTTGTACATGACTATACTTATTTTATATTTTTAAAAGTACTTTAAAAATATTTCGCGACAACTTTTATCCAATACCCATAAAATCGTTCATGCAGTGTTAGGAAAAAGTAAACATTAATATCAATCATGGTTCATCCATTCCACCCTTACCTATAACTGCAACATCGAATCAATTCAGTCTCCCCAAACCCTAGCCGGCTCTGTCTAGCAACGCCCTAAACCTCGGTCCGGACCCTGCGAGGGGTCGCGAGGCACCCCTAGTATTTAATTAGTACCGACATCCCCCGCTCGCCAATGTCCGATGAATCAATCAGGGAATGCCAGACGTGCCTACAAAGTTCATTACATATCGTGTTTGTCTACGGGAAGGTGAAAATCTCGATGATGTTTATCCAGTAGATTGATTTATATTACATGTCTGGCGAAATTGTTGTCGTAATTGCAATTCTGCCTATAACTTCAAGAGAAAAATGCGTGAATTGTAAAAAAATATTCAGGGACGTTTTAAAACCTAGTCCCCCATTTGCAATTTCAGTGAACTTCATACAAGAGAAAATACTTGCTAGAATGTAGGACGAGGGCAGTCCTCTAAAAATAAATCGCGGGCGCATTACATCAATCAATGTCACGCATCATTTTCTTGACTCATCAAAATGTATTTTGCATCACTCCTACTTATCCTCAAACGATATCCGTGTAGACAGAAGAAGTCATTTGCAGACCTGCGATTTTTGCTCGATATCTCGACCACCTTTGTTCTTTAACCTCATCCAAATTGGATCCTAATTGTAGTTTTTGTTTAATGTCGGAACAGGCAAGTTCTAAGAAATACTTTTGGGTTAGACCTCGACTTTCAAACCACTTTTTCTGCGGTTACAAGGGTATTGAATCGAGTTTAATACACACAAAATAGGTACCTACGTTGGGAGAATTAGCAACGAATTTCGGAATAAACGCCACATGGGTTTTTACTTTGGCAACTGGTATTGTGTAAAGCTTTAGAGGGTTTCCGTCGTTAGCAGTATTGTTATGTGGACCCACCCTCTTAGGGTGTAGAATTACGGAAGCCGGCAGCACATCATTAAGCCCCAAATGTAATTTTCAACTGATAGTTGAGAAAAATGATACTGATTTACCATTAAAATGGCAGATGGTGCATATCACATCATACTTGTATAACTCATTGCCCTTAATTCTGTTACAAATGGCGTGAGACGAGATTCATTTTCGTCCCTCCTTTAAATAGCCGATTGCGTCACCAAAACTACCTGTATCCTTTTCAGTGATGCAGTTTCCTATAAGCGAATTACTTTATCACCTGGTTATAACTCGAGAGATTTTCTCAAAAATAACTTGGGTTATGGGTCTTCAATGAACTCCCTTTTGACCTATCAATAGATGAGGAATTTTATATACTTTTTTCGTCATGATTCACGTTCGAGAAATTGTTGAGACATCGAAGCATTTGGTCCCCTGTTCCTAATATGCCTCGAAATTTCAGCAAAACTTTCTAACCTGCCATACCATCTCTGTGAGACTATTCGGACGAGTTGCGCGTGATTGAACTCGTCAATTGGCATGCTATTTTTCGTTGTGGGGCAATATCCTGACTAGATTGATACGGATGTCAACGAAACGAAGCGTATCGTGATAAGTTGTGGTTTCTTTTATCGTTGACGTTGAATATGTCTTCGAAGATCTGTTGTGATGTCTATATAATTATATATCTGTGGTTGTGATTCTGACTTTGTAAATTGATCGTGTTAGATTTCACTGACCATTTGACTTATTCTATCTAAGAACTTGTATGTTCATTTACGAGTTATGACTCAAAATAGTTGTGATGTTTAATTTTCAAGAACCTTTTTTATAGTTTTCTGTCCCTAATAAAATAAATTGAATACAAAACTGCGTGACTTGCATAGCGCTTACTCACGACACTACCACTATATTACCAGTTCAGTGGTAAAAAAAAAAAAATACTCATACTATTTCATCAAAATCAAAAGTCCTTTATTCAAACTAGGCTGATAATCAGCACTTTTAGAACGTCAAAATTTACTTATTTACAAGAGGCAGTCCCCCAAAACGCCCACCCTTCGACACTTCCTAGTGTTTTAACTGGAGAGAAGAAGTGGCGGAACAAACTCCGCAGCAGCATCATTTTCCTGCCCTTATCCCAATTAGCCCTATTAATTAATCCTTACCTTTTCTGTTTCAGGTGACATTCCGGACTAGGATATATCATTGTAACATCAATAGCCAGGGTGTGATATGTCTAGATATTCTCAAGGACAACTGGTCGCCAGCGCTGACAATATCGAAAGTTTTACTATCAATATGCTCACTGCTCACCGACTGTAATCCAGGTATGTAGAGATTTTTTTAAACTTTTGAGTAACTAGCTTTTGCCCGCGACTTCGTCCGCGTGGAATATAGCCAAAAGCCTTCTTCGATAAATGCACTATCCAACACGAGAAGAATTTTTCAAATCCAACCAGTAATTTTTGAGATTAGCCAGTTCAATCAAACATACACTCTTCAGCTTTATAATATTAGTATAGTTAATAGCTTTTGCCCACGACTTCGTCCGCGTGAAACATAGCGTAATGCCTTCCTTGATGGACTATCCAACAAGAAGAATTTTCAATTCCAACCAGTAGTTCCTGAGATTAGACAGTTTAACCATGCAAACAACAAACTCTTCAGCTTTATTATTAGTATAGATAACATAAAATAAATAGTAATCAATATTGTCTGGTCTGATACAATTATCTCATTGTCCTAGTTGTCATAACAAGTTAACTTACCATTTATTGTTAGATAAGGGTAGCGGCATTTAAATCCTTATCAGTATAATTTATGAGCCCCTTCCCACCAAGAGAAATTATAGTATATATTTTTTTTAAAGCATTTCTGCTGTTATCCAGTGATAGTCGTGAAGATGCAAGTACATGGCTAGTTAGTTGTCGCGAGCATTTACTATCGAATCGATAATATCCGTCGTGTGTAAAGTTTGTAACAAAAGCTTTGGCTCCATAGTCTCGGCAGGTCAAAGCCCTCGCGTCCTCAATGTCCTCTTGATGTTTTGTTCATGCTTAATCCTATCGCGTGTTTATTTATATCGATACTAGTTTGTAGTGCGTCGTTTATTAAAAATCAATGATGGATGGAATGGGAATTCTCATTAGAGAGATAAAACGTTGACAAGAAATTTTAGCTTTTTTAGGGTTCCGTAGTCAACTAGGAACCCTTATAGTTTCGCCATGTCTGTCTGTCCGTCCGTCCGTCCTCGCTTAATCTCGGTGACCGTTGGCACTAGAAAGCTGAAATTTGGTACCAATATGTGTATCAATCACGCCGACAAAGTGGTAAAATAAAAATTGGAAAAAATGTTTTATTAGGGTAGCCCCCCTATATGTAAAGTGGGAAGTGATTTTTTTTTAATTTCAACCCTAACGTGTGATATATTGTTGGAAAGGTATTTAAAAATGAATATGGGTTTACTAAAATCATTTTTTGATAATGTCAATAATTTCGGAAATAATCGCTCCAAAAGTAAAAAAACAATGCGTCCCCCCCCCCTCTAACTTTTGAACCATAAGTTTAGAAAATATGAAAAAAATCTGAAAAGTAGAACTTTATAAGGACTTTCTAGGAAAATCATTTTGAACTTGGATGGAAACAACAGATAGAAACAGCAATATAATTTGGTCCCTGAATCGTATGAGCGCCTATACAATCCAGAGGTCAAGTTTCATTGGCCCGTAGGGTCGTTTCGCCGGTTAGCGACCAGTTAGCTGAGTTGCCCACTTATGATGAAGAAAAAAAATTGTTGTCTACACGCAAAATAGTTTATGTTAATGTGAATTTGTCCCAAATATAGTCTAGTTTGGATACAATAGTAGATTAGTAGCCAAGGGCTGTAAGGCATCAATTGCAGCCCGAGATATTTAGGCGCACGAGCGCAGCGAGGGCGCCAATAGTTCGAGGGTGCAATTGATGCTTACACCCGAGCTAACTACTCTGCTTTACATCTCGATTATGAGGTAAGAAGAAAAAAACCGGCATTACAAGAATAAAGTTTTCAAATATCTCTCTTTAGAACTTTCAGGTAAAATATTGTTAATTGCTGCTTCAGCTTCCATTTTCATTGAATCGGGAGTGCAGCTTATATCTTCATCACTTGCAGAACTCATGTTTTTTTCCTAATTAGCACGTAATTATAAAAAAAATCCAAAAACAAACATTATTGAAAGTAAAGTTTTCTATTACCGCCTTTTTCATCTCTTTTTTAAATTTTTTTTTTCAATAACGATATTGAGCTTCGCCGTTCGATATTTAAAATTGATGACTATTAAGCCTCCTCCCCCACACAGGCGGTATACTCATACGAAGACAAGGCTGAATAGCGAAGCGACCTCTTTTGTCATTGGGCTGAATGCATGATGTCTATTGCCAGTACTATGATGGTTAGATGTACGCGAACTTTTTGAAAGAGTGAAGTGTTTTTTTTTTAAATTACTTACCGCCCTAGGGCTTTTCTTGCGACATTAATGCCCTGGAGCGCTAATTGGTCACCTACAAGCCCCATTTGGGGGTAATAAGGACCTACTTACCGAATATGAGAGATGTAAAAACATAAAATAAAGTACATTCATACAAAAATATTTATAAAATGCTGAAAAAGTGAAAATATAGCGAAAACGTCGGTTACCGACCACTTTAATCAGTTAGCGACCACCAGTGAGTTGGTTTGCGACCACTATTTTAATATGAAAAAATGCCATTAAAACAAATAATCGCTTTAAAAATGTATTAATTATTATATTATTCATATAAATGTATTACGGGTGTTCAGAAGCAGAAATGAGAAGCACAAACTGTAGTTCTAATTATGTATTTCACAAAAAATATTAAATCCTTTTTAGAAACGAATCTGTCACACAGTCTTGCTAGCAGAAAAGTAAAGCCCCCCAACAGGAAGTCAACTAACATCCCCTTTTAATTATTGTTTAATATTCGTAACAATTACATAAAATTGACATACTTATTAAAATAACCATAAGAATATAAGAAATAGGTTTTATGAAGTAGACTCTTACAATTGAATATGATTTACAGTAATATTTCCCAATTAATAAATGATTGCTCAGTGAAAAGGACAAGTTAATAATATTAAAAGTGACCACAACATTATAGTGTCTTTAACAAATGATAGATGGCGTTATTAGATAGATTGTATCAGTAGATCTGATACACTGCTGTTATACTAGTTGCGTTCAATGTCGGTAGATGGCGTTAGTCGTTTATTCTTGACGATGAGGTGATAGATTGATGCTTCCTGGGCTACGGCTGTACAGCTGGCGACTAACTGTTACACTCGGCCATCCTGCTATTGTCGTGGTCCCCCACGGCGTTGTGCTCCAGCTCCTTCAGCAGAGTCCATTTTTGGCGGTACCTGGAAAAAAAAACAGCCCACAGTATATTTTGATAACCAGAATAAATTATAAAATGTGTTCTTTCTAATGACACATTGAGTTTTTGTTTAGTTAGGGTTCAATTATTCACATGGATTTATTTGACATCTCACATGGCACACAGTGAAGTGCACTCAGATCTGTCTGAAGTTTCACAAAGCATAATCGGGAGGACATTCATTTAGATCTAATAGCTAGTTTAACTGGATACATAATCACACAGATTTATCTACTGTAGCACACAGTAGAACAGGATAGATATTCACACAGACCTTTATGCTGTATCACACAGCATAGCAGGATAGATATTCACACAGATCTTTCTGGCGTATCACACAGTTTAGCAGGATAAGTATTCACACAGACCTATATGCTGTGTCACACAGTATAGCAGGATAGATATTCACATAGACTTGTCTGCTGTATCACACAGCATAGCAGGACAGATATACACACAGATTATCTGTATCACACAGATTAGCAATGATAATTTGTTTTGGTATCAATTAGATTCTGTTCTACAATGAGTACACTAATCTGTAACAAGTACCTAGTTGTTGTGTTCTGTGGTTAGGGCAATATTTTGAATAGCTACTTATTGAATCCTTATGGTGTGTTGAATGTTTAAATTGGAATAATACAACTATTTATAATATAAAGTAGGTATTTAATTTAAAATTATCAGAGGAAGTTAAAACAATAATATTTGTTTGAAGTAGGGAATACAGTAAAAAATAAACGATAATTAAGAATAATAAGAAACACAACAACTTTATCTAGTGCAAACAAATGGTATTATAATTAACTCTCCAATAAATCTATTAAATCATCCCTATCTATTTCATGATCAGAATCTGTAGAGCTGTCTGGCACTGATGACTTGTACGGGCGTAGTGAATCACCAGCAACTACTGCACTAAACTTTTTATATCCTTTGACCCCTTGAATGCTATTTATTGTATATCGGTCAATAGTATGGTCTATTTTAGTGATCTTGTACGGTCCCGTAAACACACTCCCTAACTTTTTAGTGACCCCAACTGTATGATCACGAGATAAACCTCCCTTCCACAATACCAATTCACCTACATTATACTTCCTACATTTCTTATGCCTCTTATCATACCGACCTTTCATCATTGCCATATTATTATCAATGCGCAACTTTGCATTGCGTCTACGTTCAAGTAATTGCTCCTGAGAGTCAACGTTTGGATCAACGTTTGCAGGGTAAGCAGGTAATAAGGCATTGTCATGCGAAAACATAAGACTAAAGGGAGAAAATCCTGTAACAGCATGGGGACTGTTATTTATACCCCAGACTACATCGGAAAGTTTTTCATCCCATGTGCATTCACTTTCAGCGGTAGTGTTTAGGCCGTTTACAATGGTTCTATTCACTCGTTCGACCTGACCATTTGATCGTGGACATGCAACTGCATTTAGTACATGCTTGAACTGTTTTTGTTTAGAAAACTCTTTAAAATACCGGCTAGTGAAAGCGACGCCTCTATCTGTAACTATTCTATGAGGATTGCCAAAAGTAGATATTATTTCCTTTAAGTTCTGAATAGTTTCTATAGAACCAGTGCCTTTAACAGCTCGAGCAAATACAAATTTCGTAAAAGAATCAATTACTACAAGTATGTACGAGTAACCACGGCGTGTTTTCAAAAATGGGCCCAAATGATCTATATGTAAAGTATGCATCGGTATTGCTACTTTCTCAATGGGATGCAGCTCGCCCTCTACTTTGCCATAATTTCCCTTAGCGTAGGCACAGTGTAAGCAGGCATTTACATATTTCCGTATAAACCGAGTCATACCAGAGAACCAAAACTTTGATTTTATTGTCTTTTCGCACTTTTCAAAACCTATGTGCCCAACTTGGTCGTGGTATTTTTGTAACAATGACCACTTTGACAGTTTAGGTATTACGAATCGATCGCCGTGTAAAGTTTTTCGAAATAGACATCCGATAACAATGGTATAATTTTTATTTATATCCGGATTATTCCGGATTATTCGTGCCCGCATTAATCTGTCGAATAATACTTTGTACCTTATCGTCTTGCAGCTGTAGCGTGAGGCGCCAGTCAGCTTCATCAATGCGAAGTATAGGAACGCTTTCAACCGGGTTGCGACTAAGCGCGTCAACGTGTTGCATACGGTGGCCGGGGCGATATTCGATTTCAATATCGAAATCCTGGATCGTTAGCCACCATCGTGCTATACGCGGTATCAAATCTTTTTTAGTCAGTGTGGTTCTTAGTGCTGCACAATCGGTAATCACCTTAACTGGGATACCTGTTACGTAAATACGGAAGCGTTTTAGAGATTCAACCACGGCGAGAGTTTCCAGCTCATAACTATGATAGTGCATTTCCTCCCTACTAGTAACGCGACTAAAATAAGCAACAGGTTTTAGATCACCATCGTTTTGATATTGAAGTAGAATACCGCCTAACCCCAAGCTACTAGCATCAGTATGGATTTCTGTTTTAGCATGCGGGTCATAAATTGCTAAAACAGGTCGCTCAGTCAACGTGGTTTTTAAAAGATTAAAAGAATATTCTTGTTCGGAACCCCACCTCCAGGCCACGTCCTTTTTTGTTAGGCTGGTTAAAGGTCGGGCAATTTCAGCAAACCCTCTTACAAATTTACGGAAATACGATGCTAAACCGATGAATTGTCGTAGTTCATGAACGTTTCGCGGCTGCCTAAAATTAATAACACTAGTAATCTTTGCTTGCCCCGGGCGTACAGACCCTTCAGTAACCTCATGACCCAAATAATTTACGCTGGTTTTCAAAAAAGAGCACTTTGTTAAATTTAGTTTTAAATTAGCACGAGAGAGAAGTTTCAAAACATCTTCCAATAGGTCTATACCTTCTTCTATTGTAACAGTGGGCAAAGTGACGTCATCAAGGTATGTAGCTATTTTATTATCTAGGGATCCTAATGCCTTACGAATTAACCGTGAGAAAACCGCCGGCGCGTTGGCCAAACCAAACGGCATTTTTAAAAATTCATATTTTCCAGTCGATGTTATGAAGGCGGTTCTATGAATTGAATTTTCCGCCATTTTAACTTGATAGTAACTTTGCGCCATATCAAGAACCGTAAAATACACTTTTCCCGATAGTCGATTGATCTGATCATCAATATGCGGAAGAGGAAATCGATCTTTTACAGTACGTGCGTTGAGAGCGCGGTAGTCAATACATAACCGATAGTCGCCCCCCTTTTTCTTAACTAGAATTACAGGGCTCGCGTATTCGGAGTTTGATTCTCGCACTATTCCCGCGGGTAAAAGGTCATTCACCTTTTCCTGCACAATTTCATTTTCTTTGTAAGATAATCGATAGGGCTTACAAAACACTGGTGTTTCTGAAGTGGTAGAAATATGCATTTCAATTAAATCCGTACAACCAAGTTCACTGCTACATTCAGCAAAACAACTGGGATACTTATTTATTAAATCTAATAATAATTTAGAATGTTTTTCTTCCATTTCGCCAATATCTAGGTCAGACAATACAAATGTCTTGTTTGGCTGAACATACTCCTGTGTACTATTAGCGGCACAATTTTGAGTAACGAAAGCTACGTCGGTTTGCGTGAACATATCTGCGCGCGTAATCAGTCGCCCCGCGGACCATTGTAAACAAAAATCACCTAAGTTAATTATGCGTAATTGTAATGTTGGTGTATTTTTCAAGACTAACTCTGGGATATAGTACGATTCATCACCCATAGAATACAAACGTGGGTGGGTAACAAGTATTTCACTTGGCGCCAAATCATATGATGTGTAGACCCGTACCTCTGCACTCGAACCCGGCAGGACTTCGACATTGTTGAACAAGAATAGGGGGACTTTTGTTATAAAGTCCTTGCTAGACAAACAGATTGTTGATAAGGGACAGTCGTGCGCACTATTTGCAATTAATTTCACAGATTTACAGGTTATAATTAAGTTTAAGTTCGGCTGATTAATAATAGGTTGCCCCACAATTAAATCTATGTCGTTGAGGTTTGCATTTGTTATCTCGACACATGTTTGTAAACTTATATTATCTATAACTAGATCTATGGACGCTTTCCCTAGAGAATTTACATGAAAACCTCCAAAGCCTCTCATTACAACATTTGATGGTAATATACATGAGCGCGATTTTTCGATAGCTTGCGTCGTGATTATGTTAACCTTACTGCCAGTATCAATATAGCCGGTTGCTTCAAAACCATTAATATATATTTGTTTACGGTATAAATCTGAAATAATTTCAGTGGTTACATGATAAACCTGCCGTACCTGTTGATTTCTTTGCGGTGGCGCCGGCACGTCCCGCGAGCTCCCCCCGGCCGCATACCAGCATGTGTTGGCAGCGTGTCCCGCGCGCTGGCAGACCTGGCAGCGTGTGGCGGGTGCAGCTCGGCAATCCCGGGCTTCGTGCCCCGGTCGCCGACAGTTGTAACACACCTTCGGAGCAGGGTTCCCTGCCGCAGAGCCCCGTTGCCAAGTCGACTTGGTCAGCTTCTGGTCCGAGGATCGTCTGTGTTTTTCAGCCCCGTAGTTTTCAAGTGACGAAAGGAACCCGTAATATAGTTCTTCGGGAGTCTTGTAGCCAGCCGCATGCTTTCGCGTTCGCACGCAGTTCAACCGGCAATCCACGGATGAGGCACGACATTGCGTTTTCGCCATCCAGTCCACACTTTTTCATTAGAGATATTTTATCATGGTAGTATCGGGTCATGGTCTCATTCCTTTTTGGCGTGCTAGCATTTCTTCCAGGCGGTCGACGAAATCGGTGGTTCGTGGAAACGCCTTTGTCAGCCATTCCTTCCATGTGCCCCACGTGGCGCTGTAATCCTCCAGGTCGTCGTACCAGTCGCGCGCAGCGCCGCGTAGCCGAGTTTGCATCACGAAGACCCTGTCCCTTTCTTCCCAGTTATATATGTCGCCCAGTTGATCGATCTTGTGAAGCCATCCAATCACGTTTACATTTTTCTTCGCTGGATCGAATTTAGGAATGACCTCTGTGTCCAGGTGTGTTATTCTTGGTCTTTTGTTGGCGGGTAACTCACAAAACGAGGACTGGGAAGAAAAAAAAACGGGACTTTTTCCTTCCAGGCGGCCATCATTTTCTTCAGAGTCGACGCTTGGCGACCGTCTCCCCATGCCGCGGATATATGGGCCGTGGAATTCTTCCATCCCACTTCTGAACTATTACGGGTGTTCAGAAGCAGAAATGAGAAGCACAAACTGTAGTTCTAATTATGTATTTCACAAAAAATATTAAATCCTTTTTAGAAACGAATCTGTCACACAGTCTTGCTAGCAGAAAAGTAAAGCCCCCCAACAGGAAGTCAACTAACATCCCCTTTTAATTATTGTTTAATATTCGTAACAATTACATAAAATTGACATACTTATTAAAATAACCATAAGAATATAAGAAATAGGTTTTATGAAGTAGACTCTTACAATTGAATATGATTTACAGTAATATTTCCCAATTAATAAATGATTGCTCAGTGAAAAGGACAAGTTAATAATATTAAAAGTGACCACAACATTATAGTGTCTTTAACAAATGATAGATGGCGTTATTAGATAGATTGTATCAGTAGATCTGATACACTGCTGTTATACTAGTTGCGTTCAATGTCGGTAGATGGCGTTAGTCGTTTATTCTTGACGATGAGGTGATAGATTGATGCTTCCTGGGCTACGGCTGTACAGCTGGCGACTAACTGTTACATATGGTCCCTTTCCTTTGTTTTCGGATATCATCAAGAGCTTTTTTCAGGGCTTCTTCAGTGTACCGGACTGTATTTTTCTTTTTTTTCGTTGACTCTGAATTATATGGGAACTCCATCTAAAAAAAGTAATATAAAATAATTTAATTTTGTTTTTATCAAAAATTAAAAAAAAAAAATCCGACGTTATTTCTCTCATACTAAATTATGGTGGTCGGAAACCAACGTCTTTATTTCGATTATTTTGGTTTACGACCACCTGTTTAGCATCCCGTTTTTATAGTAATTTCAAAGAAAGTGGTGGTCGCTTACTAAATAACTACAAAGAAAAGCTTCTAAAATGTTACATTCAAAATTGTAACAGTCCTGTACAAAGCAATAGGGTCATATTGATAGAAAATAAATAATGCGATTCTCGTCGGTTTGCGACCACATGGTCGCTATTTAACGTTCTTGATAAATAAGCATTTCGGTTACTGACCACTTGATTTTATCTTAATAATAACTTAAAAAAAACCGGCCAAGTGCGAGTCGGACTCGCGCACCGAGGGTTCCGTAAAAAAAATATATTATGTGATGTAACTAAAAATTTATGGTTTTCGTAATTATTCCTTTATCTATGCTATAAGACGTTGCTTCGTACCAAATTTCAAGATTCTGAGTTCACGGGAAGTACCCTGTAGGTTTTGATTCCCTTGCGAGTGTCGAAAATTTGCGGCATAAACGGGAGTATCTTGATGTAACTAAAAATTTATGGTTTTCGTAATTATTCCTTTATCTATGCTATAAGACGTTGCTTCGTACCAAATTTCAAGATTCTGAGTTCACGGGAAGTACCCTGTAGGTTTTGATTCCCTTGCGAGTGTCGAAAATTTGCGGCATAAACGGGAGTATCTTTTGATCGCGTTGACTTAGAAGTTTGATTTTTTCACAGCTCCAAGAGACCATAGACTTGAGTATTTGATATGAATTTCAGCTTGATACCTCCACGCGTTCCTGAGAAAAAAGGTCTTGACAGACAGACAGACGGACAACAAAGTGATCCTATAAGGGTTCCGTTTTTTCCTTTTGAGGTACGGAACCCTAAAAATAGCAAAATACAACTAAATAATAACGAAAACTTATCGGTTGTACAATTTAACATCTGACTTGTGTGTAAAACATGAAATAAGTAATAAAAATTACCTTTTAGCGCCGCGCGCCGTGCAATTTTTTTTCTAACTTGCGGTACGTTTTCTCACCACTGAATCAAAACGCGCCTTTAGCAATATTTTTTCGGTTCTGGGTTAGCCCATTTGTTTCAAACTGTGTAAATTCTTATATCATAATTATTTATAAAGCACGTTAGGTTTTTTATTTATTTGTGTTACCTCTACAAATACTATTATCTTGTTTTAAAGAAACTTAGTACGTCAAATGGTCGCCTACTGAAGGTGGTCGCGAAACCGGCGAAACGACCCTATTTCAAACAAAAAAAGAATTATTACTACGGAACCCTACACTGAGCGTGGCCCGACACGCTCTTGGCCGGTTTTTCTTTTCTATTTTTGTGATAGACCACGCACGCTTAGACTATAACGAATTTATTATGTCGTTTGAGTTGGATCCTTCTATATTCTGCAAGCTTTGAAGCATCAGATGATGAATGTCTCAGTGGTGGATAAAGCTTGCCAGGTTAGGCGGCCTTTTCCCAACTATATTGGGGTCGGCTTCCAGTCGAACCATATGCAGCTTATACATGGAGCGACTGCCATCTGACATCCACAACCCAATTTACATTTTGATTTAATAGCCAGTGACTAATGGTTATCTTTATTCCAATTTCAGCGGATCCTCTAGTAGGCAGCATCGCGACGCAGTATCTCCAGAACAGAGAGGAGCACGATCGCATCGCGCGCCTCTGGACCAAGCGCTACGCGACATGATTGCTCTGCCCCCGCCCCGCTGCCACGGAACAACCTGCAGTTATCATACTCAATACCATTCTGTTCTAAATCCATCCTGTTCACGTAAATGTAAGCTTATAATGTTATATCCGATCACTACGCGCTACCTGGGACACATTTGTTAACCCCCAACTCACTACCCTTAACAAACGTGCCCCATCCAGCGCAAGGTGTTTATACAGCTTATTAATTTTTAGTTGCAATTAAAGTGATGTCATGCTTATTGAAATAATGACGGTCTGAAATATTTTTAGAAATGATGAACGATTTAGTTGTGAGTTGAATGAATTTCTGTTGATGTTTCTAGCTCTGTGTTATATAGATACAGTGATAAGTTTACTAATGATGTGTATCGTAGGATTTACCAGTGATTTGAGTCAATTTTGCCGCTGTAACGCGATGATCTCATACACTCTTCAACTGTTACTACCTAAGTGTAAGTATGACTGGACTATTGCGATGCCTACTATTATATATTTGGGAATAAATCGCATTTTTGTCCAATAAAATGTTTTTTAATTTCAGGGTAAAACTTACAAGTCGTATTGGATTTAGATTTTAAAGACAATATTTTTCTGCTGTCAGTGTCCCCCCACTTAGTTTAATTTTACATTGATTTGTGTAAATCGAAGTCTTTTAATCAGCCAGGCTATTTTCTTCACAACTCGAAATAATAATGAATTTGCACACAAACAATTTACTTTCACTTTATGTATGACTTTCATACATTGACTACTCCGCCACATGTCTTCAAATGAGTAACTGAATGGTTGTAATTTTGCTTATCCTGTTGTGAATAAAATTTTGTATAGCATGGTATGATAGTACTTATATTTCTTAGATAGAACTGGCAGCATTGACAAGTACAAACTAAGATGGTATAAAAGATCCTTGAACAACCAACCAATCCATTATTGACTTCAATGCTTTGTAATTATAATTAAGAAATCTTATTTCAAGACAAGACAAATCAGTTGCTATTTTTCTAGTGAGATGTCACTGGCTGAAGAATCAATGAAAAAATATAGTTTTGTGAATGTATAAATTAAAGATTAAAGAATGGCTTGTGTCGGAGGGTCAAATTTAAGTTCCACTGGTACTTCGAAGTACTACATTGTATTTATTAATCGAATCTAGTTTGAGTTTATTATTACTAATCAAGGCCGATATAATTTTACAAAAAAGCCTTATTTGACTGAAAACGAAGGAAAGTTACATTAGATAGGTTTTTCAACTTTGTCCATTTTGTTAAGAGTTAGATAGTCAAATTATTTGGAATGTTAAACTTCGTAACAAGGACTTTGGGGACGTATTGTTTGTGTTTAATTGTGCAATCTAATGTGG
This sequence comes from Diarsia mendica, assembly GCA_949316265.1. Taxonomy (NCBI): domain Eukaryota; kingdom Metazoa; phylum Arthropoda; class Insecta; order Lepidoptera; family Noctuidae; genus Diarsia; species Diarsia mendica. The sequence goes on from OX438897.1 coordinate 4,397,113, forward strand.
TTTATATACAAAATAATTGAGTTATATTTTTACATTATTCACTATTATGATTTTAACATTGATGATTATAATTAGTGACCTATTAATATTACTCTGGGATGATAACCTATTTATTTTTATAAAAATGACTTATGAAAGTATTTACACATACTGTGTTATATGTTTTCGTTATGATCGTTTAATGTAAAGTGATTCGACAATATGTATATGCGGCGTCTTCATGTAAGCAGCGGATTGTGGATTTTATAGCATGTTTTACTCGTTATCACATATCAATGTAACACCCGAACGAAGAAATTCAATTAGCTTTATTTGTTATAGTAATTTTGACTACTTTTACCATTATCTTCATGAAGTGCCAAAACTCAGGCACATTGGCCTCCGCTCCGGTCTGACATCTCCAACTTTTCTAAAATATTCCGTTTAGTATGTAAACAGTATTAGATGTAAGTTATTTTATTGTCTAGATAATGTATGTCTTAACCTTAGAACTAATTAGAATTTTAGCGTTGTAATGATTTTAGCTAAAGGTATGTCGCGCGTATATGAATGTTTTGGTGATACCGTCGTGATTATGAAGATTTTATAAATTGGGTGATATCGCGAGTGACGGAACTGGTGCTGTGAGATTCAGATGCTTGCGACATACAGATGAATACTGACGCGTATTCGGGACTGGTATATTTTGTCATTGTGATTTTTTAGTTATTTTATACTGTGACTGGATAAGTGTTGCTTGCAAGACAACAGCTGTATTTAACACGACTGATGTTCCTCGAAATTCAATGTTCATTCTCTGATACCTAATAACCATCCTTCGTTATTACAATTTATATCATGGTATAAAAATAGGAAAATAAAAATGTGTGTAACTAGGACACTCAATGCTGTTTCATTATATTCCTGATTAAAACTCAATTTTAGATAATGCAGATTTTATTATAAATATACACGACCTAGAACACTTTCCAAACGTTACAAAGAACTAATGGTTTCCGTTTTCAAATTAGATGCAATTCATATAATTCACTTAGAAAATATTTATGGACTTCGCAACCGAAGAGAGATCGCGTCTTGTTTGTGACATTGCGTCTAATCAACAAACGAATCGTACAAATCTAATATAGTAATATAAGTAGATAATAATAAATGTGCACCACTACTACATTGGTTACATATGAATAGTAAAAGGTACAATAATTAATTTAATACTAGAAAATTGAATTGAGATTTAGGTAGGTAAGTATAAAAAGTAGGAAATTCCGATAAAGTTTTTTGGCATAATGTATCCATTTCTATTCGAAAAATCAGTCTTCTACACTGAGCACACTCCATTGTGAACTTTAAGAAAATCTGTGCATTGTGCTTTATCACTCCCTCACTTGCAAATACATATGGCAAACTTTAAAATACACGCGTTTTATATTGTATTACAGTACCTCCTGATACTAATGTTAGAGCACTTATGTAAACATTTAAATCTTAAAATAAAATAATAAACAAATTATCTGGAATAACAATAATAGAATAAATTATTTCAAAATATACATAGACCATCGTAGAGGTGTATTTGATCACAACTTAGTAAAAAAATTATGTAGGAAGGTATTTGTGGAAAATAATGGATACGGCTATTAACATCAAGGATTTAGAGATTATGCAAAAGATACCGTTTTACGCGTTTATACGGTCTCGTATTGGCTGCGGATGGAGCGAGCGAGGCAGCAAGCGAATATCACACCAAGCAACTGAAAAAGAGAAAAATACTTTGGTTATTTACTTGCTCATCTCAATAAAGGGTTCAAAACGTAATCAGATAAGATTATAGCCCATACCATAATTATAACAATCAGGGCAGGTCTAGTTGGAAATAATATTTATACTTAAATATTCCATATTGATTTAGTAGTTGTTTTGTTCCAGGTCATCATCGTTACCAAACCAACCACAGCTGGACAGGTCTCCTTCCCACATGGTTCACAATCGCTTGAAACATCACCTTAGCCAAATATTGACAACTATTCTACCAAATATTCAAATAAACATGGGATACTCCTAAGTACTATTTTTAGCAGCCACCTGTTATACCAAGAGGTACTTATTTAAGGGCCGAAACTGAGTTAAGCGGGTACCCGCGACGGGGACGTCGCGCTGAGACCGGATTATTTTATTTACGCAGTGTCGCTAGTTCAATTTCAACGGTGTGTATGTATGTATAGTCGTGTCTATGGAGAACTTAATAAGTATATTTTCAGTTTTTTTTTAAATGGAACTAGTGATAAAAAAAAAACATTCAGTAGTTCCATCATGGAACTGTCAATGGTACTAGTGACAACGAACCACTCCACGTACAAAACGCGTATTTTGACTGCGTGAGGGAAAATGGATTGCTCCGACATATACTTCTAGTTCTAACCCAGCAACGCCTTGTTACCAAGTGAAATTCGTCTATTTCGTCACTAGTGGTGGCGAACAGGAAAGTAATTTTTCATTTGTTGCTACCCGTATACCTAGATCAAGCTAACTGAATAGGATTATGAGGAAGTATTTACCTGAACAACAGCAACACCTATTCCCACACCGCCAAGCACCATAGCGATTTCCTTGAAGTAAGCAACGAGTTTGTTCAGGCAGCCATCCTTGTGGAAGTGCTCGGACTTCTCAGTGCAAGGCACGGCGACTCCACCGTCGATCACCTGGCCGGAGCAGCAGGTGGCAGGCAGGGTCGTGATGTTGTTGGCAGCCCAGTCTCCGGGGCCGTAGATACCGCAGCATTGGAGCTGGAAAAAGGAAGTATTGGTTTAGCAAGGTGTTAAAAATTCCATCGATCGTTTCCTTGGTCTCTCCCTCAACAATACAATTATTTATGCATTTAGGATTCGAAGCCTTAGGGACGGGAAGTATAATGTTACTTTACTCTTTACTGGCACGTGACCAAAATCGGAACTAACACTAAACTTGAACTATTCTATTTGATTCCTAAAGAAAAAGGTTCTAATCAATAATGCTGAAAAGTTGAGTTATTCCGGTCTGATCCCCTAAAACTGATACCCTAGGGGATCCGTTTTATTATAAATTATTTTCTATTCCGGTCTAATCCCCCGTAAAAGAATCGGATACCCTGATACATTTTTAGGACAGTCAGCAACAAAATATTTGTACAGGTTCTATTAGATTAAAAAGAATAGAATAGGTAGTAAAGAGTCCCACAAACTACCAGGAGAACAGAAGTAGGAAGGAGGTGTCGGAAATTGGAATCTTCAAAAACCAAATCTATATTATGCCTTTATAGTAAAGTCCCACAAACTACCAGGAGAACAGAAGTAGGAAGGAGGTATTGGAAATTGGAATCATCAAATCTATATTATGCCTATAAAGTAAAGTCCCACAAACTACCAGGAGAAAAGAAGTAGGAAGGAGGTATTGGAAATTGGAATCTTCAAATCAAATCTATAATGTGCGTGTGGTGTGAGGGCCCGTTTGTTAAAACTCTGTGAAAATGTGCTTAGGTTTTAGTGTACGTTCCCCTATAATTGTGGAAGTTGGAATCAGTTTTTGTGAAAGTCATATAAGCGAGTTATTGACTGTAAAGTCGGGCCCTCAGTTCTCACATAGAGGATTGAGGGCCCACCTGTACCTGAAAAACTATGTACACTACAGAAAAAGTGTATATGCCAAAATCTTAGCTAATGCCAAGCAATTTTTGTGGAAACAAGATATTATCGCAAAACACTGTCCTACTTTGTAAATCTTCGTTCAAAATGGGCCCTCAATTCTCATGCACGTAAAAGTTTATGATGCAAATAAAATTAAACCAGTAACTTACAGCTACTGGTTCAAATTCTTTAAGCTACTAAATAAATTGTGGAAAATCGTGAAAGCAAGAACAGGTCACCACTTCTTGTTGTTTGAAAGTTATGACCCTGATAAAAATCGGGCTCTCAGTCCTCCATTTTTTTGTTTTCTTTTTATTACTCCTAATGTATGAAAGATAAGCAAAATACAAAATTCCCTCTTTTTGTGAAAAAAAATGTGCAACAAATTCTATACCAGAAAGAAATTAAATGACCCTTTAATTTATATGAAAATCGAGTTTTATTTTTCGTTTCTGAATTAGGAAATAGGGTGACCACAATTTCTTTTTCATTACTTATACTCTGAAAGTAGGTCATAACATGCCTGATTTTTAACCTTTTTAGCGCCACAGTCACGTATAGACGACAAGCCGAACAAGCAAAAAAGTGCCCTAAGTCGGTCGACTTAAGGTACGTTTTGGCTTGTCGTCTTACTTGAGCGTGGCGGTCAATGGGTTAAGTTGAAAGTTATGCTTTGCAGCCCTAGGGAGAATCGCTATCAACTGACTGATTGAAAAACTAGTGTTTTTTTTGAAATTTTTATTGAGCCATGTTCTAACTTTTTATAGCCATATTAAATTACAGCGCGATTTAAAATTAAAATAACGTAAAGTTAACTTATGAATATAATTAAATTATAAAATAAAAATTAAACAAAATAAGCGGGAAAACGACAATCTGGTCAACACTCATTTTTCATTTGGCTAATAATGTTCTTATTTTTAAAGCACGAAAAGCACAGTGTTTACCTCGGATAAATTACTTATTTAGTACCTCGAAATAGTATTATTTATCCCTCACTACGTTACGGGCGCCAAACCCCGTGAAATTGAAATTGAAAAAAAAAGTGGTAAGAACGCAAATTGTCTTTCTACTGAAATCGATGTGCAGTAACTGTTATTGCATCGTTTTGTAAAAAGGGCACTGTAAAAATGGTCCAGCAGAACTGTTTCGAGATAACTAGCAACATTGCTTTGGCAATCAACAACAATGACGTCATTATTTGATTCGAGTTCTGTTTTTTTTTATGAAATGTTTCAGGACTACATCTGCTCGGATTTTGTACGGGTCGTAAATTATTATTGCACCTGCCAAACATTTAAGATACTCTGGGATTAATCCAGAGCTAGACAAGTTAATCATATCTTTCACATATTGATTTTGAATGTATCCAAAAGAAAAAAGAAAAAAAACAGAATCCAGCCCACAGGTATTGGTAAGTTGTAATTGTCTGTCGTTGTTCTCAATTTCGATAGTTGTACATAAGTTACCGTTCTGCATGTGTTTAATTTGTTTAACCCATTGACCGCCACGGTCAAGTAAGACGACAAGCCAAAAAGTACCTTAATTCGTCGACTTAGGGCACTTTTTTTGCTTGTTCGGCTTGTCGTCTATACGTGACTGTGGCGCTAAAAAGGTTAAGGATTTTAGCCGTATCGTCTTCTTTACCCTCTCCTTTCCAATTCTCAATTAAAGAAGGTTTATCTGAAAATACAGAGTCCTCAGTAATTATTTTATTTTGATAATTGGCCTTTTTTGTGATCTGTTTTTTCTGAATACGCTTCCTTATTCTTCTTTTAAAACTAGTTTTCTTTACAACTTTATTAGTAATTTTGTTCGCAAAATCAACTTTTGATGACTTAAGGTCACCTTCTATGAATTGTGCAAAGATCTGAATAAACTCATCAACTCTGTATTTTTGTGTTTTAGTTTTGAAGATCAAATGCTTAACTGTTTTGAAAAAGCTTTCCACACCCGCGGACGATGGAGTCATGTTGTCGGATTTAAAATGCGGGACTAATATATTTGACCATAGCGGAAGTTTAAATAATATCCTACGCAGTGTTGCCACAATTGTCGGCAGATAGAATAGATTATCAGGAGTTTCGATACAATTTTTTTCACACGCTATATTTTTTTTTAAAAGTAGGGTAGACCGGGGACAATTAAAACAGGTCATGATTGCAACAACTTCAATTTCTCGGAAACCATGATACCTACGCGTGTGATGCGGCGTTCGTTGCATCGTCGGCCATATTCGGTTTTGTGTTTAGCACGGCTCGAGCGAGCGAGCAATGTAGTCGCACACAGGACGCCTCGAATAATTTCACGCCAAAAAGTAAGTTCTCACCATGTTTATTTTTTTGGTTTTTACCTATTTTAATCTTGTAGTTTGTCAGTTTTTCTTATTTGAGAGTATTGTTTGTCTATTTAAGTTAGTTTTTATTACTGTTAATTATTATTTAAGTCAATGTATTACAAAATATTGAGTGTTAAAGTAGAAGATGTGACATGGGTACGTTTGAAACGACGTGGCTGTGGACGTTTGAAACGTTTCAAACGTCCCCGCATATTTCGCATTTTTATCCGACTGCACAGAAGAAGGTTGTGTTTTCTAAAATGAGTCTGCCGCAGGATTTGAAGCCGCTGTCCCATTTTCTCCTAAGTACTTAGGGACTCCACATCCAAATTCCATGGTCATATATGTGTCGGAACAGTGACCTTACCAGCCCGATGACACTACAACCAGGGTTGGGGAGTATTTGAATTACTTACTTGTAATTAAAATACGTAAGTAATTGAAATACAAATACGTATTTTGTATTTGTATTTCAATTACTTCCTTAAAATGAAATTTGTTTTTCGTATTTCAAATACCTGACGACGAAGTATTTTGTAATTAGTATTTCAAATACTTGAGGCTTCAAAACACATTTTAACATTAAAATACATTTATCCCCTCGTCTGTCCACTTTTTTGTGGTGGTTTTTGAAGGCGATTATTTTTATTTTGAAAAAGTTTTTGTAATTATGTATTTTGTATTTCAATTAAAAATAGTTAAAAAATACTGTATTTTGTATTTTATTCAAATAGGTACCTTACTTAAAGATTTCAATTACGCGATACTGTATTTTGTAATTTGTATTTCAATTAAAGCAAAGCATGTATTTTGCCCAGCCCTGACTACAACACCCAACAGTCTACCGCAGGACTTGAAGCAGACCGTCAATAAACCATTGTTATGATTGAAACATTTTTATGATTGAAACATTGTTATGATTGAAACATTGTTACGATTGAAACAAGCTGTTTTGTATGAGACTGGATTATCTTTTTTTATCCCCCATGTAAGTGCAATTACAGCAAAATAGGGTAACAAGTCTTTCAATCATGTGAAATAGTATTCATTAGCACAAATTAAAGCTCGAAAATGATTAAAATAAGAGATATTTTACGTTGTTTATATTAAAGATGTTTTTGCTTTTATAATTTTCAAAATATTAACTTTACGGTGACACACTTGTCACGATCTCAATAAATAATTGAGTAGCAAGTTAAATTTTTAAGATTGAGTAAAAACCTTCAGTAGTTCCTGAAATATTTCAGTGTTTCAATTATCCCTACTTACTGTTTCAACCGTCCTTGGGGTGGGGTCAATAGAACCACTGTGCCCGGTCTTCTTTAATGTGTGATTGTAGGTTAACTACTCAAAATAGAGATATAGATTATGTTTAATTTAGGAACTAGATAACGACCCTTTCAACTATATAAATTCGAGGGATGTAGGTACTATAGATACTTCACTGCACACGATTTAAGTCAAATTGTTTCAATTGTCCCCGGTCTCCCCTACTTGTTTGTCAAACCAACAAAAGAAATCGTTATTAAGTTCAAGCTCATCAATTCCAACATCTACACTCTTAGTGTGTTCATTATCATCTGGTGGAGAATGAACGTTTTCATTTTTCAAAATGCTGTCGAGCTTATTTTTTGTAGAAGATATCTTTTTACTGTAGCATATTATGTCTAATATATCGCTAATAGTACATTTCAAATTATGAAAATCTACACATGTCTTTAAATATAGTATGCACCGAATGTAGAATAGTTTGATTTCAATGTCAATTCCTTGTAGACATGGTAAATTATGTAAAGTTTTTATAAAGTGGCTCGTATCGAGTCTTACAAAAACAGGTGGTATTTCTTGTTTAATTCCACTCAAAATATAAAATAAATGTTCAATGTAGGCTTTAGTAGAATTGAATTCAGTAAACGTTGTGACTACTGCTGATATTAATGCTGCACAATCATCGGTTATGATTTCTTGAGGCTTTACCCCATCAACACTCAAATTCCAAACCTTTAACCAATTAGAAATGGATGTGTGACTATGAGAATCAGTTATCATCTGAAAAATTGGCACAGAACGCAAATTTTTATCACTCGTGATTAAACCTTGGTACAAAAACAATCTTTTTGTAATTGTCGTACCATTTGGAAGTGAGACTGCTTTAAAAATTGAGCCTGTAGCATCAACTGTCACTGTAGACCTATTTTTTATTCCGCAGTACATTTTGTAGAAATCAACTTGTTGTTGGCTCCAAAATTGGACAGTGAAATTTGGATATGTATTTATTTGGCGGAAGAACCTTTTAAATCTGGCATCATGAGACATAGTCAATAAGGATAAAACTACATCACTGTGAAATTGCTTGCCAATCCTTTCATCTGACTTAATTTTCCGTAGAGCACTAATGGTGGGTAACACCGGCGGCGGTGATGAAATTGTTAAATTATAAGATTCGTTGGATATCAACTTAGAAGCTAAATCTCTGTGCACTGCAATAGCTGGTCTATGTTTTAATGTCTTCGATAAATTTTGCCGCTTGTATGGGCTTAGCTTGGACTTTTTTAAGACATTGTGTTTGTATTCAGGATAAAAGTTCGATACAATGCAGGAGGCTGTATGAAAATTGTCAGTCCTTTTAAAAATACTAATATTAATCTGTGCCTTGCACTGGGAACATTGGCCTTTAACTACAACTTGTTCATTGGCCGAAATTTTGCTCGTCTTCAATACCCATGTACATGGTAATTTCGAATGCAACCAAATATTTTCTTTTATCATAGTCGACCATTTGAATTTAGGCAAAGTTAAGTATGTCCTGTAGCGGTTTGAATCGTTACGTTTCTTGATGGACCGAATTGGTTTAATTTTGTTCCATTCATGTACATCAATATCAAACGAGAATAATGAATTGACCGACTCCTCAACAGAGCCTTCGAAGGATTCAACTGATTCAGTAGTCGTTGTGCTGTCTGATAGAGGGTTTGTATCGTTAACACTATTGGCGAAGGTTTCTGTAAAGGTGCGGCGATGCCGTAAGAATGACATGTGCAGAGCTTTTGCAGACATTCTTCCATTAATTTCTCGAGACATATCGATAAATATGGGATTGTTATATTTAATGTCTGTTTCCTGCAGGTCACCGATATATTTAGTAAATAATGATATTTGTTCTTCTATAGGAACAGATGGTATGCGTCCGCTTGGCATGGTTATGGATAACTGTTGGCGAAAAAAAAATCATTATATTCTATCACTACATCCTTACATAGTATAAAACAAAGTCGCTATTTTTGTCTGTTTGTTTGTCTGTATGCTTAAATCTTTAAAACTACGCAACGGATTTTGATGCGGTTTTTTTTAATAGATAGTGATTCAAGAGGAAGGTTTTAGTATCATTTTTGCACCCGTGCGAAGCCGGGGCGGGTTGCTAGTTGATTATAATTTCCGTCATCAATAGGTTGGAAGATCGTACTCAAGTCTACTTTAAAAACTGTACAATTTATAAATAGGTGAAATTGAATTCAACTATTCTTAGAGTATTTAGGTAGAAAAGCACTAATAGATATAGCTATATAATAAATAACAGTTAGATGTTAATAAATAAAATGAAATAAAATACAATATATAAATGTAATAATGTAAAAGGTATTCTTGAACAGTTCATCACAGTGCTACAGTACAGCAAAGAAATTATATAAAAATACTAGCTGTTCCCGGCAAACGTTGTTTTGCCATATAAATAATTTCAGAAAAAAAAAAAAAAGATGAAAAATAGATGTTGGCCGATTCTCATAGATACCGGATACGCACAAAAAATTTCATCAAAATCGGTCAAGCCGTTTCGGAGGAGTTTGGCATCGAAAACTGTGACACGAGAATTTTATATATTAGATTAGGAACCTAATAATAAAATTATGAGTACCTATGTATCAAAACAAACCTTTTTTTTTTTTGGTGGGTGGAAAATCATCGAATGACCCCCCCCCCCCGCTTTTGGGCAGAGCGAAGGGGAGTGTCAGACTTCTACTGACTAAAAACCGAACCCATATTCCTTCTTTGCCCTTGCGCCGAGGCCACGTAATCTAGTACAAAAATCCGCGGCCCCGACGGGCGTCGGCCCTTGCGGGCCCCTCCTTGCTGACATCTCTTTGAGGCGCGCGTGGAACACGAACGCGCCGCCGACACGGTCTGTTGCCGTCATGACGACGGCCGGACGGCGAGCTAGCCCATTACTCACCGTCCACAGGCCCGCGTCTACGGTGGCCGGAAGCCATCACGTGGCCCCCGACGCCCGGAGCGCCTTCCGCGCCTTCCGCGGCGGCTGTGACGTTGAGAGGTTCTCTCCTTCTCTCGTTCCGCCACCTCCTTCGCTAGCATCACTGCTTCGCAGAAGGAGGCGACGGCGTCCCATTCCTCCTCGCCCCGGACCATGGCTTGCACCAGGGCCGGACGCGAGAGGTCGCCGCCGCCGATCGCCGCTACGAGAACACGGCGGGGCTCCGCCCAAGCAGGGCACACCTCCACAGTGTGCTCCACCGTGTCCATCAAAACAAACCTACTGTTAAGATTTATAAATTAATACCTGGAATCTCAGCCTGGAATATAATCGTATTTTTATTGTACCTATCAAGGATTTTCACAATAATATTATTTTCGTTACTATAGTAATCAGTTTTATAGACTAAGGGCCAGTTTCACCGGTTACGGATAAAGTGTCAGATAGTTATCTGACAGTTATCTGACAGATAATGCTATCAAAAGTTGTAGTTTATCTGGCAGATAAGTTCCGGATAGGCTATCAGGGACTTATCAGCAAGTGGTGAAACCGGCCCTAATACTCGTATAAAGAGAAAAAAATGTACTTACAGAATGCAAACTTCTTAGATTGAATTATAAGAAGTCTGCATCACGTAAGTACAATTTTTCACTTACCTTATAAGTTTGATATCTTGACGGAAAACGAGCGAGTGTCTTGAGTCTTGACCGAAGATGTGCTTGGGCATTAAAAAATAATTATTATTTTTATTCTTCACTATAACTGTTTCATAAAACTCGCCTTAATGCTTTATCACCTACAACTTCCGCTGCTCTATCATTGTGCATAATATGTAAACTAAAACATCACTACCGCCACTAACAAAGTACATAAAATGAAGGTAAAAAGAAATTATTGTCACCCTACCCACAATGACACATACACAATAGAAAAATTGTTGATTTCGTTATCTATTAAGATTTTTAGCTTTATCGTAATTCTTGTTAGTTACAAATAACACCAGATTGTTGCACATTTTTTTTCACAAAAAGAGGGAATTTTGTATTTTGCTTATCTTTCATACATTAAGAGTAATAAAAAGAAAACAAAAAAATGGAGGACTGAGAGCCCGATTTTTATCAGGGTCATAACTTTCAAACAACAAGAAGTGGTGACCTGTTCTTGCTTTCACGATTTTCCACAATTTATTTAGTAGCTTAAAGAATTTGAACCAGTAGCTGTAAGTTACTGGTTTAATTTTATTTGCATCATAAACTTTTACGTGCATGAGAATTGAGGGCCCATTTTGAACGAAGATTTACAAAGTAGGACAGTGTTTTGCGATAATATCTTGTTTCCACAAAAATTGCTTGGCATTAGCTAAGATTTTGGCATATACACTTTTTCTGTAGTGTACATAGTTTTTCAGGTACAGGTGGGCCCTCAATCCTCTATGTGAGAACTGAGGGCCCGACTTTACAGTCAATAACTCGCTTATATGACTTTCACAAAAACTGATTCCAACTTCCACAATTATAGGGGAACGTACACTAAAACCTAAGCACATTTTCACAGAGTTTTAACAAACGGGCCCTCACACCACACGCACATTATAGATTTGATTTGAAGATTCCAATTTCCAATACCTCCTTCCTACTTCTTTTCTCCTGGTAGTTTGTGGGACTTTACTATCCTGGTTTCCTATCTCCAACACAAAAAGTGCATGGTATTAACAAAGAAATAATATAGATTTGATTTAAAGATTCCAATACCTCCTTCCGACTTCTGTTCTCCTGGTAGTTTGTGGGATGATCGTACAATTGTAAGTTATAGAAATAAAAACTGATTATTTTTTCATTAACAACTGTTTTTCGGTTGCCTGTACTTCACTTGTACTTGTGTCAAAAAGGGGATCAGAACGGAATGATAAATTACAGGGGATCAGAAAGGAATAAACAAAAGAAAAATATTGGCAGTGGATCGGTTTGGGGGATCAGACCGGAACAACTCGAAAAGTTACGTCTATTGGCGGCAATTATTTTATGGGATGAACGACATCTGTACAGAACTACAAACTAATACTATAAATGTAGGTACAGTCACGAGTCACGACTGTTTCTTTTAAATGTTTCTGTGTATAATTTAGATTAACATAAAGTATTGTATAGTCCACATGGCCGCATGAAAAAGCTACACGGTATCGAATACTAAATGACTGCAGACAAAGGAAGCCCCGCGAGCAGACTCGTGTTCAAAGGATAATGTAAACGAAATTAGTAATGCCTGTCTTACCTCGCCGATTAGTCTTTTTTAGATTTAAGTTTTTTTAACGTAGTACCTACTTACCTACGAGATTGTTTTTGCCTACAAGATTGGCGATATAGCTATAAATCACTGATGCACAGTCCAGCACATCAGGTCTGGCTGCCCGAAAGTGTCATATTTTCCCAATTAGGCTTGATGTGGGCTTGGATGACTAGACTTCTTATCATAATAGATCGTGCCGATAACAGAGAAGAAAATTGTCCATCGTGCATTGAACTTTAAAATGATGTCTAGAAATCTACGACCTGGAATAAAATGCCTAAGCTCCACGCAAGAGTAACCATCTATTTAAGTCGCGAGTAAATAGGCTTCTTCTGGGTAAGCTCGTCCCATCGTCGACCTCATCTCTGCCCTTAGAGCAAGATTGAGGTCAAGTACTCTTGACCTCAATCTTCAATCCTCCAAAAAAAACAATAAAAAAAAAAACGAATGATCTCTCAATCTAATCTTCTTTGATCCTCAATCTTGGGCTTACTAGCCCATATTAAAAAAAAAAACATCGTAACGTCATCCCCTCGTTTTGTAAACACCAGTCGCCAGGCGGGCCAACTTCCCGCTTAGATGCGTAGGTAGTGTCGCGGTCGTAGCCACCCTCACTCTGACGACAAGGGCGACACTGCGTCGACATCTCGTAGGTACTTGCGTAAATATTGTTTGAACTTACGTCAGTCTGAACGATGTCGAATGTCTTCGCGACGTCCTTGTTTGTTGGGTACTCTTTGATGGTCTTGTTCAGATGTTCCACTATGGAATTCTCCAGATCCTGGTGCTTCATGTAGCCTGCGATGCCGACGGCCAACTCAGCCACGAAGATGAGCAGCAGGAACACTGAGAACTGGAAAACAGAAGGGTATAAAGTTAGGCTTTGGTCAATCATTACGGAGAATTTAAAATGTAACATTGCAATGCATTATGTGATGCATTGGAATAAAACGGAGTGTATTTATAAAATGTAGACGACATTGATTTTACCCTGAAACTGATCAAATCAAAGTACCTATCGTGAATGTACCTACTACTTATTAAATGAGGCATTGGAAGGTACTTGGGGGAGGTATATATTATGTACATCAGTGTACCTACGTGCCTCGGTTATGTTACCATGACCAATTCTGATGATGAGGTGAGTAGGTAGTTTTAGGATGAATTAAGTTCACGCTAAACGTTATTATTAAAACTAGGTAGCTGAATTTCCAGGTAGCTCAGCAAATAATGTCACAGTTGAATATTGCAATAACAACCTAGCATGGAAGGTACTATTAGAAGTAATTAGAACCAAGCTTTATGTCCTTATCATTTCACAAGTATGTTTATAATAAAATGGTTGTCAAAGGCTTCTAGGAACATATCATGGCGAGATAAAAATAACAATTTTTGATTACACACTGCCGAGTTGATTGCCATGTGTCAATGTGTGCAAATGACGACACAATCCACGAACCACAAAACGAACGCCTATCTGATTGTTCCCGTTATAACAATTGCGGTCTTTTGTTTGTTGTTTATCTAGAACATCTTACTTATCTCGCTAGTAATTGTCTAAAGACACAATAACATGTCTATACTCCTAGTAATAACTCTCGAAGGGGTTGACGTCATCTCTGGCAACTAACGTTCGCTGAACGCCCCATTTTCTTTTTTGGGATAATTTAACACGAGGGCGAAAAGTACGTCGTGTGACGTGTTTTGAGCAAGTCTTTTAAGGGGGAAGCTCACACCCTGCCCGCGAAATTCAAATTTTCTTACGTTTTTTGCAATTTGCAGGCCAGTGCTTGGTTGCATGTTGATGAACATTTGATTCGCGACTGTAAGACGTATTTAGTTACAGAATTATAATCATCAAAATCACCAACACAACCCTCCAAGTTCATATAGATCGAGAAACTATTTTTTCAAGGTCAAAGTTATTCCTCGATCTATATGAACTTGGAGGGTTGTATTGATGATTTTGATGATTATAATTCTGTAACTAAATACGTCTTACAGTCGCGAATCAAATGTTCATCAACATACAACCAAGCACTGGCCTGCAAATTGCAAAAAACGTAAGAAAATTTGAATTTCGCGGGCAGTATGTGAGCATTCGCCTTAAGTACAAAAAAAGCGTGATACTGTTTTGTTAGAGAAATGCATGGTAAGGTAGCCTGTGAAATTCAATTTTCTAAAGTTTTAAAATTGGCATTGCGTTGATTAAAATATGACTCGCGATCCCTAGCGAATATGGCTTTACAGAGTTAGGTTGATTCATTTGAATTATTTTTGTGTACTGAGTGGAGGATATGACAACAAATCTAACAGTATTTCAGTAATCTGATGTCAACTGTTTGCAAAATATAATTATGGTAATAGCTCACGCTCCGTGAGCGCAAAATTGCCCAAAGTCATTATAAAACTCACGTACCTAAGTTTACAGGTCAGCAATTTTTACACAAGAGTTATTTTATTAACAAGAAGAACGGTCTAGGCACAATTTTATACCTAAAATTATATTAATTAGCGGAAAATTGTTCTACATAAAAAAGATACAATGAGTACCTACCACAGAACGTTTAGTTTGTGGAATGTGAGATTTAACTGTGTGGTTATTTATAAAACGTTAGTATTTAATTTGTATTTTTCTCATTCTAATACGTTGTTTGTTTAAAGTCAGTGGTAGTACGGGGAGTGGTAAATGGATTGGCATTTTATCAGTAAAAACAACTAAGTAAACAGAAATCTCAAATAACAAACACAAAGTAGTCAAAATACATTAACAAGTATTAAACACAGGACACAGACACAGGTGTGCTGTAAATTCAGATTGATTGTGTCTGGGAAAGATTAAAAACATTATCTTGTTTACAAACACGAGCTAGCGAGCTACAAATACGAAATATACTACATCATCATAATATGTTTGTTCCCCCCCCCCCCCTTGGTTAAATATATCATTGAAATGCATTTTCAAAAAACGTTAGAGCACTTCTGGCTGAAACTAGGAATTCCTATTTTATCATTATGCGAACAGAGAGCATAAAATATATAGAAACAGATTATGAATAGTATGTTAACATAATTATATAGGCCATGTACAGAACCGGCCTCAAAATGTCACCTAGTACAGAAGAAAAGTCGCAGGCTATACATACATACAATATTCACTGTACATAATAAATCCTTGACGTAAGAGTTGCATTAGTAATTTTCCTACGAGTACAGTGAACAGGGTTATCTAAAGCCGTTTCCGCCACAATATTAATCGGTTATTGATTCCAGCATCGTAGAGTTCATGTGAGGAGCCTCGTGGGCTTTTAAAGTGGCCCAATAACCTAAATTGTCTAAAAATATGTGACACGCAGAGCTTTTGTCTGAAAAACATCCATTCTATATATTTTTTTTCTGGAACGCTCATCGCCATAATTGTAAATGAGGACAACAAAGGGTAATTAATTATGTTTATTATTTCCACAATAAAATACCAAGCTTAACCAATAATAAAGTCATTTTAATAGTTTTATGTTTTTACATACATTTTGCTGGAAGCTAGTTTTGATTACCTCGTAACCTGAATCAATACTATCGCGGGCCGTGAGCGTGGAGAGCGAATCCAGAAATTCCGTAACGAAAATACTAATTTCAACCAGGTTGCTATGGTTACGGAAAATAACAAGGTTGTCAACTGAGGTTGTCAAATTAAATAATTGATAAAAATGCTATGCAATAGCTTTACCGCGGCAGTCTCCGAGTGCCACACGTTTTTTTTTCGATATCTATGTTTATAGTTACAAAAAACCCCACGAGACTAAGATGCAAAAAGTGAATGTACAGCATAATTTAACAGGTAAACCCATTGAGGAAAACGTAAAACAGGTATTTGCGATCCTGTGTCGGCTGTCGGCAACCAGTTTCAATATTGGCAAAGTGGAATTTCTTCTTAAAACTTATGTTCGCACCAACGACCGTGGCTGTATGGTCGTTGGTTCGCACTAACTAGGTTGTGAAGATTTAAGAGGAAACGTGAGTGGTCTTTTCTCCATACAAACGCTCTCGCCTGTTTTCTTTTTGGTTAATGACCCTAGAGCAATGGTTTTTTACAGAATAATAAATATTAACTATTTCTATGCCCCTATGTTTTCCTTTTTGGTGATAAATTATTTTTATAAGCACTAGAACCCTCAAAAAATGCTCAAAACTGCTTGTTTAGATCGCTGTTATCAGAGTCCTAGTGTACAAATTTGACAACTGTTAACGAAAAAAGAAAAACATAGCGGCGTAGTATATAACCTCCTTATTCATTGTCTAAAATATCTTTTAAATTGGTTCAATATTGGAGGAGGAAATAGGCGAGAGCCAAACCTCGAATTCTAACTTTTTTCTACAGTTGTCCTTATCGCACGAATTTGAGGACAGGGGGACGGAGAGAGACAGCGATAGTAGAAAGAGACAGCACTCGCGTTTCCTCTTAAGAGGGTCCATCCCGGTCCGCCTATCAGCAACGCGAGTATTGTTTTATTCTGAGAATGTTTGAAAAAGACGGAAAGCAAAAGTTTGTGAAAATAATATTTGTCATTTTAGAATCTCTTTTACATGTGCCAAGGTTTCTCTCAAGATGTTTTCTTTACTTTTACATTTTATGAGTACTTTATAAACGGCTAAAGTTCAAAAGGCTTATACTGAATTTGTTTCCCCATATTTTTACTTTTTGCTTTCATAGAAAGAATAGAAATACCTACGTACCTATTAGTTTAAAAATTCAAAGATGTGTTACAAGTACAACAACATTACCTATCACGTCCTAAGAAAGTATGAAATGTATGACAGGTTGGCCACTCTTAAGGTATTGTTCCAGCCTTATGAGTTATGACGTATGCAGTTACAGAATTATAATCATCAAAATCATCATTACAACCCTCCAAGTTCATGTAACTCTCAAGAATGACCTTTTGATGAAATACTCATTCTTGAGAGTTACATGAACTTGGAGGGTTGTATGTAATGATGATTTTGATGATTATAATTCTGTAACTGCATACGTCTTACAGCCGCAAATCATATTTTCACTAACATATACATACAACCTAGCACTGGCCTGCAAATCGCTAAAAACGTAAGAAAATTTGAATTTCGCGGGCTACCCTGGAACATCAACCTTAAATGTGACGTAGACATGACGCAGGTCCGTCTCGCTGAAGAGGGTAGCTCTACTCATGGGTAATTAATTTATGCCCGTGATTGTCCCACGTAAGGACAAAGGCGACTTGTCGCTTTCAGGCGAAAGGGTAATTTAATTAATTGAAAATTGTGAGAGGAGTGACGTAGAGTCGAATATGGCAATTAGCTGACCTTTGCATAAATGGTTCAGATTTTTTAGAATACGAATCGATATCATTTTATAATTTATTAATATTTTTATTTATAATAAAAATATGAAAGGATATAATAATATACGATACCTACATATCAATTTTTTTTGTCTGTTCCGGATAATTACCGGAACGGACGGACCGATTTTAACAAGACTTTTACTGGCAGATAGCTGATGTTTTAAGGAGTAAACGTGCAAAAATATTAAAACCCTCTAATTATTACCAAAATGAGATTCAAATAGGAAAGTCATATTAAGTATTATAATATGTAGTTTCACGCGGACAAAGGTCGCGGCCCGCGGCTGGGGAAGTCATAATGAAAATCGTTGCGCGTGAGCATGACCGGTCAGTCCTTGACCACAGCCGCGCTTTATCGCTGCCCGCTGCAAGGTCGGAGCAACATAATGTTAACCATTGACCTGAACTAACACAACACATACTTGTATGCCATAAGCCCATAATACTCCTCTGTGAGTCTTAATAGAAGTCTGGTGTCTACTAACTAAAACTACTAATAGCTGCTGCTGACTAATTTACTTTCCTCGTTGATCAAACTAAGCTGTTTCAATAAGCGTTACAGCATACTAAGATGGCAGCAGTGTCGGGTTTTTCCATTAAAAAATTCTCAGTAACAGGCACAGCCACTCCCATGATATGGAGTTCAAGGTGGATGTTCAAGGTAGCCCGCGAAATTCAAATTTTCTTACGTTTTTAGCGATTTGCAGATCAGTGCTAGGTTGTATGTTAGTGAAAATATGATTTGCGGGTGTAAGACGTATGCAATTACAGAAATATAATCATCAAAATCATCATTACAACCCTCCAAGTTCATGTAACTCTCAAGAATGACCTTTTGATGAAATACTCATACTACCCTGGAACATCAACCTTAAACACCATCACCTGTTGGTTAGTCATCTACGGAAAACCCTCTGTAAGCACAGCTGTTAATATTTAATTATTTAGCTAAAAGTTTTTGGATGGGTGGGTTTACTAACTTTACTATTAGGTATGGCTAAAACTTACCCTTCACGGATAGCAGGCGTGATTTTATTCATGTAATGTCCTGCTGAACTAACAAAATATATTGCTTTAACACCCCACTGTGAGCGTTAATGAAAGACTTGTGTCTACGAGTATCTAGGCTATTATAGCTACTGCAGTAATTAAATTATTTAGGGCTCTCACAATTTAATTTATGTTGACCTAGTTCGTGGAGATTTTCCTGGTCAGACAGCCTTTTTTTTTTTTTTTTTTTGGTGGGTGGAAAATCATCGAATAACCCCCCCCGCTCTTGGGCAGAGCGAAGGGGAGTGTCAGACTTCTACTGACTAAAAACCAACCCATGTTCCCTCTTCCTCGCCCTTGTGTCGGAGCCGCGGTAACTTTTCGATATCCGCAGCCCCGACGGGCGTCGGCCCTTGCGGGCCCCTCCTTGCTGACATCTCTTTGAGGCGCGCGTGGAACACGTACGCGCCGCCGACACGGTCTGTTGCCGTTATGACGACGGCCGGACGGCGAGCTAGCCCGTTACTCACCGTCCACAGGCCCGCGTCTACGGTGGCCGGAGGTCATCGCGTGACCCCCGACGCCCGGAGCGCCTTCCGCGGCGGCTGGGACGTTGAGAGGTTCTCTCCCTCTCTCGTTCCGCCACCTCCTTCGCTAGCATCACTGCTTCGCAGAAGGAGGCGACGGCGTCCCATTCCTCCTCGCTCCGGACCTTGGCTTGCACCAGGGCCGGACGCGAGAGGTCACCGCCGCCGATCGCCGCTACGAGAACACGGCGGGGCTCCGCCCAAGCAGGGCACACCTCCACAGTGTGCTCCACCGTGTCCTCCGGTCGATCCTCGCAGTGGAAGCATCCGGGCGTTTCCTCCCGCCTGATTCGGTGCAGGTACCTCCCGAAACACCCGTGTCCGGTGAGGACCTGCGTCAGACGGTAGGTGGTCAGAGACAGCCTTTGGTTGCTATGCGATACATGAACCGGTAAACCCAAGATGGCCGTTCGACCTCGATCTCTTAGGTGTTAATACGAGCCGTATGATATTTCAGTGTAAAGAAACCGTACCTTAGAGACAGTGAACTAAAGTACACTTCTAATTCAAACATCCATTTCCAAGACACAAGGGACACTTGAATGAAGACGACATACACTTGAATTTCAGACGGTATAAATACAAAGGTATTATGACAATATGGTCACAATTATTCTATTACTAGAAAAGTTAGAGCAGTTTAAAGAGTTTACACGTGAAGTAGTTGACTGCAGATGAAGAAAACAGCGTGATTTTCGAGCTACGCAAGATACCAACTTGCTGGCTTAAAATTTTCCGTCTAACAAACAAGATACTTTACTCTAATCAAGAATCTAGCTACCAGTCTAAATATTTATATAAACAGACAGAAAACATTTTAGTCCAGCCAGTTCTAGCGTAGTTACGGCGCAGATTACCTAACACGTATAATAATAATAATAATAATATTCCACAACTATCACACAACGCCATCTAGTCCCAAACTCCCAAGCTAAGCAGAGCTTGTGTTATGGGTACTAGACAACTGATAAACATACTTATATATTTCTAAATACATACATATTATAGATAAATTACACCCAGACACAGAACAAATGATCGTGCTCATCACACAAACATTTGTCCTGGGTGGGAATCGAACCCACGTCCGGCATAGCAGTTAGGGTCACTAACCACTAGACCAACAGGCCAGTCTTATCAGTCGTATCTACACAGTCGTATCTACGAGGAATAATTCCACTCGTCGTGTTAATAACAGTAGCCAGTGCACATTGCTTTTGGCACGTGAGTGAGCCTCCACTGAACTGAATGGACTGTTAATATCATGATTGTGTTTGTTAGTGAATGGAAAACGTGCTGATATTTGTGCACATGAACCACCTGATGTTGTTAATGATGATCACTGTCATCAGCAGAATCATCGTTGCCAGAAATTAAGCTTTATCAGGTCAATTTTCGTATCTGCCTGTAATCACATCTACACGGGACAGGTTTAAATCGGAGTTGGACCACAACAGCGCTACCTGGCAGCAGAAAAACATAGTAGATATATTGGTTTTCAAAAAAGTTTCCTCCTCGTAGTTTCGAAGTACACTTTCCCTGGGAAAATCTTCACGGATAACCCCGTCTGGAGAAAGCAGAGGGTTATGTCGGACTTTACACGACTGAAAACCCATTGCACTGTTCCTACTGTTACCAAGTGTCGGGGGGCCGGGAGATTCAAGTACATTCGCGCCTACCCTAGCTGGTATCAGCCTGCCATTCCCGGCGGGCCCCAAAACCAAGTGTGGCCTGGCCTATTTTTTTTTTTTTTGATATGGCATCTCGCAGTTCAGTCTAGGAGACTGGCTACTGCTTAACCGGTCAATTCCCTGTGGATGCCTTGAGTCTAAGGCCTCCAGCCAGGGGCAAATAACTTATATACTAAGTGACTAATCGCTAAGGGCACCCCCTGTGGGGTACGGACCTCGGCTTAGGACGTCACTGGTATAGGGCAGCAATTCAGCGTTCACACATATAAAGGCGCGCAGGTTCCACAGTGCGCTACTTCTTTGGGCTTGGCTAGTCGGGCGACGACACAGCCCTAACTTCAAAATATGTTAACCTCTGAAATACACTTGGGTAATGTTATTTTCTTTAGAGACTGTATGTCTATGTTAATATACTTCTTATGTTAAAGACCGCGCGACCTTTGCATTATCGATCAAGAGTGCAAATAAGCGATCATGAGTACGAAGCTATTAGACTTATCTTGAATGCAGAACAGACAGATAGCTATGTACTTACTTATCCTTTAACGTAAGCTAACTTTATGATAAAGTACTTAATCTGTCAATTAAATCGTGAGTTCTAATTACTGAACTGAAGTAAAGATTCTAAAGGGGATTTGTAATATTTTCTAGTAAATATATCATGTTTTAGCGTGCAAATACTATGTTTTGTGTTTGGATTACCTTAAAAGGCAGACTGCTCGTTTTGTACGGTTAGTTATACTTTTGCATTAAATAGATACCTACTCATTAAAATTTTGGGGTTTTCCTGAAATCAGTATCAAACTAAACGTGCAGGAAAATAAGCAGCTTTAGGAGGTATTCCCCTATGTCTTTGTTTTCCTTCATAATTAAGTAGGTACCTACAAGACTGTTTAATTAATTGAATATTTCCCTGAATTACTCAAATCGTCTGAACTGTTTTAGCAAACGCACAATGTGGCAATTACTGATGGCATGAATGTGCCTTCACAATGCTTTGGAAATATTACAATAAATTGTTTTGTTGTGTGAATACGAGAGCTGTGAGAGATTTTCAACGTCTGGGCCACCCGAACTGTTCTCAAAATAAATTATGGACGGCTGATAGGTATTATTGCTGACGGAATTTGAAGTATCGACAGTTTTGAATTTGTGTTTTAAGAAAGTATACACAGAGTCGTGTATTATGTAAAATAGGTGTAAAGAGACTCCGAACGAAGCGGAAAGTCTCCAAGGTTCTTCGCGACATTCACTGTGATCATTTTCTTTGTACCTACTATAGCTAGACCATGCCTGGGAATCTAAGAGGAGTTAATAATACAGTAATAATATGTAACTAGAGAGAGACTACTTTTAAAAAAATACATTTTCCTCATGTGCTTTCCAAATCATTTTGTTAATGTTATGATAACAAACATGAATTGGAACACGTCTCGTCGAGATACAACAACGATTTATTATGAAACGCAAAAAACAACACTGACTCATTTCAGTATTTATTTATAAATGAAATGAAACCAGTGATATTTTCTTTTTAGAATTTATACACAGTACAATGACTATCGGTCAGTAACCGCCGGATTGCAGTCAGTCAACAAGTATTTTAGTCAGTCAGTCGATAAGTAGGACCCTTACACATTAGTGAATTAGTAGGGCGATTTAATGAGGCAGGCACATGCGAGGTAACGGTTCGTGTAAGAGAAATAGGGTCGTTTCGCCGGTTTCGCGACCACCTTCAGTAGGCGACCATTTGACGTACTAAGTTTCTTTAAAACAAGATAATAGTATTTGTAGAGGTAACACAAATAAATAAAAAACCTAACGTGCTTTATTAATAATTATGAAATAAGAATTTACACAGTTTGAAACAAATGGGCTAACCCAGAACCGAAAAAATATTGCTAAAGGCGCGTTTTGATTCAGTTGTGAGAAAACGTACCGCAAGTTAGAAAAAAAATAGCACGGCACGCGGCGCTCAAAGGTAATTTTTATTACTTATTTCATGTTTAACACACAAGTTAGATGTTAAATTGTACAACCGATAAGTTTTCGTTATTATTTAGTTGTATTTTGCTATTTTTTAAGTTATTATTAAGATAAAATCAAGTGGTCGGTAACCGAAATGCTTATTTATCAAGAACGTTAAATAGCGACCATGTGGTCGCAAACCGACGAGAATCGCATTATTTATTTTCTATCAATATGGCCCTATTGCTTTGTACAGGACTGTTACAATTTTGAATGTAACATTTTAGAAGCTTTTCTTTGTAGTTATTTAGTAAGCGACCACCACTTTCTTTGAAATTACTATAAAAACGGGATGCTAAACAGGTGGTCGTAAACCAAAATAATCGAAATAAAGACGTTGGTTTCCGACCACCTTAATTTAGTATGAGAGAAATAACGTCGGAATATTTTTTTTTTTAATTTTTGATAAAAACAAAATTAAATTATTTTATATTACTTTTTTTAGATGGAGTTCCCATATAATTCAGAGTCAACGAAAAAAAAGAAAAATACAGTCCGGTACACTGAAGAAGCCCTGAAAAAAGCACTTGATTATATCCGAAAAGAAGGGAAGGGACCATATAAATGAATAATATAATAATTAATACATTTTTAAAGCGATTATAATTGTTTTAATGGCATTTTTTCATATTAAAATAGTGGTCGCAAACCAACTCACTGGTGGTCGCTAACTGATTAAAGTGGTCGGTAACCGACGTTTTCGCTATATTTTCACTTTTTCAGCATTTTATAAATATTTTTGTATGAATGTACTTTATTTTATGTTTTTGTATCCAAACTAGACTATATTTGGGACAAATTCACATTAACATAAACTATTTTGCGTATAGACAACATTTTTTTTTCTTCATCATAAGTGGGCAACTCAGCTAACTGGTCGCTAACCGGCGAAACGACCCTACTGTACATTTCTTTGTGTGTATATTTAAGTAAGGTAACCTCATAAATTGCTTCACTTGTGTTGGCAATTTTTTTGTTCCACATGGCAAAGCAAAAAGGGGAAGTTAGGTCCCGTCTCCCAGAAATATCCCAAGTAAAAATAGGACGGGTCGATATTCGATTGAGCTAAACTTAGTCGTTAAAGGTAGTTTTCCCACAAACTATGTAAGAAAATTCTTCGTTTTCCGGAGCATGGTTTATTTGCGAGAAGGCTTGCCAAGTTGTTTGTTTTTGACAGCTTGACATGTTCACAAAAGGATTTAGAAATGCAGGTTAGCCCAAGAAGAAATATTATTTGGTTGGTTTATTTATTTGGTATTGTAGACATAATTGCCACTGGATTACTTTTCGTTGACAATTGAATTGAGTCCGTCTTGTCTACCAATTAAGCTCGTCTAGACGGAAAAGATTGGTTGAACATCGTATACTAATTTAGGATCAAGTTAGATACTGTCAAGTAGAAAGCGTCTTCTAAGGCCCAGATTCAAAGACCACACTTTGACTTTACTTTGATGGAAAGATCTACTTTCACGCAAAAATATATTTCTTAGGCCCAGATAAAGCCGGTAGAGCTTCTTATTTGCACTCAAGTTTATGAACAACTTGTGAGTGAACACGTGTACTAAACAGGTAATTTATGTAGCGATTTCAAAATTAGTCCCATAGTAACAGTTGTTCATAATAATGAGTACAAATTAGAATCACGTGATTAGGTATCGGTTACTATTACCAATCAGCCTACAAGAATAAACATCCCTGCTGGGACAAATAACCGCGCAAAATCGTCACCATACAGGCAAACAATTTATTACCGCAAACAGTACTTGTTTAATTGTGTTAATAAAAACGAACAGGAAATACCGAATGTCCGCTGTAAGCACGTTTAACTGTACTAGTGCTATAATCACTTTATCTGAATATCACGTCCGTACATTGTTTTAATAGTTTTGATTAAAACGCTGATTTTTTTCACTACGAGTATGTACCTACGCGCTGAAATTTTAATCTGTTATCGAAATATTCTGGCTATTTCCACTTTTACTTTTGTGTTTTGTATGTTGTTTTGGTGACTAGTGACTATAATATACTGTTTGGTTGTATAATTTTGCAAATTTTGGTAAATATACTTAGATTTGGTTTTCCTTCTATAACAGACGAATTTCCTTCCCTCACTATTTGTTCTGTTAATCCCGTTCGGTAATGATTACTGCAGCAATAGTGGATGTTTAGGACAAACAACAGGAAGATAAGATAGCATCAACGAGCTGCCAGCTCGCAGGTGACTCAACTGGATATAAACTGTGGCATTGTCCACATTCTAGACTTTTCAAATGCGACCACTTAGCGCTGATGTTTGTGGACTTGTTAGCTAGCTCGTCATTGTGATTGTTAGACGAATGTTTTTATTCGCCTTCATTCAAAGTTCTTTTATGACTTCTAAAATATTGAAAAATTTCAAATGCACAGTCAATTTATGCGAAAGTAAAGATCTATCTGGACCTGCTACCTTTTCACAGGCAGACGCGGGTAAGATAAGGCCACGGTCAAATGCGACCATATTTGGGTACTCCATAAAGCCAGGTATGTTTGGCAAGGGACGCTTCACTACGGATAAGGTGAATTAGCTTATCGCAAAAGTTAACATCCGGTGGACTAAGTTAGTAACTAACTTAAATCGAACCTAATCTGCCCCGAGTTCGAGTTACTTCTACGAATGCATGGTCAGTTGAGTTCCGTGAAATTATTGGAGGACGAATTAGTTGTTAGCCAGATTGGAAACATTAATGAGTTTTAGATTAAAGTAATTAAATTACAATAAAGTAAATACCAACGAACCATGCGAGGGTATAGTGCTCAAACCCAATAAGTCCGAAATTGACACTTTTGAGATATTCAATATTTAAGTTTTAAGGACAAAAATACCTATGTTATTCAAATAATATCGTTATAATGAGTATTTGTGGTAAAAGTGGATACGTTAAATTAGTGTAAAACACTATTTTAGAGTTTCTGAGGTAGTCCATTTTGTCATAGTAAAAATATAAGTTACAAAGGGTACCGACTTATTGGGTTTTAGATCTAGAGATTTAAACATTTATTATGTACTTTAATAAATGGTTTATTAAAAAATCACAATAAAAAACAAGATAAATCATTCATCGTTACTTTCGAAGGCTGTAGGTTTGGTGTAAGTCTTCATACCACGTATCCATGCATGGAGTTCCTCTGGTATGATAATGTTACGTCAGTCACCCAGAATCTTCAAAAAACCGAATTGCTAACTGTGTAGAACCTACTAGAGTCGGGTACATTCGAGACACGGATAGTATCCGTACCCATACCCTGTTGTCGCTGACTCCTATCAGCGACAACAGGGTATGGACCAAAGGCGATTTGGAGACTCCCCGACACAGACTCCGGATGGTGTCTGTGTCGGGGACTACACAGACACATCCGGAGCTACTCTAGCAGGAGCGGTGCCGAACTTGTCTGCCTTAATCGCGCTGCTGCAAGACCAGACACGTCGACAGGAGGACCAGGCACGTCATCAGGAGCAAGCTCGACGTAGGCTCGCCAGTTGCAGGAGCAGTTGCAACGGGATAAGGAGAAGCAGGCTTGCAGTCAAGAGGAGCAGGTCCGGCGCCAATAGTAACAGATGCTCCTAATAAAGGATCTTCACGCATCAGTTAGCAGAGCTGAACGTGATGAAGGAGCAGGTACAGCAGCACGACAACCGTATCGCAAAGGCCGAAATTCAGATTGCCGATGTGAAGAAGGCCTTGAGTGAAATTAAGTTTGGAGACGGGGCTGTGACTTTAGTGATTGCTGCACCGTCGGTATGCGGGTTTAAAGTCTGCCATTTTGACGGTACATTTTCGTGGTCGGCCTATAAAATTCAATTTGAGGTCGTTATGAAAGTGAATGGTTGGACCAAAGCGCAAGCCATGACTGCGCTCACTTTGAGTCTCCGAGACCAGGCCCTTACCATTCTTGAGGCACTCGGCAAGGATGTGACCTACGAACAGCTGCTGGAGGCATTATAGTCCAGATACGGCGACGCGCACCTGGAGCACGTTTTTCCTGCTAAATGAAGGGATCGCATTTAACGTAGTGCCGAGAACTTACAGCAGTGGGCCCTGGAAATTAAAAAGCTGGTTCGGAAAGCGTACCGGTCCGCCCCTGCACTTATTGATGGATATCTGGTACAGGGGTTCATAGACGGAACGCGATTTAGAAGTTAGAGCCGCTGTGAGACTTGGGCATCATGAGACGCTGAAAGACGCCTTGGCATGCATTAGAAGTAGAGGCAGTGAGGCAGGACCACCGTATGCACCGCGTCGGGGAGGTTGTAGCGTCACCTGTACGCGACCACCCGCAAGGATACAGCCCTAGGTACTACACCTGTGGAGAAAGGGGTCATCCTCGATCAAGCTGTCCTAAGCGCAGCTCACCAAGAGAAGATCAACCCCCACAGGGAAGGGTGGCTGAAGTGACTGCCTAGCCACAGCAGGGAAACGAGTAAATGCCAGGACTGGGGGGCGGGTGCTGGCTGGTTTTGAAAGAACGCCGAGGATGTCGATCTCACAAGCACGCGACGGGAACAGCCTGACCATCAACGGCGAAGTCAACGGAACTTCATGCAAACTGACGTTGGATACTGAAGCTTCTCACATGGTCGTCAATTCTCACCTGGCAAACAGTTTCTTGGGGACTAGGTACTTTAATAACCACGAACGTCTGTAATTACTAACAGCTACTGGTCAGCACATAACCGTCTGAAGCAGGAGGTGGAGTTAAAATTGGGTGATAGAGTTTACATTGTCATCGTGGCCGACAAAGTGGACGATTGCATCTTGGGCTTGGACTTCATGTGGAAATATCTTTGTGAGATCGACATTGACCAAGGAGTGTTGAAATGTGGTTCCGAGGAAGTCTTCATGGAAGGTGCACCATAAGGGAAAGTGTGTGTGTGTGCTTGAAGGTTCTTCTTCGCAACCAGACTGCTTTATTTGTTCTTCTTCGAACAAAGTTTAAAGAAAGTTAGTTGACGAACAGAGCTAATACCATATAACTAAACTTAACTTGTTACTTTTCAAATTATAATCGAACAATAAAACCCGACAAATACACTTGTTTTGATTTAGCCTTTGGTTTAGTTTGTTTTTTTATCTACGTATTTAAAGATAAAACCCGATAAATACAAATAGTGATATTTACCTCTAAACCGTTGGGTAATTTTAGTTGAAATTATTGAACAGTCAAAACCAATAATAAGCTTTATGTGGTTTAAGCGTGATATAAAAATATGATGTTAACAAGACAACACGCTTTATAGGGTACCACTTTTTAAGTCTTGGCTAAACGAGGTGACTTTATTGGGTTATTATCTAAAGTAACTTTCTTTCTACTGCGAATTTCACTTATTGGATTAGACCACTGGAAAGAGCGTCAAAAATACAATATGATGTACTAATAAAACGATTTTTGATTTTTCGACACTTATTGGGTTTGAGCACTATACCCTCGCATGAATCAATAGATTTCACATCATGAGGTCACGGACTAATGGAATAGGTATGTCTTCTCTCACAAACTTGTCGTTTCATTTTCTCCACCCACACTTGTCGAAAATCTTAGTCTATTAGGAACGAAGCGATATAATAGTTGGTTGTATAAGTAGAAAAGGATGTGGCCATTTAACTGGATGAGACGACAGTTGCGTGTCAAAGGTCGCAGGTTGACTTCATCTGACTCAATTGACCGCAGGGCTGCAGTACTAATTGGGACTTGTGTTTGTTTATTTGGTCTTCAATTGTAAGGCATTTATTATGAACTAAGTAATATCGAGATTTAGAAGAAGAAGATGTCTGATAAGATGATGAGTAAAAAAGAAGTATGGAAAAAGTATACATGCTGCGCCGAGTCGTCGACCGTAAATTAATTGGGATAAGGCGAAGAGAATTATAATATGATGATGAGATTCAAAACAGCTAAGCCGAATAAACATGGCTAAAGTAGCACCTAATTTGATATTTGGGTGGAATATCGCGGCCAACGATGATTAAGTCAAAACAAGAATTTATTCAATCGTTTCTCAGAAACACAATGATATTTTTGTTATTGGGATTATCCATCACGAAATTCTCAGTATCAGCCACAGCCACGGAGTCTGGACTTGTGATTAGTTCGCCTCACATTACAGGGACGGCGACATGTGGGTGTTCTATTATGTAAATCCCTGTCTAAATCTTCGGGGATTTCAGGCGTGATTTTATGTTATTTGTATTCAGTGATTTAGGCTTCACCGACTGATGGAATAGGGGATTTTTCCTACAAGATAATGACGTGCTTAGACCTAACAAGCGTCTGTGACTAATCCAAAATGAACCGAAGGAAACGTCACAACTTCACAAGTACGCCTACAATTTCAGGTAGGTATCTAAACCACTCAATCAGCTATACTGCTACAGTCATGTGATGAAGACTGGTTATGCAATAAAACTGCAATTGGTATTACAATGTGTGCTAAACTAGCAAATGGTTTGTTAGCAGTGCTCGGGGCCGATATTGCACGTACGATGGGTACGATAATTTGTATGAGTGTATGATTTTACGAAACGATGGAAGATGACATGGTTAGAAATCAGGTGACTGCTGAGATGACAAGTGATAGAGAAGTATGCAAGAAGAAGACATACAGCGCCAAACACAAATGGATAACGACAGGAGAATGATGAATTGATGATGTATGGTTTTACGAACTAATTAATACTGTTCGTAATACCTGAGAGTTTAGTGAGTAAATGCGTTGTACAGAAGCGGTGCCTGTCGCGGTAAGGTACGACAGTAATTATACTATGTGAAATAAATTACAGTATTGAGAAACAAATTAATTACTGGTCACTACCGTCACCGACAGTATGGAAGACGCTTTATGATGAAAAACGTGTAGCAATGTTCTTTGACAACTTGATAAATGAATTGAATCCCAGTGAGGCTTCTATCTGCATGTTAATGTTTTCTTTTGGGCTGTTATTTGGACTTCGAGGCTGTCATTTGTAGATAAGAAAGAAGAAAGAAAGAAAGAAAAATGATTTATTGGTTTCGAACAGGACAAAAACAAATTGACAAAAAATTACAGGTAAACCAAGTAAACATATTAGATCTTTGAGTCTTTAAAGGTAGTCAGTGGCCCGAAATGCTGGTAACCAGTCTAACCAGTGGTCCACACATTACTAACTGGGGTATAGAGGTCAGATAGGAAGTGGCTCTATGTAATATACTGGTATACAGCTGTATACCGGAAGCCGACCCCAACAAAGGTAGAAAAAGGCTTGGCAGATGATGATTTAGAATCCAAGAA
The DNA here is from genome assembly GCA_949316265.1 of Diarsia mendica. NCBI lineage: Eukaryota > Metazoa > Arthropoda > Insecta > Lepidoptera > Noctuidae > Diarsia > Diarsia mendica. The sequence continues at coordinate 4,427,640 of OX438897.1, forward strand.
TTCTTAATTATTTATATCTGTCATCGGTTTTATTCTACGGCCAAAAGTTTTGACATTGCAAAAGTTCTTGATAATTAATAAGTGATTACACCTACTTGATTCATTATTTCGGACCAATTATTTGGACCTGTTTACATTATCAAATGTTGTTGTTTTAGTCTTTAGTGACCGGTTACTTCATTCCAGGATAACATTGCAATTTGCACTAATGTCTGGTTGACCAACCAATGACGCGTCTCATTGCAGTTCTTAATTACCTACTCATTGTGCGTTAACCTCGGTATTACTAATCAATAATAACGACTTCAAGTACTTATCAGTTAATGTCAGTTATTGCTCCATTAAAGCGTAAATATTTACCTTTTATTTTTGGAATGTCTGTTTTTCTGCGCATTTGTTTGTTATTGTTAAAGTGAAAGTAGCTCTGTCTATTACTTTTTCAGGCCTGAATGTATCTTGATAATTTTTGGCACTCGGTTAGACTTGGTTAGGATACTTTTAATCCCAGTATAACGTTCCCTGGGGATCATTTTGGAGCTCCACGTGGGTAAAAAGGTAGTACTTAGATAAGATACATGATGTGTCATCAACTCATCAATTCGGTGTGTTTTACGTTAGTTAGGCTACACATAGCCTGATAAGTAGCAAAAATGCAGGTAACATAAATCAACGGATCTTATACTTGCAAAACGGATCCTTAGTGCAAATATATTCCGTAAAGAAATGCGGGCGTAGGCTGGCTCTAGTAGGTATACTCAAACGCACTTCGGAGGCAGCTCATACACTACGAAAATCACACTTGCTGCTTCGACATAAAGGCGTTTTCAATGTTAAATTGTTACCCACGGTGGTGACTGTACAACACTTGATTAATATACGAGTGACAACCACGGATCACGAGTTGAATGTTAACTAAAGTAAATATTGGTGTAAAGGACTTTGCGAGCAACGAACTATAAATTGCTCGCCAGCTAAATAAACTTTAATTATCTTTTTCCAAGAATTCTAATGAGTTTACAGCCCACTGAAATATGAAAAAAAAACGTGAGAAACTGCCATTTTGTGTTTATTTTTACCAATTTTAGTTTTTCTAATGCGCACTTCGGATTTCTCATCTACTTAGCATTTTCCCAACTATTTGGATGGGGTCAGCTACCAACCGGATGTAGCTTAATTGTAATACTAGTATTTTAAATGATGCTGCTTCCTACAGAGTTCTACGATCCGGGTAAAACGATTTTCCGTAGTCACCCTCGAAACCTGGACTCATTGTCAAAATTTCGGGTTTCTGCTGAAAACTCGAAATAACTGGAAAAATCATCGTATTTTAGATGGAACTTTTGTATTATAGTAGAAGTCTGTTTCCCTAAAATAATTTATTTATTTTCTAGCAGTGCCGAGGAAATGTTTACTGTAAAGCTCAAATTCCAGAACGATGAATCTTGATTTTTAAACAAGTTAGTCGATATTTTAATCTAACTAATCTCCCGGTTTTAAATATAGATTTAGGTCCGAGCATCGACCTACACACCCAATAACACTGTGTATACTAGCAACCAACATGACAGAGATTTTTCTTGACGGTACCTAATGTAAAACCAAGTCATAGGCCCATATGGGCGGCATAAAAACTATCTGACACATGGATACATTAGAGAAGAAAAAACTGGGCAAGTGCGAGTCGGATTCGCACATGAAGAGTTCCGTATCAAAACGGCAAAAAAATCACGTTTGTTGTATGGGAGCCCCAGTTAAATAATTATTTTATTCTGTTTTTAGTATTTGTTGTTATAGCGGCAACATATATTTTATAAGTGGAGACCTGTAATTGGTTTTCAGACTATTGTACTGTCCTTGATCTGTTTGTTTTAGCTGTAAGTCTCCCATGTTAACTAAATAAATAAAACAAAAATAAGGTAGGTAGGTACATCATCTGTGAAAATGTTAACTGTCTAGTGATCACGGTTCATGAGATATTACAGCCTGTTGACAGACGGACGGACAGCGGAGTCTTAGTAACAGGGTCCCGTTTTACCATTTGGGTAACGGAACCCTAAAAACTGTGGTAGGTATAATTCAAGGATGGTTTCAATTTACAATAATCAATACTGAGACCCGTGTCATACAGAAAACGTTGTAAACACGGAATCCAGTTGCGAGTAGAAGTACTTATCACAACCACAAGTCCTTCACGCCTTTCGTTCCGGTAATGAGAGGGGCAGAACAATAGGCGCGATGGCGCGCTCGATCGATAATTATAAACGTAAAGTGTGATATGGCAGTTTTGTTTATGATGCGTTAGTTGGTAGATTATGTGTTTTTGTGGAGCATCAGACTTCTACTGACTAAAAACCACCCACGTTCCTTCTTAGTCCTTTGTGTCGAGGCCGCGGTATCTCTTTCGAACAACCCGCAGCTCCAACGGGATATTGATGTACTTAGAGTTGGGTTTTGACAAACGTGATTTGGAAACATTATTATAAATTCGATATTATTTAAATTAAACTGGTTCTACTGAATGAATCGTCCTACTTAAACGTAATTTGCAGTTGAACAGGCTTAAGGCTATGTGAACGTAGGTAGCTGGCTTGCTTGCAACTACTATTTTAGCCAAACTAGGTAGGTATATCAGTGTTGCCAGAAGGTTACATTTCTTACATTTTTCGTAACTTTTGACCCCCTCGCGTAACATGTAAGTAACTTTTATATTTAAGGCAATTTTCGTAACTTTTGAGAACAACGAGATTAGTAATTTACTAGATTTTTGCAAACAGTTTTCGATCGCATTTCAATTCAACGCATCCAAATTGAACGCACCTAAAACTGGCGCGTGTAAAAAGTATTTCACTTTAGCCACTCCTTAGCACACTCAGAGATGGCTCTGAATGGAAAGCGCCATGACAAAATGAAACGTATCTTGGTTATATTAAAACTCGATTTTGCTTGAGCGGGTGCGCGCACGTTTCCTACTTCGCGAGTTGCCGCCGTTCGCAGTTTCGACTTTCGTAGCTACTAAGTACAGAAATGCCCGGTTGTGATTCTGATTTGTTTTGTTTCGTTGCGTTATTGTTTGTTGTCGTACAAATACTGTGAGAAAAGTGCGTGAGTGAAATTCTGGTGATTACATTTATTGTTTGGTAAGTAAGTTTATCGGGGCCTGCCTGTTACAAAAAAAACGCGAAATTGCCAAGTTTCCTCGTTGAAATTGTATGCTTTTACTTCATCATTCTTCCGAGGCATACTGTGATTTATATCTCTACATAAATTACAAAATTTTAAATAAGTTATGTTGACACAAAACATGGAAGTTTTTCACAGTGGGTGTGGAAAAAAAAACTGATGCCCGGTTGGCGAATCAATTTCGTGATTTCAGAAAAAAAGAAAAGAACATAAATTATTGAAGGCCTGTAAGAAAGAGATTCACCAGTACTCAATTTATTTAATACCTACACAATAAAGAGAGATGACAAATCATCGTCGATAATGTAAGGTCTTTATTGTTTTTTTTTTTTGCATTGAGGCGTTTTTGCGTAATTTGCTGGCCAGTGCTAGGTTGTATGTTGATTAAAATATTATTCGCGGCTATAAGACGTAGGTAGTTATAGAATTATAGTCATCAAAATCATCAATAACACCCTCCAAGTTCATAAAGATCGAGGAGACTTTGATCTTGAAAAAGTCATTAAGTCTTTATGTACGTCTTACAGCCGCTAATAATATTTTACTGAACATACAACCTGCTGCACTGGCCTGCAAATTGCAAAAAAGTGAGAAAATTTGAATTTCGCGGGCTGGTTGGAGCAAGGATTCTATACGACGTATCGATTATAAGTAGTTAGTTCAGAGTTAAAATAATGATGCACTACCTCGTAGTTTTGGTATAATAGACTAGATAGCAACAACAGTGAAGATGGCGCTGCGAACAAATGAAACTAGTCTGTTTTATCCTAAGATTAAATACACCGTAAGACGTCATAGATTCCTTTATATTTCATCATTTTGCTGATATCAATTTCGACCTCCGACCCCAAAAACACGTAAATTAAAAAAAAAAACAAAAATGTAACTTTTGCAGCAAAAATGTAACTTTTCAGGTAACGAAACGTAACTTATGACTCAAGGGCCCTGGCAACACTGAGGTATATTCACATAATTATATATTTAGTTGGTAATCCAGTAAATAAATAAACATTAATTATCCCAGCTATAGCAGGCAGCCTAGTATTGGAATTCCGCATTGTGAATACGATTAGTGACGCAAATACGAGATACCTACTTCCTGCACACATCAAATAATAATTGATGAAGTTAAATTACAATATTACTACACACTACAGTACTATCCCATCTATAAAATCATGACATAGGTAGGTACTATAACCACAATAAATCACGTAGACAGATTTGATTCCTGGAAAATCAATTACAAACAGGAATAGGATCCAAGAAATATTTTTTGTGATTATTTCGGTTTTATACTACTCTTTCTTGGTTCAAAGGATTGACTTAAAGACTTAAAATCTTTTTCAAAAGTATTAATTTATCCAACCTGCAAACAAACCTAGAAAAATAAGACAAATATAAATGCTTATAATAGAAATACTCACAGTCACTATCATACAGTGATTTTCCTTGACAGCACCGCAGCATCCGAAAAAAGCAACTATGAACACGATTATTCCAACAATGATCAGGACGATGGGTCCCGATGTGTAGAAGTTCTCATCAGTCAGGTCTATGTACGGAGACGAGTTGATCTCTGCCTTGATGCCCACAATCAGGATTATGAGACCCGTGATCTAGAAATAGGAAATGTGTTTAGATGACCATGTAGGTACTTTGTTTTTTTTTACGTATATGTAGGTGGATGTTTTTTTTTGCAGTAAACTTTTGGATAAACTGAGCATCTGACATTATTTTAATATTGAACCTAATATTATCAATTATTTATTTCTTTAAATTCCACAAGCTACAGTTTTGTTGTAGTGAACATAGTGCTCATTTATTTTAAAATACCTACTGTTTAGAATAAGCACTAAAAACAAGTTTTGTTGTTGTGCAATCTTTCTCAACAAGTAATGAGTCACCAGTTCACCACTCATCGTATTCATAACGTAACGGGTGTGAGGGTACATGTTACTGCGTGGTATTTGAATTTTTACACTAACATTCACGCTAATTTACAGCACATTAAATTTTCTCCATTAGACCGAACAATATTTATATCTAGAATACTTTCATTACGGCGTAAGACAGTAAATGACAGTAATTCAAGCGCATTACTTGAAAAAATCGAAGGTGAACAACAACATACAGCCATAAAAAAAAATGCTTGCTTACCGCGAACAAAAGATTGAAGCAAAACAGCAGATATTTCACGCAAGACATTCCTGCGCCGATAGCCATGTTTAAATCTTGTCTTAATCTAATTATAAAAACTTAGATCTGGAACAAAAGACACCAATATTTTAATTCCTTTCTCTCAATACGGTCGCGCAAGGTAAACATCGATTGGAGTTTTAGCTTGACAGCACGGCAGGTGAATCACTTTTTGTTACTATACGCACATTTCATGTATTTTTAATAATAGCTATGCAATCCCACTTCCCGTTTATTTTTAAACCGACAATATCAAAACAGAGCTTACCGCCAAAATTTATCTTTTGCGATTAAACAATACGACACAAACGACGTCCGTTATGCGCCGAAAATAGCGAATGTCTGTGTTGCCACAATATATTTACAAAACTCAACTATTTGAGATGGGTCAATGTTGCTAGTTATTCAACGTTATAATTTGAAATAGTAGATTTTTGTTGATGGTCGCAGCACAAAGATTTTTTTATTTTTGCAATTCGTTTTGATAAACAGTAATAATATTGATAAGTCAGACAAAAATAAAACCGACAACTTCTTATGGCTTGATCGGTTAGTTAGGATTTAAGTTCTTAAACAAAATTGGAGAAATGTCGGTGTATGCACACATATCTACTTAACCCTTCAGGAATTACAGGTGTGATGTTATGTTAAATCAGTAATACAACAACGTGTGTCCTTCATATAATCTACTTGTCTAATAATTTATATTGAACCACGAATATTAGGACTTACAGTTTCTTTATTCGGATAGATTAGATGAATATGTCGAGATAATAGAGATATTGGCCCAATGATTGATAATGCATCATCTCATTTTCTCAGTCAACTTACCATTTTCGGTGGATACAGCTCTACATTTATTGTTTTCTGTTTAATTTTGCATTTATTATACCTACTTGAAAGAATGACGTTCGATTTTGATTTTGAAGTTCCTAAGGTTCTAAAGTCAGTGAGGTACTCGTTAGCAGCTGTAAATGGGGTGTTCTTGGTGAGTTTTCAAGTTTTTACCTCGAATTAGTTCATTGTCAATTTTGCCCGCGAACATGACAAATTGTTTATCGATAGGTAGGTATACCTACCTACCTCTTGTTGTGGCTAGGACGACTGGATTTTGATGATCTCGTGAATACTCGTGATCACACTCACATATAAATATATGTTTCTGTAAGTACTTTTAATTATAATGTAGGTGTGTGTGTGTGTTGTAAAACGATATGTTGAACTAAGCATCATAGTTAATGTTTGCATGCCAACTTTATGGCGATATGTGTCTTTGCTCTACATATTTTAACATCTTTTGTACCACATTTGTCGCAAATAAAAAATTTTGACTTTGACTTTTGACTTTGACTTTGATATGGACGCAGTATGGGGTTTAAGCAACTCCCACGTCGGGCAAAATGTTATTGGGTTTTTCCATTACCTTCCCACCTACCTACTACAAGTTTCTCACTACTAGCCTGGAGTCTGTATTTTGAAATTATTGGGATAAGCTCGCCCCATTTGAGCAGACTAGCACAACTTGCAAAATGTGGGTAGTTAGTCTTAACTCCCGGGTTACAAAACTTACAAGCGTAATGTTCGACAAGTAAGGGATGAATTTAAATCTGAAGTATTTACAAACGTAGAAAGGACTGATAACAAATGATGGCATACAAAACAAGAGATTACGTGTCCTGAACGGTCCTGTTTAAGTTGCTGATTAAGTAGCTGCAGTCTGGTAAACATGTTTACTGAAATGTTTCAGCTCAACTTTTACTCTTTTAGATCCATTCACGTATTTCTAACTTTACGTCGTCATTTAAAATAACATCTATTATTTCTACCCCACTATAGAGAATGGTAGCTAATACGATAACTAGGTAGGTATCCCTTTTTTTTGGCTCGAGCGGTAGGGAGTGTCAGTCTTCTACTGACTAAAAACCACCAATGTTCTTTCTTAGCCCTTTGTGTCGAGGCCGCGGTAGCCCTAACGGGAGGAAGATGCCCCTTAGTCAGAGTGTAATATACGATGTCTAATTAGATCTTTCTTTCCAGTTAACCGGCTTTCTCCTTCTCATCGTGGGTATAACAGTCCTGGTACAATTCTCGCACTTCGAGCCCCTCCTCACTAGCCGGTTCTTCAGTGTGTCACGTTTCGTGGTGGCCACTGGCGTCATTATACTGGTGGGATCCGGGCTGGGTTTCTACAGCGCCATCTCGCAACAATTCTACTTTGTAGCTGGTGTAAGTATTATTGTTTAGATTTTTAGAAGATAGAAATCGAAAAACGACATCCCCACGTGCGACCATGTCCCCATGTGGACGCATGGGTGGATCTTCTAGAACAGACAACGCTTATCGAGAACTGTTCCTGGGCCTGCAGTCTCTACACTAATAACAGCGCTACGAATGTCTCTACGTCGTATCGATGTCAAATTTCTTTAATAGATTTTCAACCTTATTTCAACAGCATAAGATTGAAAACCTATTAAAAAAAGTTTACGATTTTACGACATAGCGACATTCGTAGCGCTGATATAGTGTAGAGAGAGACTGCAGGCCCTGATTCTATCGATATCGATATCTATTCGGTGCAATCACGGTCACTTATTATACGTATACCTATTTACTTATCTCAAAATCGAGAGAGGTTTTTTCAAGGAATAACTAATGCAACTTTGGTGCGGAAAATCATTTTTGAAAGTGGCTACGTGTGTACCTAAATGATAGTGCTCCTGAAGTCGTTACTGTAGGTAAGGTACATACCGAGACCACTCTGTGCCTTCGAAAGCACGTACCCACATAACGGTTAATATGAAACCTAAAAGGCTGAAAACTATAGTCTAAATAAGTGGTAACTTAAAAGCTGACTCGTGAAATATGCAGATGATTATAAAATAAAAATAGGACGACGACGATCAGTTTCTTGTAAGAATACTGTTCAAAGAGAGAGAGAGGTTTATATAGTAGGTATGGCGCTGGGGTTATATATGTTTTGCAGTGTAGAAGGTTTTAATATTAAAACTCCTGCAATAACTTAATTATTTAAAATAGCATAATTATGTTTTGTTAATATTTTAGTAAACTTCCTTGTACAGGCTCTTCACGTAAATTACCTACCTATGCCAGCATGCACCAGTTTTGGGACTAACGTTACTTCCTCAAAATTATGAGTCCAGTCACTTTTACAGTATGTGGTGCTCCTGCTGATAACGCTGATCTTCGAGATTGCGATAATGATAGCAGCATATTCCCTAACCAACGATGCAGCTAATGAGATCAGGCTGCCGATGCTGACGACTCTGCAACAGTACGGAAGCATGACCGAGATTAACAAGTTGTGGGATGATCTACAAATTGGAGTGAGTAGAATAAGCTTTTTGAAGAACTAGTTATTGAGAGAGTTATTGTCTATTTAAAAAACATATTCTTCGTTTTTTAAATAGACAATAACTTGAAGAAGAATAGTAAGGTGTAACTTAACCTACTAAAATAGGTGTTTCAATTAATTTAGAGGTTCAATATTGACTGAACCTCTAAAAGTCTAAATTAACCTCTAAATAAGAGACCAAATAGTCTCCTTAACAGAAATTGTGAGCAATGCGTCTATTAATCACGTTTAGTTTTATCAAATAGCAACACGTCCAAAATAGCCACACAACAAACAAAAAACGACAACTTTACTAAAAGAATTCTTCGTAATCAAGTACCTTTTACTGAAGAAGATCAACTTCTACCGATTGCTAATCATAGTATGTATATGATGGCACATTCCATTATGATGGATAATGTACCGGCCAATTTGTAGTGCCTGATTTTATAAATAAACTTTCCCATCTCAAATGTTATGATTGAGCGTAGTATTTCATCTTCTGTAGCCATCAGTCATGTAAGCCATCTTCTCAATTCCGAATTATTTGATAAAAGTGACATTATGTCGCTGACAGAATGTCTAGAGCTCTGGGCCCTCAAGTGTTGTGAATGTATTATGTGCTTCAAGAACCTTTTAATCTTCTTCAGTTCAGATGCTGCGGGGTAGCTGGTCGTGGCGACTGGATAGCCAACCAGATCCCGGTTAGCTGCTGCTTCATAGACTACGGCACCATCTCTCCTTTTGAGTGTACCAGTTCTAATGCCAACACCGATGGTTGTGCCACTGTCCTGGGCGAGTGGTTGTCCTACAATGCCTACGTTATTGCCGTCTGCGCGCTGGTTGCTACTTGTTTGCAGGTCAGTAATGTTAGTATTATTTATGTTTCTTTCTTTCCGTTTATGCGTTCTTCTTGACCAAACCATGTCCTTTTGTGGTGTCCAAATGTTAAAACTTTAGATAGGTAGGTACTAAATTTAGGCCTTAACGAGCACCTGAAAAGGCCTTAGTAGTGACGATTGGTTTGGTTACAAGGCCCCTATTAACTGTAGTGAACCTTCTCTAGGGTTTAGAGAGTCTCAGGCTTTCAAGAGTCTTGATGATAATCTAGGAACTAACAGAACAAAATACAGCAATGACGACTGATGTAGATATAACCAGCGCTGAGTGTTTTACACCCAGCATATGCTGAGTTGGTTACCCTTTCGTTATGGGCATGCTCAGCGCAGTTGAGCTGTTTAATTGTTAAGCTGTTTGTTGTTATTTGTTTATGTATGTGCTGCTCTTTTGTGTTGCTGCTGTCCATTAGCGAATAAATACATATTCTATTCTATTCTATATAGGTAGGTACCAAATTTAGGCCTTAACGAGCACCTGAAAAGGCCTTAGTATAGTGACGATTGGTTTGGTTACAAGGCCCCTATTAACTGTAGTGAACCTTCTCTAGGGTTTAGAGAGTCTCAGGCTTTCAAGAGTCTTGATTATGTATAATCTAGGAACTAACAGAACAAAATACAGCAATGACGACTGATGTACCTAGGTAGATAGGTAGGTACCAAATTTTTTGTTTTGTACCAAGATTAATTAAAAAAAAAATGAATAGATTTTGATAATTAATTTTTAAATTGTTTTTCCTTTCAGGTTCTCCTCTCGCTGATGGGTGGTTACTTAGCTTATAGGTCAAAGTTTGAAGTAGTCGAGTTGGAGTCTTAAATAAATAATTATATAAACTAAGGTTTTTGTTTTTTTTCTAGGGAATTTCCGTTATTCAGAGCAACCCCGAAAACCACGAAAATTACTCCTATATTCGCAGCCGCCATGTTTGGTTTTGATTTTGACCCTCTATTCGTTTAGTTTATAGAGCACCATCGATTACAATGAAAATGACATCCATGATGAAAAATTCAGTAGTTTTCCTAGGTATCCGTTATCTTTGATTTTGACCCCATTTTCGTTTAGAGTGTGCTCGGTTCGTATGGAAATGGCAGCCATGACAATAATGTAGAACAGCCTGCATGACATAACATTGCATTATTGACTTCTGTCTCGCAAAAAAAAAATGACGATCGGAAAACAATTGACGATGTTTTCACGTCTTAAAATTAAAATAATTTAGATAATATGTATCACTATTGTGCATAAAGTTTAAATAAATAAATAAAGTTGTATTACTTAGCTGTCATAGATTTCCATTTAATTTCGATACACAGGGTGTAAACGAACTCTTCACGAAAGCCGTCAACCAAGCATTATGTGGGCACATCAGTAGGTACCCCTGTAACGCAAAAAATTTTGCTGGGAAACGCCTTTTTTAGGGGTTACAACAATTCACATTTTACGGTAAAACTCTATGTCGCACTCATAAAACATTGTGCTAGTGGGTGCTTTGAATATTAAACGGGTCATGGAGGTAATTCAAGTAACGTAATAATCTGAAAAACTAGTATACTTACATATTATAAAAAAATCAGCTGTGAAAAATTAGGAACTTTGACCCGCAATATCTCCGTAATTAAAGGGGGTAAAACTCAAAAAAAAACTACATTGTCCACATTATGACCCATGAACATGTGAACCACTAAAAAGTGAAAAATAAACTTTTTAACAAAAAATAAAACCGACTTCAAAAAAAAAAGTGAAAAATAAACTTTAGAAGAAAAATCAGTTTCTGAAGTCGGTGGCAAAAAAATGGAATCAAACAAACAAAAGTCACCGACTTCAGAAACTGATTTTTCTTCTAAAGTTTATTTTTCACTTTTTGTGTTTTTTTTTTGAAGTCGGTTTTATTTTTTGTTAAAAAGTTTTTACCAGACTATGAAGTCGAAAGCCCCCAATTCGTGATCTTTGACAAGCTTTATTTTCGAATTTTTAATTAGGTAATTTGATAAAATAAAAATTTTTTTTAGTCAGTCAACTACCCTATTGCTCTCAAGAACAAAATAAGTGACATGTAAAAATAAATGATGACGATATTATCGTCAAACCTAAGAAAAAATAAAAATGCTACTCAAACAAAGAGATTTAAGACATAGCTTGGTACGTCTTTGTTCTCAAAGTAACTATTCCATGCGCACCACGAAGTCGCGGTCAAAAGCTAGTTGTCGAGATAACTGAGATATTGGCCGATGATTGATAATATAATGCATCGTCACATTTTTCAGTCAAATTATCTTTGTCTGCGGATATAGCTCTACATTTATTGTTTTGAGTTCAATTTGGAATTTATTATGTCTGAAATAAGGAAACTCGATTTTGATTTTAAAGTTCCTAAGGATCTAAAGTCAGTGAGGTATTCGCTAGCAGCTATAAATGGGGTGTATTTGGTGAGTTGTCAAGTTACACGAGAGAACTCTTCAAAGGTTAATAGTGCGGTGCGGACACAAAACTTTGTAATACGTGTTCTTTGATAGAGACATATGATTTCTATCACGACCAGGGGTCTAAAACGGTCACTTTGGCAGATCATAATATGAATTGTGTTAAAAATCGTAAAATGGACCTTTCATAATAGTAACTGCTTCTGTGCCTATTTAGGAAAATAGATCATAATAGGAAAATTATATGAATTGCATTAAAATTCGTAAAATGGTCACAGACGCAGTTACTATTATTAAAGGATCATTTTACGCTTTTTAACGCAATTCATATGATGATCTGCTAAAGTGGCCATTGTAGATACCCTGGTCCTGGAACCAGCATCGTTAGCACAAGAGAGAACTCTTCCCGTCGGGGCTGTGGGTCCCGTCGGGGCTGCGGGTTGTTCATAAGAGAAACCGTGGCCTCAAAATAAAGGTCTAAGAAGGAACATGGGTGGATTTTAGTCGATAGAAGTCTGACACTCCCTTTCGCTCAGCCCAGAAAACCAGGAAGTGTGGCAGAAAAATGGGGAGGGCTATACCCAGCAGTGGGTACTTCCGGGCTAATAAGATGCTGATCTAAAAGTATGTTTATTAAATACAATGCTTTGTATTTTTAAAATGTTTTTGCTGCTTATTGTAGATAGATGTGCAAGATACAATTCTTAACTATAAATATAATTTTAGATATGTCCAGTTTCTCAATAAATGTACCGAAGTAAAATTTTTGAAGTAACATTTTAAAAATACAAAGCATTGTATTTAATAAACATACTTTTGTTTAAAAAAGTAATGATTTGACTTATCAATCGGGAATGCGTCCTTAACACAGAAACAGAACTAAAAGATTTAAAAACCATATTGAAGGTAGTTCAAGAAAAAGCAAATAAAGTCGAGGTTTTAGAAAATAGAATTAAAGTTCTTTTGGAAAAAAATGAACAATTGGAGACCAGTCTTGCTGCCAGCAATATCAAGGAGAAAAGTAAGACTGAAGAAGTATCGAAAAAGCCGGCTTTGTCATTTGCAAAAATAGTCAAGGAAAATAAAACGGAGGTACTTAACAATTTATCAACTAAGGAATGTGTGGCCACAAAATCAGCAGGCATGGTAATAAACAGCCAAAGACAAGAAACAATTAGAGAGTCAAGTTTAAATGGACCAGCTAACGTTAACGAAAAACAACATGAAGACCCAGGAAAAGAAGAAAACTGGACATTAGTTAATAAAAGTAAAACCAGGTATCCAAATAGCGAAGTGAGGAAAGGAGGTAGCGTGGGGTTAAGTGCAATTCAGGGAACTGAGCGTAAAAAATATTTGCATGTATGGCGTCTGCAAAAAGAAACAACTGTGGAAAATTTAGAAGAATATGTGAAAACGTTATACGGAGATGCAATACCGATTAAAATAGAGAAAATTAACCACAAAACAGAAAGAGATTATGCTTCCTTCATTATAGGAGTGCCGGAAAGCAAGTATGAAGTATTGTGTCAACCAGAAAGTTGGCCAGTGAACATTGAGTTCTGCGAATGGGTGTGGTTTCGGAGACAAACCAATAAACAACAACCCCCGGAATAAAATGGTGGAGATATTTTACCAAAATGTAAGGGGACTCCGCACTAAATTGGAGGATTTTTATGTAGGAGTTGGGTGTTCAAACGCAAACTTATTTGCCATAACAGAAACAGGCTGCAATGAGTCTATACATGACGCAGAATTGATTCCGCCTGGTTACTCCATTTTACGATGTGACCGAGCAGATGGGCGCAAACACGGAGGCGCGTGTCTCGTGGCCACACCGAGTTTCGAGCTGCGGCGAGTGTCCCTACCCGGTGACGTCAACATCGATCAGCAGGTATTTGAAATAGTTTGCGCGTCAGTGTACCAGCGTAATAGATTATTGTTTTTGTTATGTGTTGCTTATGTTCCACCTAATACTAACGAAAATGAATACATGGCCCTATTTAGAATTATTGAAGGATTGTGTAAAATTTATAGTGACACTATTGTAATAGGTGATTTCAATTTGTATTCTTGTCCTGTAAACATTCTCAACTATTTTCAATGTTTTGAAACTTGTTGTGGATTCACTCAGAGTAACAAAGTAGATAATTGCAATGGTCGACAACTAGATTTAGTGTTGAGTACATTCGTGGAGGAAGAGAGTGTGAGCGTGCGCGCGGCAGAGGTGCCGCTCGTGGCGGTTGACGCGTATCACCCGCCGCTCGAGGTGACGGTTAGTCTGCGGGTGCGTCAGCGCCAGCACGCGAGCTCATCAGCACCAATGGTGGATGAACCTCTAGGCTGGAATTTCAATAAGGCCGATTTTTTCGTAATGTACTCATCATTGGCGTCAGTAGATTGGTCTCCAATGTATGAGTTAGATTTACAAAGGAGTTTAGACTATTTCTATAATATTATTAATTCCATTTTAGATGATTGCGTTCCAAAGAAAAAGCGAAGTCGTGTAAGCTCAAGGTATATATACCCTGAGTGGTACACTGCTGAAATAATTCGCGACATAAAAATAAAGGCTGTTCTCCATAAGCAGTACAAAACAAGTGGGATGAGGTCTGATTACGAAGCGTTTGCTCAGTGTAGAACTAAAGTAAAAAAAAATATATTTTGTGCTCGTGAACAATATAAGCATCGTGTTCAATATAATATGCTGGAAGATCCAAAGTCGTTCTGGAATTACGCAAAATCTAAAAGAGGTAGTAGAAACCCACAAAAAATTTTAAAGAATGGCGAAGCGTTGAGTGATGAACAGTGCGTTAGGGAGTTTGCCGAGTATTTTTATTCGGTGTATAGTACGGAGCCGGCCGAGTTAGATGTGAGTGCAGCGATGGCGGAAGCGGGCGGGGAGAATGGAGCGGCGCGGGTACATCTTGATATCTTGCAACTATCGGACGTATATTGCGCGCTTCAACTACTTAAACCGAAAAGGTCTTCGGGACCGGACGGCATCCCGCCTTACATCTTTAGGGATTGTCGAATGGTGTTAGCTAAACCGTTGCAACATATGTATTTATAATAAATGCCTGAATGGAGCTGTGTTTCCTGAGAGGTGGAAGATTACCCGCGTTGTTCCAGTGCCAAAGGGAGGCTCAAAGATGACGGTAGATGGCTACAGACCTGTCGCGGTGCTGTCGACCCCGGCTAAGGTTTTTGAAGCTGCCATTCACAAGAATATATTTCAACAGGTCCGCGGTCAGTTATCAGACGCTCAGCACGGGTTTCGACCGGCAAAAAGCACTACTAGCAATCTTTTGAGCCATATGGCAAGTCTGGTGCCATCGGTAGACAGTGGGGGGCAAACTGATGCTGCTTACTTCGATTTTAAGAAAGCATTTGATTTAGTTAATAATGATGTATTGCTTAAGAAGTTGGCAGCATTTGGTTTCACTCCGCATCTGCTTAGGTTTTTTGCCAGTTACTTAAACGGTAGGCAACAGTATGTGGAATATGCGGGGCACAAGTCAGAGCCATATTTTACCAGATCTGGGGTGAGTCAAGGCAGTAACCTTGGGCCTTTGCAGTTCATTCTAGTCATTAATGACCTGCCAGAAGTTGTAAAAGACGCCAAGTGTTTGCTGTTCGCTGATGACCTCAAGCTATCGCTAGAGATAAGTGGAGTGGATGACTGCGAGAGGCTTCAGAGAGACATAGACAGGGTGGTGACCTGGAGCAAGAACAACCTCTTGCAGTTCAACACCTCAAAGTGTGTAACCATCACTTTCTCTCGCGCGCGGGCTCCTATCCTATATAATTATAATCTGGACGGATCGCAAATGGCTAGGGCTGCGGAAGTTAGGGATTTAGGGGTGAAATTCAACACTGAGCTGACGTTTCGTGATCACATCATAAGCTGCTGCAAAAAAGCGTACCGAAATTTAGGGTTTATGCTCCGTATGGTACGTGAATTTACCAACATAAAAGCGGTCATAGCTTTATATAACGCTTTGGTTAGAAGTCAACTAGAATGTAACGCAATTATCTGGGCTCCACATGAATCTAAATATAGGCTCATGTTGGAGAAAGTACAAAATAAGTTTGTCAGGTACTTATATTTAAAATTGTATGGTGTATAAGTACCCATTTTATCCGCTCATGTACCCAACTTTATTTATTTTGGGTATGGTTGGGTATAACGAGCTGGGGGTCAGGAGGCATCTCACACTCACCTCGTACATATTCAAGGTACTTAGAGGGAAGGTACATCATGCGGATATTTTAGGGCAGATAGGTTTGTGTGTTCCGGACAGGTACGTGGGGCGACGTCGACAGCCACGCTTGCTGGCGGTGCCGCGCGCGCGGACCAATCTATTGGGCGAGGCGCCACTGACGCGGGCACTCCGCATTCTTAACCTCATAGCTTGTGACATTGATTTATTTGGTTGTTCTCTGAGTGAGTTCACAAAAAATGCTATGTTTGTAATAAGTTATAAAATTTAAACTAGTATTTGCGTGGGTGCGCGAGCTGCGCGCAGCTCGCGAGGCGTGAAGGGGGGGAGAGGGGGAGCTTTGAAAAGTGATTTCGACTAACGCATTGCACCTCTCAATGAATCTGAAAAAAAAAAATTTCAATGCAGCTCGCGGTACTACCTACCTACACCTACCTACTACCTACCTATACCTACCTACACCTACCTACACCTACCTACACCTACCTACACCTACCTACACCTACCTACACCTACCTACACCAACCTACACCTACCTACTACCTACCTACACCTACCTACTACCTACCTACACCTACCTACACCTACCTACACCTACCTACACCTACCTACACCTACCTACACCTACCTACACCTACCTACACCTACCTACACCTACCTACACCTACCTACACCTACCTACACCTACCTACACCTACCTACACCTACCTACACCTACCTACACCTACCTACCTACTACCTCCTACTACCACTAAAAGAACATTACCCTAAAGTTTGCTTGTCGTCGCCCCTGAGTTACGCTCCACTCAGGACCTATCTACCACCGGAAAGCTATCATGACATTATCCCTACGCTACGGGGGTCGCCGGCTCGCTTCGCTCGCCCGCTCCCCCCTTCGCTTTACTCGGTCTCGCAGGTTCGCTCCACTCAGGACCTACCTACCACCGGAAAGCTATCATGACATTATCCCTACGCTACGGGGGTCGCCGGCTCGCTTCGCTCGCCCGCTCCCCCCTTCGCTTTACCGGTACCACCATTTTACTTCCCCGAGCCTCCTATCCTATACGAATCTGTAAACAAAAGAGAAAAAAAGGGGTGAAGAGGGGGGGGTGTGTGAATTGGGGGGAGAGGGGGGGAGTTTCTAAAAATGATTTCGACTAACGCAATGCCCCTCTCAATGAATCTGAAAAAAAAAATGTTCCGAGTCTCTTAACTTCCGAGATCCGAAAGGGGGGGGATGGAGGGGGGCAAGGGGGTCAAATTTGAAAAACGGATTATACTTCCCCGAGCCTCCTCTATATGAATCTCACGAATGACACCACCTACCTACACCTACTTACCACCTACCTACACCTACCTACTACCTACCTAAACCTACCTACACCTACCTACTACCTACCTACACCTACCTACTACCTACTACCTACTACCTACTACCTACCACCTACCTACTACCTACTACCCCTACCACCTACCTACTACCTCCTGCTACTACTAAAAAACATTAACCTAAAGTTTGCTTGTCGTCGCCCCTGAGTTACGCTTCACCCACTCAACCTTCGTTACGCTAAGGAGGTCGCCGGCTCGCTTCGCTCGCCACCTCCCCCCTTCGCTCCACTCGGTCTCGCAGGTTCGCTCCACTCAGGACCTACCTACCACCGGAAAGCTATCATGACTTTATCCCTACGCTACGGGGGTCGCCGGCTCGCTTCGCTCGCCCGCTCCCCCCTTCGCTTTACTGGTACCACCACAGGATAGGCCCCTTTCAATGAATCTGAAAAAAAAAATGTTCCAAGTCTCTTAACTACCGAGATCCGAAAGGGGGGGTGAAGGAGGGCAAGGGGGTCAAATTTGAAAAATGGTTTTAACTTTCCCGAGCCTCCTCTATACGAATCCGTAAACAAAACAGAAAAAAAGGGGTGAAGAGGGGGGGGGGGGTGAAGGGGGGGAGAGGGGGGAGTTTCTAAAAATGATTTCGACTAACGCAATGCCCCTCTATATGAATCTGAAAAAAAATTCGTTCCAAGTCTCTTAACTTCCGAGATCCGAAAGGGGGGGGATGGAGGGGGGCAAGGGGGTCAAATTTTCAAAATGGTTTTTACTTCCCCGAGCCTCCTCTATACGAATCCCTAAAAAAAAACACGTAAAATCTCTTTATTTCCGAGATCCGCCTAAAAGGGGGGAGAAGGGGGGCAAGGGGGGCAACACTAAAAAATGATTTTTACTTTACCGAGCCTCCTCTATACGAATCCGTAAAAAAAAAAAAATACGGGTCTCTTAGTTTCCGAGATACGATAGGGAGGGGGGGGAAGGGGGGGGGAAAAGGGGGATTTCGGACTTTTCCCATACTCACCAGAGTTACTTGTTTACGAATCTGTCAAAATATACCCACCTCCCCATCCACCATCTGGGAGAACAATTATGTCAGTCAGTCAGTCAGTGAGTGAGTCAGTGGTAATTTAGCTTTATATAGTATAACTAGTATTTGCGTGGCTGCGCTCGCTGCGCGCAGCTCGCGGGTCTGCTTACCTACACCTGCCTACTACCTACCTACACCTACCTACTACCTACCTACACCTACCTACTACCTACCTACACCTACCTACACCTACCTACACCTACCTACACCTACCTACACCTACCTACACCTACCTACACCTACCTACTCAACCTTCGTTACGCTTCACCCACTCAACCTTCGTTACGCTAAGGAGGTCGCCGGCTCGCTTCGCTCGCCACCTCCCCCCTTCGCTGCACTCGGTCTCGCAGGTTCGCTCCACTCAGGACCTACCTACCACCGGAAAGCTATCATGACATTATCCCTACGCTACGGGGGTCGCCGGCTCGCTTCGCTCGCCCGCTCCCCCCTTCGCTTTACCGGTACCACCATTTTACTTCGCCGAGCCTCCTATCCTATACGAATCTGTAAACAAAACAGAAAAAAGGGGTGAAAAGGGGGGGGGGGGGGGGTGAAGGGGGGGGGAGGGGGGAGTTTCTAAAAATGATTTCGACTACCGCAATGCCCCTCTATATGAATCTGAAAAAAAAATCGTTCCAAGTCTCTTAACTTCCGAGATCCGAAAGGGGGGGGATGGAGGGGGGCAAGGGGGTCAAATTTTCAAAATGGTTTTTACTTCCTCAAGCCTCCTCTATACGAATCCCTAAAAAAAAAACACGTAATTCTCTTTATTTCCGAGATCCGCCTAAAGGGGGGGAGAAGGGGGGCAAGGGGGGGCACTTTGAAAAATGATTTTTACTTTACCGAGCCTCCTCTATACGAATCCGTAATAAAAAAAAAATACCGGTCTCTTAGTTTCCGAGATACGATAGGGAGGGGGGGGAGGGGGGGCAAAAAGGGGGGGTTTGGGACTTTTCCCATACTCACCAGAGTTACTTGTTTACGAATCTGTTAAAATATACCCACCTCCCCATCCACCATCTGGGAGAACAATTATGTCAGTGAGTCAGTGAGTCAGTGAGTGGTAGTTTAGCTTTATATAGTATAACTAGTATTTGCGTGGGTGCGCGAGCTGCGCGCAGCTCGCGAGGCGTGGAGAGGGGGAGAGGGGGCGCTTTGAAAAATGATTTCGACTAACGCATTGCACCTCTCAATGAATTTGAAAAAAAAATGTTCCAAGTCTCTTAACTTCCGAGATCCGCCTAAAGGGGGGGTGAAGGGGGGCAAGGGGTTCAAATTTGAAAAACGGATTATACTTCCTCGAGCCTCCTCTATATGAATCTCACGAATGACACCACCTACCTACACCTACTTACCACCTACCTACACCTACCTACTACCTACCTAAACCTACCTACCACCTACCTACACCTACCTACTACCTACCTACACCTACCTACTACCTACTACCTACCACCTACCTACTACCTACTACCCCTACCACCTACCTACTACCTCCTGCTACTACTAAAAAACATTATCCTAAAGTTTGCTTGTCGTCGCCCCTGAGTTACGCTTCACCCACTCAACCTTCGTTACGCTAAGGAGGTCGCCGGCTCGCTTCGCTCGCCACCTCCCCCCTTCGCTGCACTCGGTCTCGCAGGTTCGCTCCACTCAGGACCTACCTACCACCGGAAAGCTATCATGACATTATCCCTACGCTACGGGGGTCGCCGGCTCGCTTCGCTCGCCCGCTCCCCCCTTCGCTTTACCGGTACCACCATTTTACTTCCCCGAGCCTCCTATCCTATACGAATCTGTAAACAAAACAGAAAAAAAGGGGTGAAGAGGGGGGGGGGGTGAAGGGGGGGAGAGGGGGGAGTTTCTAAAAATGATTTCGACTAACGCAATGCCCCTCTATATGAATCTGAAAAAAAAATCGTTCCAAGTCTCTTAACTTCCGAGATCCGAAAGGGGGGGGGTGGAGGGGGGCAAGGGGGTCAAATTTTCAAAATGGTTTTTCCTTCCCCAAGCCTCCTCTATACGAATCCCTAAAAAAAAACTTGTAAATTCTCTTTATTTCCGAGATCCGCCTAAAGGAGGGGAGAAGGGGGGCAAGGGGGGCCACTTTGAAAAATGATTTTTACTTTACCGAACCTCCTCTATACGAATCCGTAAAAAAAAAAAAATACGGGTCTCTTAGTTTCCGAGATACGACAGGGAGGGGGAGAAGGGGGGGGAAAAGGGGGGGTTTCGGACTTTTCCCATAGGATTGAGAGTTCATTGTTTACGAATCTGTCAAAATATACCCACCTCCCCATCCACCATCTGGGAGAACAATTCTGTCAATAGATCAGTCAGTCAGTGAGTGGTAGTTTAGCTTTATATAGTATAATGAATATTGTTATTGTGTACACTATCGCATTAGGTAACTCTGTAAAGATAGTCGTAAGATGGAGAAATAAATAAATAAATAAATAAATTTTATTTCAGGCTACAATGGCCCAGAGATATATACCTTATAAACTAACATATATAAAGTAAATACAATTTTTTGTTATTAGTTGAAAGCAAAAAAAAATAGGGGAATCTTGAAGGTTAATTGATCTGAGGTTAAGGGTTAGGTTTCTTGGTTGAATGTTAAATGCATAGTAAACATTTGTATAGGATATAAGGTACCTACTTATTACCACTAAAAATGAAAAAATAAAAAAACTTTTTTGCAAAAAAAAAACAACCGACTTCAAAAACACCAAAAAGAGAAAAATAAACTTCAGAAGAAAAATCAGCTTCTGAAGTCGGTGGCAAAAAAATAAAATCAAACAAACAAATGTCACCGACTTCAGAAGCTGATTTTTCTTCTGAAGTTTTTGTTTTCTCATTTTGGTGTTTTTGAAGTCGGTTGTTTTTTTTTATAGACTATTCTTCTTTTTCGAATTACGATGGCCGTCTATTTTTTTTTCGGCGTGGCAATGTTCCAGTCGGTTCAATCCATGCAGACTGCAGTCTATATTGAGTCGGCCAGAACTTAAATTATTTTAGTGAGAACCATAGTTATACTGTTTTTTTTTATTTCTATGGTGAGAACCCATCAATCAAGGCACTTAGGACACGATACCATTGCGTCCCATTGTTAGGGAATGGCACCACATTTGGACTCGTCGATGAACCATTTTATAAATCTTCGTGTACAGACCGCCCCACATAAAGCTATCCGAAACTGTCAAAATTTCCCAATCAACCTTGAACCTAATGCAAATGGGATAGAGTTTGACAGTACCTCAATAAGCTGGAGCCAGGCCAGTACCTACAGCTTAAAAGAAAAAAATGAATAAGTAGATAATATAATATAATGTAATTGTTTTTCCTTTCAGGCTCTCCTCTTGCTGATGGCTGGCTACTTAGTTTATAGATCACTGTTTGAAAAAGTCGAGATGGAGACTCCACCTCGTCGAGTTCTTAAAACTTCTGCAAAAGACTCCACCGTGGACTCCACGACGGAGTCTTTTGCAGAAGTTCTCCACGGCGGCGCGCGGCGTGGAGTCTTTTCAAAGTGAACAAGATTCAAAATTATTTATTTGCAGCAAATATGGTACAAAAGATGATCAAAATGATATGTAGTGCAATGATACATTTCGCCATAAAGTTAGGGTGCAAACTTTAATCTCAAAAAAAAAAAGAATTATTATATTATTATTATCATTAATGATAAAGACGCTAATTTCAAAACATACAAATTAAATTAGTCGTTTAATAAGTTAAGTAAGTAAAAAGTTTGATATCTCTAAACAAAACAAAATTTTGCTGTTATTTATACTTACTCGTACACTAGAAAGCAAACAACGAAAATGTAATAAAAAATAACAATATTTTTTAATTAAGCAAACACAACATTATAATTACATAATATAATTTAGGAAACTCTATTGATGGATTCCTGTAATGGTTAGATTCAATGAGAAATTCTTATCTTCTTCTCTGTGTCACACTCTTGGCAGAGTGGTCGTGGTCGTCATGACAGGGGTGGTGGCAAGCTGTGTTGAATACATTTATACTTAACCTAAAGTTTTTGTTTTACTTTTTATATCCATTAGTGTGTGAGATCAGTTTATTTTACACTAGCTTTTGCCAGCGGCTTCGCCCGCGTGAAAATGTCGTTTTTCCATACAAACTTTCATCCCCTATTTAACTCCCTTAGGGGTTGAATTTCGAAAAATCCTTCCTTATTCCATGTCTACATTATAAAAGGAACCTCTGTGCAAAATTTCAGCTTTCTAGGTCCAAGGGTTTGGGCTAGGCGTTGATGAGTCAGTCAGTCAGTCAGTCAGTCAGTCAGTCAGGACTTCTCTCTTTATTTATTAGATAAGGTGAAGGCGACAAGGTAGTTCACGAGAATCGAATTTTCTTACGTTTTTTGCAATTTCCCGGTCAGTGTCTGTCATGTATGAGATTCGCGGCAAAAACAAATGTTTATTTACTGAGTAATAATGATTAAAATCACCAATACAACCGTCTCAGTTCATAAAGGTCTCTTGAGTGCCTATATTTTTATGAAAACGGCATTATTTTTATTTTATTTTATACGACTTGAAACTGACCGGGAAATTGCAAAAAACCTAAGAAATGTCGAATTTCATGGGCTATCTTGTCGCCTTCACCTCAAGATAATAAAATAATAAGGAAGCTATGGTATTCAAAGTTAATTTCAACATGATAGTGATAAGATTTTTGTAAACAATAATGTTCCATATTATTATCACAGTTTAACTTATTCTAATTCGAACATGATTTCACTACAGTTATTAATATTGTGTAACATATTTAATTCGGTACCTTCGTCTTCATGAAAAGTATTAATAAGAAAATGCAACGTAATTGTGAATTTGTTTCAGTATCTACCTACCTACTTAAAAACGCAAGGCGGAGAACACCGGCGCAATTTCCCCTATTCTTAAATTCCACCCCGTTGTTCAGGAAAATGACAGTTGACGTCATTTCCCGCCTACATTGTATGAATAGAAAGTTCAGGTTAAATTATTGTAAAATTAAAATGTAAATACAGTACCTATGTGTTTTTCTTATCGCAACCAGTAAGTACTAAAATCGTAGCCGTTACGAGCTCCACGAAGCGAGTTAAAATTAACACATTTTGTCATATCGTCTGCAAATTGCAAGCGAAGCTATTGTGTGCTATAATTCTCTCTCGTTTCTAAAGATTTTTGTACTCATACATTATTAATTAGTGACGTTTCTATCGAGAAATAATCTGTGTTATTCTGAACACAATTCGAAATTCAAAATTTCATAAACCGTGTCATCTGTGTGGTTCAGTTTTACACGTATCGTGCAAGAGTGAGCGACGTTCGCCTCCGATGAGATAAATCCGCTTGTTTTCCTTATCAAGATTAATATACCTACCTATAGTGATAAAAATATCTGTAGCCAGTTAAGACGACGACGCTAGAAGCTGTCACGCGAGCGTACACGTATCAATTTGAATAAATTACAACAAAATGTGGTCGAAACTGTTTACGACTGTGAAGTACATATTAGTGACTGTCAATTTTCTGTTTTTGGTAAGTAGTGTGTGTGTTGTGCGCTGTTGTTGTTACTACTGGAGGTAGTTCAATATTATTAGTGTCGCTTGTGATATTTACAGATCACTGGCATTGTTATTCTATCTGTCGGCGGGTCCGTACAATCGGCGTACAATGGCTACCACCCGTTCCTCACGGATAGATTCTTCTCTTTGCCAGCGTTCTGCATTGCGACTGGTGTCATCATATTCCTGATCTCGTTTGTCGGCTTCTATGGAGCCTTCATGGAGAACTACATGATGAGCATGGCGGTAAGTGGAACATTTGTTATCAATACGTCATTCAATGGCCGTGAAAGCCTGTTATCTCATAGTCTGTGTTCTGTTCCGATTCGTGCAAACTGTAGTGATTTTTCGTGATTCATTCATCATAATTGAAGTCTATTAATTGATGGGCCATGGCATTGAATGAAACTGATAAATTGTTGTTTGTTAATTATACGGAAAGTAGCTAAGCAGTGCAGACATTTAAAATAACTGACAGCTAGCTTCTAAGTTACGCAGTAATTTAGTTCCTAATCACAGGCCGTAAATTTTCAGCTTGATCCCAATGTCAAGAGAACCTTTTTTTCTATTCTAGAGGCACATTATCACTGTAATGCTAATATTCTGTGAGGCTGCGTCACTGCTCGAAAGTAAACACAATTATCATAATCACGGCGATATTCACGAGATAATTACATCAGTATTTGTCGGAACATAACGTTTTTGACATAAAACGTCTGATGTTGACGCAGGGCTAGCCTGGGATGTACGGAATTAGATTAGTTTACTTTTTGTTCGAAGTACCGGCCGCCTGCCCTACATATCGTTTAGATTCGAAGGAACGTCCCAAAGAAATGTCAGTAGTTATAAATTACCACGCACTTAATCTTCAGAGATAATGAAAGCAAATAGGTACTGTAATTGTTTGTCTCATTTTTAGATTTGAATTGTAGAAATATCTTGTGTTATGTAGAAGTAACGAGTCACCTTAAAAAAGTGATAAGATGGTGATGAGTAGTTTTTTTAGTCGTGACTGTTTAAGGCCAGGTTGCAGTACTTTGTTTTTATGTACGCACGACCTCGCCCCCCGCCCTGCCGCGCGAGCGATCTATTGCCTAAATTTTGACTGTTTTTTGCTTCTTGGAGAAAAACTATAAAGAAATTATACAATCTGTTTTCACCATTTACTTCAGAATAAAAAGTTCTATCTACTGATATAACTTTCATATAAATTCATGATGAAATGTCTTAGCAGTACACGTTTGAAATTGTGATTTAGAGTCATGTTTGATAAAAAAAAGTATCGAGCCGATCATTCTAAATCGCGTTTCTATCTTTACGATTTATAACCCGGTTCATTAAAGAAAGGAATCTAAAATGGCAACACATGGCATGTCCTCTCGCTCGCTCACTATAGTGTGCGAGCGTGAGGACATGATAAAAACCGCCATTTTAGATTCCTTTCTTTAATGAACCGGGTTATACTAGAGAGTATGTTCAATTTTTATGTAATGATTTTTATAGGTTCAAAAATCTTAAAATTACTGCAACCCGGGCCTTAAGAGCATAGACGGGCTGCGTATAATATACGTATAACCCGGTTCATTAAAGAAAGGAATCTAAAATGGCAACACATGGCATGTCCTCTCGCTCGCTCACTATAGTGTGCGAGCGTGAGGACATGATAAAAACCGCCATTTTAGATTCCTTTCTTTAATGAACCGGGTTATATATATAACTATTGCCGTCGCGCTGCGCTCTAGCAACCGGGCGGTATCAATATGTGAGTGCGATAGAGACAACTGCAGCTCAGAACGATTTTACCTATAAAAAACCTTGACCGATCGACGTTTCGTATTCTCCTGTTTTCTCCTCGAAACCTAAGCCAATTAAATTATATTTGGTATCAAAATTTAAAGGAAGATTAGATCTATGCCCCTATTACTTGTTTTTATTTTAAAAACTTTTCAATTTTCTTTGGTAGTCATCTGATTACGTAGGTAAAAACGGGCTATTTTTTTTAGGTTTTTGGTAAGTCATATTTATTTTTGTAATAAATTTTTTGAAAAAAAAAAATGACAGGGGCATGCCTTCAATAGACCTGGATTTTTATAAATAGAAACGATTACTCTATAGGGGCCTAGTAGCATTTTTGTTGGCATTTAGTTGGGCCACATACATTTTTGTTGGCATTTAGTTGGGCCACATACCTCTGTATGTGGCCCAACTAAATGCCAACAAAAAATGCTACTAGGGGGAATACATTTGTATGGAAAAATGCAGCCCGTCTACGCTCTTAAGGTTACAATAGATTGCAATTTAGGTACAAAGACGGTTATTTTGCACTTTTTTACTTTGCTAACAAAAACAAATGAAGGACTTATTACCAAAAGAACGTCATCGAAAAGTTCAAACGTTTCGGTAGAACATATTAGAGAATTTCCCTTCTTTAGGGAAAACCGGGCACAAACCGGGCACAAACCGGGCTCTGTGACTGGAATTGTTGTTTGTTGTCCCGGTTGATGTCAATAGGCTCGCCCCCTATTACTAACAACCTCCCCCCCCCCCTCCCCCCTTATATAACTGGCGCAATGTGTTTCGTTTAGGTACCCAAAATATCTAACACCGAGAGTTGGTTACTATGGTGATAGTTGGCTATTGACCTGGCGCCAATTGACAATAAATTGGTCTTACATTCTGTGAGTAATGATTTGGAAACATATTGTGTGCAGGTTGTTTTATAATGGTGCTTCACTGATTTCCTTTCTGGCATGTCCACGACAAATATTGTCCAGGACAAAGTTGTTTTTTTTTTGGGTAACAGTAATTTTTTTTCGAAAGAGATACCGCGACCCTGGAACAAAAAAGGGCTAAGAAGGAACATGGGTGGTTTTTAGTCAGTAGATGTCTGAAACTCCCTTCCACTACGCCCAAAGCAAAAGGAGTCAATTGATGATTTCCCACCCAATAAAAAAAATACTATGTAACATTTTCATCGCAATCGGCAATTTGAAAAAAATACTGTTCCATACATTTAGATCGAAGTTTTTTTTAAATAGCCGTCGGAAATTTTCTATGAAGAGTGATGAATGCTTCTTTCCCCTTTCTCCCTGAAAGTGGAGTCGGTGACTGAAAAGTGGTGCCTATGGTAATCGATTGCCATGGTCATCATCTTTCTGCTCTTGTCCCTTACTTGTTGTCAGCGCAACACGTTTTCTTCTTCTGAAACCTTCTGTCAACCGTCACGCTATCATTTACTCCTTTTTGATCGAATGTCATGGTATGGTCACATCTTATTATGATGCAGAGGTATGAGGACAATGCTCCCACATTGTCCTCATACCTCATATCCATCTCCTCCATAGTATATATTACGTAGTTTTGAGTGAGTGAGTTTGAGTGAATGTGGATGGCTTTAAAAGTAGAGGAAGACTAAATAAATTATGGCTCGTTGGATCACTGCTTGTAGGATGACATTATAGCTAGAAATGAGGAGACTGCTGAGATGTCGTGCAATAGAGTATGGAAGAAGTAAAATGCTGCGCCGACCCAAAATGAATTGGGATAAGGGCAGGGGAATGAAGTTAATAAATTATAATTATTTGTAGGCTACTTGCTGTCTATCTCTGTGACTGGCCTGTTGGTCTAGTGGTTAGTGACCCTAACTGCTACGCCGGAGGTCGTGGGTTCGATTCCCACCCAGGACAAATGTTTGTGTGATGAGCACGTTTGTTCTGTGTCTGGGTGTAATTTATCTATAATATGTATGTATTTAGAAATATATAAATATGTTTATCAGTTGTCTAGTACCCATAACACAAGCTCTGCTTAGCTTGGGACTAGATGGCGTTGTGTGATAGTTGTGGAATATTATTATTATTATTATCTCACATAAAACTGTCATCTATGTTTCTTCATCGTGAGGCTCGTGTCTAACCTAGGCCTCTGACATGACATGGTTTTACATGTCATTGAAAAATATCTCTCAGATATGCTGGTTTCCTCACGTTGTTTTCCTTCACCGAAGCAAGTACATTTTTTTTTTGATACGCTCTTGATCTTCCAATTCAGAGGTGCGTTTTCTCGAGACCCATGACAGTCCGATGGTGACACTACTATACAATCACTGAAATTCCAAATCCTAGTAAATAACAAAAGAAAAAACGTAGGTAATGCGTTGTAAGAAACATAAACTACGTACAATCGAAAATGATAAATAAGTTCCTGAAGATGTTCTGTTTACTGATACAGGAAATGGGCACTTCAAGATATTAAATTAAATACCTACTATGTATACATAACTGACATATATGAATCATCATGCAAAAAAGGTATGTAGGCAAATGCAGATAACTTTTTTGATCCCAATACTTAGACATCTTATCTTTTTCTACTCGTACTTATTGATTTCTTGAAGAAAGTTTTGAGCATATATGAGATAGCAAGGTAAGGCCAAAGAAAACATGGAAAGACTGTTTTAAAAGACTATAAATGTACAGAAATGTCGGCTGAATTTGTGCCCGGTTGGTATTAATAGGCTAGAGCCTCCTATTACATGGGACTTAAAACATAACTAGCGAAATGTGGATGTATTATAAAATTAGGTTTCACATCAGTCTGTCTAATAAACCTTCGAGGATTCGGAGGATTACAAGTGGGTGGGATGTTATGTTGTGTCGGCTGATGAGGAAGAACTTGTAAAGGGTGGAAGAATTATGACAATCGATAGAAGCCCGGATGTTTTTTTTGGGAGAAGTTGAAAGTTTGTTTGTCTGCAAAAACTTCCCGATGTTTGTAGAAAATACGCAAATTACACACAGTCAATCCTAAATTGTCATTTAGCCTAAGGTCCTAGGCTGTTTCCGATTCAGATGTTAATCTTCGTCAAGGTAAAACATTATACACAAAACATTTCATTGTTTTCATCATGCATGACTGGCTTTTATTATTTCTGTTGACCTTCCAATGGGTTTAGACTTTAGATGTTGGCCATTACCTACGCATTCATTTATTTACGTAAGTAGTGTCAGATGTAAAACAAAAGGGATGAATTAAAGCTAGGCTCTTACATGTGGCTGAGATGAGAATGCTAAGGGGGATGTGTGGTGTTACACGAATGGATAAACTATGAAATAAGTAGATTGACTGATTTGTTGTACTCAGTGCATGTTTACATACAGGCGGGGCGTCGCGCGGCGCGTGCTGCGTTTGTATTTCCAACACCATGGCGATGTATGAAAAAGTTAATGATTTCAAACGTCGATTTTACGAGAAGCGATTTATCGCTCGTTATTATAAAACGCAGCGTTTGTTGCGGTGGACCCGTCTCTCACTAAATTAATAAAAAAGCACAAGACAAGCCTTCTGCACGCGCCGCGCGACGCCCCGCGACTCTGTAAACGAGTCCTTTGTGGTCGCGAGCACGACGACTGCGGTACAAGAAGTTCTGGGATTGATTCGTCAGTGAAAATGTTATTGGGTTATTCTATCAAAAATTTTCAGTAGCAGCCTCGGCATTTGTGCCCGGATGATAGCAATAGGCTGGTCCCGTAATATATGGGACTTAAAATAACTGACGAAATGAAGGTGTTACTCTGCCTACTCCTTCGAGGATTACAGACGTGATGTTTATGTAAATTAATATTATTTTGGTTTAACAGTCAACAAAAGGAATCTTTTCGTAGATTTGCACACCCAGTACTATTATTTCCTGTATGAAAATATTTATATCTGCAAACAAAACGAATAGATAAGATTGATCAAACGGAACTTTCACGGTTACATATTTTGCGTAAATATCAAAATTTTAAAGGGGAAATGGATTGATTACATGCCTACCATAGGGTAATATCGGTGATTTATCCCTTCAAAAACAGTCATTAACTGTTCACCAAATAAATTACAAATAGTATGACAACAGAAAAACAAAAAACAACACACATGGTAAATATCCCGTTTCAAAATTAATGATAAATGTTAGTCCATGTCAGTTTAAATACTTATATGATCTACTTTATTGTGATCATTAATTAACGTTAATAATAATTATAACAATTAAAGTATTGTCTGATGATAAATTGATGATAATCTTTTGAACAAGGTGGTTTTAACCTATCAACAATTTAAATACACAATTTATCAGTTCTTCGATGTCTATCGATATTTTTCCCAAATAGGGAACCACTTAGGACACTAAACAATATAGTCTTACCTATATATTGGCTTATAGGCCTCCCACTTGGTGGACCGATGACCTGGTGAAGGCGAGACGCACGGGACCGGTCAATGTGGCGACAACTGGGGGAAGTCTAAGTCCAGCAGTGGACGTCTTTTGGCTGAAATGATGATTATGATGTGATATTGGCTTATTGATAATGATAACCCTAGTAATTACAAATTCTGGCACCAATTCTGCCTCGACTGTAAGGCCTCTAGCTAGGGCGTAAAACTTATAGACTTAGTGACAGAATTTGCTAAGGGCACCCCTATGGGGTACGGACCTCGGCTTAGGGCGTCATTTGGCGACAAAGGGACAGCATGTATCCATTGGGACCCCGTTACAACTGAACTACTGCTGACAACGATCACCAATCAAGCTTTATAATCACCCGAAAATCCCCAATCTGATGATTCATATTTTCCCCAATGATAACCATGTCATCTTACCATTTCCAGTTCGCGGGCGCCATGGTTCTGATGTTCATCTTCCAACTGTCTGCCTGCATCGCCGGGTATGTGCTGAAGGGCAACGCGGTCGCACTGGTCCAGCATCAGCTCGTTTCCACCATGGACCTGTACGGCAATAGGAGCGTCGAAGTCACCAAGCTTTGGGACCAGGTTCAAGAGGATGTGAGTATTTAATCAATTAATTAGGCTTTGCGACGTGAGGTAAGATGCCTACAAAGTAGGTGGAACCAGTAGCTCCACCTATTTTGAAAACGATTGTAGCTCGGAGCTACAATCTTGGGGTTACAGGGTTCAGTCTTCCTTTTTTTTTACTGACTAAAAACTAGCCAAGTTCCTTCTTAGCACTTTGTGCCGAGGCCGCGGTATCTCTTTCGAACAACTATATTGTGCCCGAACGGGGCATCCCGCAGCGCCGACGGGGGTTCACTCTACCTTAAACAAGCCTGAGTTACTATAGGTTGAGCTGATAAAAACGATTTTAAGTTAATTATTAACATACTGCCTTGTTGGTATAGTGGTCCTAAGCACGACTGCTGTGTATGCGCTCTTGGGTTCAATTCCCACTATTCCCAGGTTGGGTTTTTCCTTAAGGAATTTCTCAGCAGCAGCCGCGGAATCTGAATTTGAGCCTGCTTGATGGCAATAGGCTCCCCGCCTATTACTTTAAACATAACTTGTGAAATGTGGGTGTACCAATTTGATAAATAAGTAATTTCCCAGACTGTATCAACTGTATGACATAACATTGATCTCAAGGAATAAAAAACAATTGCAGTTGATTAGTTCTAATCTAGCTGGTGGCTGGCGGCACCATGAATGAGTCAGAATTAATACATAAGGATACATAAATCTTCGTGTACGATAATTGTGCAAGGTATTATTAAAACGCAAGACGTAGGTAGAACAGATAAATACATTTGGTGGCTTCAAAAAGTGTCAATCCCATAATATATCGCACTGCTGTACCAACTCAAAAAAAAATTTCGAGATAACTCATTCTTCATCTGTAAAATTTAATTCTCTACGCGTCAATAAAGCCGTCACTGAAATAGTGCAAGAATTTTATGACTAATTTTAAAACAGTGTTCACTTTTTTACAATCGTTCAGTCAGTTACTTTTTTACAATCGGTCAGTTTTCCATCATTTCTAAAAAAAACTTTATTTTGAGTTGATACAGTCTTGTTAGCAGTGCGATATAGCCTCAGGAAAATTATTATCCAAGCAACCCAGTGACAAACGTGAATCAATTAACATTTCATAACATCACGCCCCGAAGGTTTTGGCAGAGGTGTATAACAATAACAAATAACAGCATCCACATTTCGCCGAGTAAATAATTGAAGGGGTTGGTATTAGGAATTGGGAAAATTTCTAAATGAAAAACTCAAATTACATGTTGTCCGTCCTGGGAAACGCAAGCAACATCTTAAACTCAAAAGCGAAATACCAAACCGAAATCAACCAAAATAACGTTGTTCCATTTATTTTGACTAAAAACCGTTACGTAGGTACTTTTTCAATGTGAAGTGAAGGTTGGTGGGACCAAGCCTTTAAATACTAATGACGGGTTCTGCTATAACTATTATCTCACCTTGGACACGCTACACATGATATGCTTTCAGTTATCACGCAAACTTACTAACACATTTAGCAGGTAGAACAAAAACAGTAATTAAAAATTAAAGTTAATAATAAATATCTCTTTATAGAACGATGACATTAAGATACTAGGCGTCAAAGTACTCCTCCGCTTCGCTATTATCCGGGAACGTGCCCAGAAGACTGACAGCATTGCCACGTTGAATGGCAATGCTAAATTCTTTGAGAAACGAAAGAGCCACCCCTTGGGGTATTTTACGCGCACTCGGAGGTTATACTCCAATAGGGTAGTCGACAAAAAAAAACTAATTAGTCCGTCAGATAGATTTAAAAAAAATATTGAACACGTATTTTTTCTTTTTTCACGTAAACAAAAAATGAAGACGATACAGTGCTTCGAAAAGTCGTGAAACGTCACAGCTTGGTCCAATTTTACCTAACTATGACGTCAAACGCCCCCTCTCCATGGTCTTTGACAAGCTTTATTTTCGTCAATTTTTATTAATTTGATAAAACAAAAAACACGTATCCAATATTTTTCAATAATCTGACTGACGGACTAAACAGAATCATATTTTTTTTAGTCGGTCGACTACCCTATTAAACAGGGGGTTAATGATTGATATTTAACTGGGCATCAATTCAGTCTCCAAAAAATTAAATTATTGACTTGACCACGTGCTTAGAAGCCGCACTTGGAAACACAGCCATTGAGCAGCCGAGGCAGTCTTAAAAAGACATGCTGCTATGGCTTCAATCAGACAATTCAGGTGTCTCATTGCATGCTAGAATGGCGAAGATTTCTCAAAATCAGTAGTTTATGTGTGATGTAGTGTGTGTAATGTAATGCAGAAAATTTCCAAAAACTTTAAAATTTCGATTTCTCAGAAACAACCCCGTTTGGACCCCAAGTAATCGGGTCAAATTTTTGGAAATAAAGTCTATTATCACCCATTTCAAGAATTGTACCCAATCACCCTGTGTAAATTAGAACCCCAGCAGGTCAACGTTATCATCACCTGCCCATGTCATTTAGGACCGGCGCAACACGTTTTCTTTCTTCCATTCTGCCCTGTCAGTCGTCACGTTATCGTTTATTCCTTTTTAACTAAGTTCCTGATTTACAGTTCCAATGCTGCGGTGTAAACAACGCCAGCGACTGGTTCGTACCCCTGGGCACGACAGAAAACCAGGGTCTACCGGTCAGCTGCTGCAACCACGTCTACGGAACAGTGGCTACCTTCAACTGCACCTTGTCTGTGGCCCATGCGACTGGCTGTGCGACATCCTTCGGTAGCTGGGTTCAGTCCCATGCAGCTGGTATCGGCATAGCTGGGATCTTCTTAGTTTTAATGCAGGTGAGGAAACTGGAAGAGTGGGTCTGTCTATGTTTTTATTTAAGACGGTTCCTTCAGAAAGGCAGGTAACGGCTTGGTCACGAGTTTCACACTTAAGCGACACGCGTGTTCGAACAGCCACTGTGGAGATAATACCAGACTATTACTGTCCCACGGCTGGGCAAAGATAACCCGTAACATCAAAACTATTTTGATAATATAACCTAATCATTGCAATTACCAACCTGTTCTATTACTTCAATTTACAAAGTCAAAGTCAAAAATATTTATTTCAAGTAGGCCAGTAACAGGCACTTTTGAATAGTCGAATTAAACTAACTGCGGCACTCAGAGATATCCAACGATTGCTCAAGCCGCCACCCAGCAAAGGCCTGACATAGTTTTGTATGACAAAACTGCCAAAAACCCTTACCAAGCGACGGCCCAAGCAACCACTGAAGCTCTCCGAGTGCGGCAGTAAACTACTGAACTACTGAAGCTAAATAAACTAAGCTACAGTCCAAGTCACAAGGCATAATAACTCGTGAGTGTACTGTAGTTGCCAATTCCAAAGCGTTGGTCTCATGAGAAGAATGGCAAGAAACTTCATGGACACTCTTTTAAAATCGTTTGGGTTTACAATATGTTCAAGGTACAAACATAATCTTGGTATAATACACACATGAAGACTATGCAGATTAGTGTTTGAGATGGTCTTTTGAAGAAAGCACCACACAGATTTGAGTGGAGCCATCCACTCAAATCTGTGTGGTGGACTCAAGGAGCTCAACGTCACGACGAACAATACCAAAGAAAGGACATTTGGGTGGGTCGCTTAAAGTACTCAAACTGCCAAACAATCGTTAAAATTAAATAAAAACCCACACGGTCCTCATATTCACAATATGAAAATAATAATAAAATACATGAAGATCATGCAGATTAGTGTCTGAGATGGTCTTTTGAATAAAGCACCACACAGATTTGAGTGGACCCGTCCAGTCAGTGCAAGCATTTGTCAGTTATCGTGGAGCTCGACTTATAACTCAAGGAGCTCAACGCCAGTACCTATACCGATTCTAATATTAGTTTGTGTTATATATTTTCAGGCCTTGGCAGTAGCAGGAGCGTTGTGGATGGCGAAGATATCTAGAGAAGAGCGAGGGGCGTACCCTTAACTGCGGTGTTACTTAGTATAGTTGTACATGGATCAATTAGCGCGTGGCCATAATCCGAACTAACGTCGCCATTTTGTTTTTTTTTTTAATACAATTTAATAGACAATTTTACAAACAGCTCCTGTCAATTCAATTTAGGTGGCAAAATATTCTTGCAGAAATAAACGTAACTTGTTTTTTTAGTAGCTCTAAAGACTGTTGATCACTTTGTTAATTCAGAACAAATCAATAATTACACGAAAAAGTTACGTATGCATTTCTTAATATTATAGTTAAGCATTTGTAAATTAAATACTTATTTATGTTAAAGTTTTAAATAATAAAAACATCTAACTGTTGTTATAAGTTACATTTCACAATTATTATTTTATCCCTATATAACACAGTTACGTAAGTATATCTACTTATTTATAGCTAAGGAAAATTTTAAGTAGGTACCTATAGGTATATAAATGGTACAGAAGTAAATTATATTATACTTATAGGTAATTTGTACGAGCTTAACGAGCTATGCTACCTACCTATTAAAATATTTATGATGATTAATTTTATTGGTCATTACCTACTGGTTGTAGATGTCAGATATGCAGTCGCTTTATGTAAATCACCTCATCTCGTAACCAGCTGAATAGCTACGAAAATGCTAGACAGATGATGACTAGATGTCTGATTACTAATCATTTTGAGTGCTACCTACTTAATTATTGATAGTAAAATATGTATTAATTTAAATGTTCTAGACTTTAGCATCAAAATGTACAAAATTAAAAGTAATATTGAAAGAATAGCAATAACGAAACTATTTACACACATTATCTTGTCGAAATGTAGATTTTATAAAATCAAACACTGTTTTAAGGTGGTACCCTGAGCAAATAACCTTGAGCATTTGCTCCCTCTTTGCCGCACCCCACCTCTACAATACTTCGTAAACTATTACTTGCGCCACCTGGCGAACTTCTTACGAATACAAGTAAAATTCACAGATCTAAGAAGTAATAGATATGGCATTCAAAGAAATATTTTTTTATGAAATGTTATTATGAATTCAGTTACTATACTCACGTCGATAAATACTTTCAACTTTTACAGTGATACAAATATTACGATTACGAAAATGAGCTCAAAATTAAAATCCAAGATGGCGCCGACGAAAATTTTTGGTTTTTTCGTCATGGGTGTCGTTTTCATGGTTTTCGGGGTCGCTGATTACGAAAATGAGGTCAAAATGAAAATCCAAGATGGCGCTGACGAAGATCTTTGGTTTTTCCGTCATGGGTGTCGTTTTCATGGTTTTAGGGGTCGCTGATTACGAAAATGAGGTCAAAATGAAAATCCAAGATGGCGGCCATGAAAATTTTTGGTTTTTCCGTCATGGGTGTCGTTTTCATGGTTTTAGGGGTCGCTGAATACGAAAATGAGGTCAAAATGAAAATCCAAGATGGTGGCCAGAATTTCTTTTGGTTTTTCCGTCATGGGTGTCGTTTTCATGGTTTTTGGGGTCGCTGATTACGAAAATGAGATCAAAATGAAAATCCAAGATGGCGCCGACGAAAATTTTAGGTTTTCCGTCATGGGTGTCGTTTTCATGGTTTTTGGGGTCGCTGATTACGAAAATGAGGTCAAAATGAAAATCCAAGATGGCAGTAAAGATTTTTCAGGTTTTTCCGTCATGGGTGTCGTTTTCATAGTTTTTGGGGTCGCTGATTACGAAAATAAGCTCAAAATCAAAATCCAAGATGGCGCCGACGAAAATTTTGGTTTTTCGACTATATATATATTTATAAAACGACAGCCATAACGGAAAAAAAGTCGAAAAACCAAAATTTTCCTAGCCGCCATCTTGGATTTTCATTTTGACCTCATTTTCGTAATCAGCGACCCCAAAAACCATGAAAACGACACCCATGACGGAAAAACCTAAAATTTTCCTAGCCGCCATCTTGGATTTTCATTTTGACCTCATTTTCGTAATCAGCGTCCCCAAAAACCATGAAAACGACACCCATGACGGAAAAACCAAAAATCTTCGTCGGCGCCATCTTGGATTTTCATTTTGACCTCATTTTCGTAATCAGCGACCCCAAAAACCATGAAAACGACACCCATGACGGAAAAACCTAAAATTTTCCTAGCCGCCATCTTGGATTTTAATTTTGAGCTCATTTTCGTAATCGTTCCAATATTTGTACCACAGTAAAAGTTGAAAGTACCTACCTATTTATCGACGTGAGTATAATAACTGAATTCATCATGACCAAAAGTATTTGGACGCACCAATAAATATTTCATAAAAAAATATTTCATTGAATGCCATATCTATTACTTGAAATTACTTCTTAGATCTGTTGATAATGTGACGTAAGCGAGCGAGCGCATGAGCCGACGCGGCGCGGTGACGAGCGACACGGGTTTCCCCTTCGAGGCCTGGCGGCATACTGAATGTCAATAGATACAGTTGCGAATACGCTCAGAATTTTGCATAAAAATCTTTATAAAATCAATTTTTGGGTTTTTGAAAAAAATAAACGTACCATAATGTTCATTATGAAATTGCTTATCCATTAGTGTAAAAACAAAATAAACACAATCGTTAGTTTTGGAGAAGTAGCATGTTTTCAATAATTATTTGTCATTTCTGTGGTTTCGTTGTGAGGGGATTAATTAAATATTTTACTTAAAAAAGAAAAAAACAAAACGTACCATTTTAAAGGTAAGATTATGTAGAAATTTAATGTATTTTTTGTTTGTTGATATATCTTTTGTTTAAAGAGTTATAGCTCTAGAAAACTGCACAAAAAACGGCTAGCGCTGCGTTTTGCTAGGGGAACGGCCTTAAGCTTTCACGGTTCATAACTATATTTAAAATGTCACTTGTCCACCCGCGATCATGGCGCTTGCAACAGCGTCGAAATATCGGGAACTCAAAACAAATTAAAATCACGGAAGATATCCCGTAAGTGACATTTTATAAAATCATTAAAATAAATAAATACATTTTGATCTAATATAATATTAATTATCATTACACCTCTAATACCCAAAGAAAATGAATTCAGTGTTCATAGTTGGTATAAGATTCTTACTTACGTGTCATATAACATAACATCACGCCTGTAATCCCCTAAGTGTAAGTCAGAGGTGTACCTAAATGTATACCTACCCACATTTCGTTAGTAATGTTTAAGTCCCATGTAATAAGGGTGACCCTGTTACAATCAACCACGCACAAATCCAGACTCCGTGGCTGCTAAAGTCCATTTCACGAAAGAAGTCTTGCGGACAATTGTGGAACTAAATTTGACAGATGGGGAGATATGGAGAGAGAGAGATAGCAACATTATGTCGCGCGAATACAGCGCTGCGTCTGCGGGACTTCTTTCGTGAAATGGACTTTACAGAGTAATTGGTAATAGAAAAACCCAATAACATTTTCCCGACCCGGGAATCAAATCAAGAGTCGAAGTGCCTTTAAAATAACTAAATATTTTTCTGAATCTAAGATGTGTCTAAGAGTCAGTCTGTCTGTATTCATTCATTTTATCTGTATTGTAGGAGCACTTGTTATTTATTAATTGTTTTGCGTAGGTACTGAGTAAGTGAGTACCTACCTATTGTAAATTAGTAATTATGACCTAGTCATAATAACCATTAGCTATTTGCCTGTTGCGGTTTAGTTGCCCATACCCGCAGTTCAAGTAGGTACGAGTACCTAGTTATATATATATTTTTTTTTTTCTAATATGAACACATTTATTTCAATTAAGCCATGATAAAATTAATTAAAAACTATAAAATAAACTAAACTAACAATAAACTATAAAAAGGCATCGAAATACTGCTCCTCAACGCTGTCAGCCGGTAATGTGCCCAATAATAAGTAAATAATATTACACTTAATAAGTCATAGATATTATGTAGGTACCCGTATATTATTAGTTATTTTAAATATTATGTTTATTGCAGTTAGGTACTTTAATTAAATATGAGAAACCACGGTTCAAAATCAACGAGTTATTTAAACAAGTTATAATATAAAAAATAGTAATTTCGATTTATTCGGAAAGCACGCGAAGCCTTTGGTCCCGACTGTCATTAATTGTAGATCTTTGGCAGTCGTTACAGGTGGTCTGGTGGTACGAAAGTCTTTTTTTTTTGGTGGGTGGAAAATCATCGAATGACCCCCCCGCTCTTGGGCAGAGCGAAGGGGAGTGTCAGACTTCTACTGACTAAAAACCGAACCCATGTTCCTTCTTTGCCCTTGCGCCGAGGCCACGTAATCTAGTACAAAAATCCGCGGCCCCGACGGGAATCCGCGGCCCCGACGGGGTGGTACGAAAGTCTGACAAGTCTTACCAAGGTGTCGTAGTAGTAATTTAATACGATACTAATAGTACATTATGATATAAGTGCGGTAAGTTGAAAATTACAGCCGAGGCGATATTGCTAGCCCGAGCCGTAGGCGAGTGCTACAAGAGAGCAGAGGCT
Organism: Diarsia mendica; assembly: GCA_949316265.1. Lineage (NCBI taxonomy): Eukaryota > Metazoa > Arthropoda > Insecta > Lepidoptera > Noctuidae > Diarsia > Diarsia mendica. Next base: position 4,467,177 of record OX438897.1, read on the forward strand.
GTAATTATCAAAGCGCACGTATGTCATACGACGTTTTATAACACATTTGCGAGGAAATAAATAAAACTCGGACTTTCTTGAACGTATAAATCTTTTATTTGTTCACAAATTAGCGATGCGCGGGCATCAGTGCTTTTTTTTTAAGGCAACGGTACAAAAACAGCCAGTATTACTAATAAAGTAAATTAATATTTTTTTGTTTCTGTTACAGATGTAATTTACTGTCAAAATGAATTAAATTAAAGAATTAAATGTTTATTTTTTATATTTTATCTCCCAAAGTTAATTTTATTCATAAAATATTGACCACTTTTCTGACATAAAAACTTTTTGATTTGCTTTCTTTGCTTTTTTTTTCTTAATTTTTGAAGTGAAAACTTCTTTAGCGGCGTTGAGCACTTTGGGAAATTGTTCTGTGATGGGTATAAAATCTTAAACTCGCGTCAGGACACGTGACCACGTGACCCTGATCGAAAAAGCGTAAGACGGATGGAGAGTAGACAGCTATCCCCTCTCTACGGCGCGGCGAAAATGTATGCCTGGGCCTACTGTTTCGTTTAGGCAGCGCAGGGCGCTTAATAATAATAACTATTAATAATAATATAATTAATAATAATTAATAATAATAATGATGACAGCTGTCAAAATTGAAACAGCTATATCTCGGAAACTATCGACCTTAGACTAGTTGTGTGTAGGGACAATTGATAGGTCTCAATGAGATCTACATTTCGGATGACAGCTGTCAAAATAGAAACGGCTATATCACGGAAACTATCGACCTTAGACTAGTTGTGTGTAGGGACAAGTGATAGGTCTCAATGAGATCTACATTTCAGATGACAGCTGTCAAAATTGAAACGGCTATATCTCGGAAACTATCGACCTTAGACTAGTTGTGTGTAGGGACAAGTGATAGGTCTCAATGAGATCTACATTTCGGATGACAGCTGTCAAAATTGAAACAGCTATATCTCGGAAACTATCGACCTTAGACTAGTTGTGTGTAGGGACAAGTGATAGATCTCAATGAGATCTACATTTCGGATGACAGCTGTCAAAATTGAAACGGCTATATCTCGGAAACTATCGACCTAAGACTAGTTGTGTGTAGGGACAAGTGATAGGTCTCAATGAGATCTACATTTCGGATGACAGCTGTCAAAATTGAAACGGCTATATCTCGGAAACTATCGACCTTAGACTAGTTGTGTGTAGGGACAAGTGATAGGTCTCAATGAGATCTACATTTCGGATGACAGCTGTCAAAATTGAAACAGCTATATCTCGGAAACTATCGACCTAAGACTAGTTGTGTGTAGGGACAAGTGATAGGTCTCAATGAGATCTACATTTCGGATGACAGCTGTCAAAATTGAAACGGCTATATCTCGGAAACTATCGATCTTAGACTAGTCGTGTGGGAGTTGGACATTTTGACCCTGAACGTTAACGATGTCGACTGTACAGTCAATAAAATACAAAAATAATTTATTTTGAACTAGACTGTACAATGTTTTTATGATGCTTAATCGGAGGCATGGGAAAAAATATTCCCGCTCCTCCTACCAATCGGAGTTCCGATCGGAGGACAGGGAAAGACAAAATAAATGGGTTAGCATAGTTATGGCGGAATAATTGAATTTTTAAATAATGAATTTGGTTTAACTATGTCGAATGATCGCAATCTTAGCACAACGAAATACAAAACTACTATTGATGCGGTCTTTATTAGACATTTAAATAGGTTCGAATCAAAACTGTTCGTTTCTTACTTCAGCTACCATAAACCTATCGTATCAGTTTTAGAGATTGGCGATGATAGTTCTGGTAATGATGATGGTGAAAAAGTCGTTGAAATTATGGATGAAAGTTGATTTTTCGGAGAGATAAACTTTTTAATGTAAAATAATTGTAATAGTTTTAAAGTGTTAAATTTTTAATGTAATATAAATTGTCATGTTTGTGTACGATAGCGCAATAAATGAATATTGTATTCTACCACATAAATGATAGTACTTTTATACTGTTAAAGCAATTGGTGCAAAATTATTCCCTAACCATTCCAAAATATCAAACATGCTCAACGTTAATAATCAAGTTTTCACTTCTGCCGGCACTCCCGGAGTGCAACCCGTCTTTTTCTTAAGATTTAAGAAAGTACCGTTGGTTTTAGACGGAGCATGATAAACCGTACGTGTTACCTTATTAGAAAGAAACTCGTGCGTTTTACTTTACGATTACGCACAAGTACGTAATGACATACATTACGATATTGAAATTGGAGAAATAAGAGGCCCTTTACGAGCAAATGTGTTATAAAATAATTTTATCAGAACTTTGAAAAATGATCTATAAAAAACTCGATCCATAAGAAACATACTGTTGTTCAATAATTTGTTATACAGTTTATTTAATTTAATTGATATTATAGAAGGTAAGTATATTGTGGTAATAAAATAAAAGTTTAAAATAATGGTGTTTTTTCTATCAGTTCTTGTTGACAGGGACTGAAGAATTATAAAAGTAGAGCAAGACCAAATAAACCAAGGACAGCTGCCCCCCTCCCGAAATCTGTACCATTGCAGTTAGACCAACCTTGCCGAGACACATCCTATACTACTCGTACTTCAATCAACTTCTGAAAAATTCAAGAAAGAACAAAAAAACCTAAGTCATATCCAAGGAAAGGTGCTACTGTTTCAATTCCGTATACGTTGGTAGAATCCTCCTTTTCTCATTTCTTTATGATTACCGAAATAAACTTAATTTATTCCAGGAAGGGTGCGACATTGTTTACATTATTCATCATTCGCCTGACCTAATCGTAATGCGGCGATGACAGCCAGTTTCCGAAAAAGTGTACTTATTGAATTTTTTTTCACGGGAACGCTCGACGAATCGACAACACTGAGTTCTGAAAAAGTTCACAAAACTCATTCTTTCAATCATTAATTATTTCACCTAAAACTGCCGTAGCGGCAGCGTAGCAGTGGCATTGCTACAGCGTAGCAGTTACGTAGCGACAGCGTAGCAGTGGCGTAGCAACAGCGTAGCAGTGGTGTTGCTACAGCGTAGCAGTTACGTAGCGACAGCGTAGCAGTGGCGTAGCAACAGCGTAGCAGTGGTGTTGCTACAGCGTAGCAGTTACGTAGCGACAGCGCAGCAGTGGCGTAGCGACTGTGGTGTAGCAGTTGCCTAGCGTGTACACTGTACAGTGCGATCAAATTATCTTGGCAGGTCTGAACATAGGCTCTGCGAACTTTTACGCATGTAAACTCGTGAAGAAAACTGTTATTGCCAGATAAACCAATACTTAAACGATCAGAAAATATCTAATTTAAACAGTGAGAAATACAAATAAAATAAATATCATATTTAACACTTTTAAACATTAGTTGTAACAAAATGACCTGCACGAAGTTCGGACCTGCCAAGATAATTTGATCGCATTGTAGATGTGTGTGGAACCGATTGTAATGTAACGTTGTCGTAGCATAAACGCAGCAACGGTGTAACACTGCTACAGCAACGACTTAGTACTGGTGTAGCGGTGGAGTAGTATTAGCGTAGCTTAGACGTAGCGATAGCTAGCGTTAGAAGTCGTAAGCTACCAAAAACCCTAATTAACTGGTGGCCCTTGCTCTTTCAGTTATCCTATGATACAGGGCAGTTTCCATGCATGCAAAGCAGGCAAACAATCAACATTATTGAATTATTAACCACACGCTCTATTATTGATCGCCACTGACCTTGTTCCCCAAGTAGTTCAGGAAATAACAACCTAATTGGAACATTAAATTCGTTATCCTGCATTTAACCATTTAGTACGGTAATTAAATTATATTGTGGTTGAACTATCTATTTTCGTCATCCTAAATGACAGTAACAAATTATTTATTATTCAATTTTAAACGTAATACTTCAACGTTGAACTCACATAACATTTAGCGCCTTCCGACGCATAACGTAAGCTATTTGCTATTACATTAGCGCTCCACTCAAAAGCGAACAAGCTAATTGGCTAAAAAGAAAAACGTCATAATATTTTCCTTGCCTCCGAATGTCTACCGCAAAGCAGTCACCGTTGGACGTAGCGCGCGAACGATACATTATCAACTTGATAAGAACCAGTGAAAATTTTCAGTACAGTTTCGACAAGCGAGGTGGAAAGATTATACGTACATTTTGTGCTACAAAAATGGCGAGAAACAGTCTTGAAGTAGGGATGAAGTGCATTAAATATATGCTGTTGTGCATAACAGCTATATTTGTGGTGAGTTTTTAAAACTATGGTGTTTTTTTTAATTGTAGTTATGTCGTTCTGTGTAATTGCGCCATATTATTTGCAAGGTCTTATCTGTGTTTTATAGATGTGAATCAACTTTGTTAGATACGCGATGATACCTTTGTTTCTATACTTCTAAAAAGGGTTTCGGATGAAGTGTAATTGTATAATGTTATTAAAGCATTTAAATTGCTGTTGGTAAATAAAGTGTAGGTAAATAATAGAGTGCGTGATAATACTCTCAAAACTAGTTGGTTTAACTTTTTATCAAGTTTTAGTTTAGAGACATCAAAGTATGCATGCAAATAGGCGTCAAATTAACTTCAATTAACATTGAAAAAAAAGTTACAACAACAATTAAATGCAAATTATACTAATGTAACTTTATTATCTAAGCATTTGGTTGTTTCAAAGGAAACTGACAGGATATCATTGCATTGGCATTTAACGCTTATGATAACGTTACAAAGTGGTGTAATTAACGCCAAATGATAACGTTGAAGGCTAATAAACGGTGAACCTCGCCTCTTTTAGTTAGTCGTAATAACTACAAGGAGTACCTATATACTACACAAAATGTTGCCAGCGATACATAAAGCGGCTTATCGACACGAGTTTGAAGGCTGGCAACATTTTTAAGGCATCATTCAGCTTTGAATTTCGAATATCGATCATGTTACATGTTGGCGAGGTTTGAAATTACCATCGTTGTCCATCCTTCGTTCATAATTATTGATTATAATGACTTATTCGCCTTTCAAGAAACCTTTTATGGGTGAAGAACTTGGTTTTTTGAGTGAGAAAGTAATGGATTCCAAATATACCTGTAATAAAACTATGCATAAGAAGTGGGAGAGTAGTAGGATCGTATTTGCCCAGAAATGGGACCGTAACGGCTGATAAATAATGCATAGCTTGGCGAAATAGGAAGGAACAGTTGTCTGTATAATGTTTAGGTATACAATGGACATGATGACGATATGCTTGTAAATCCCCTGATACCTATATATATATATATATAAAAAAATCCAGGACTAATCACCAATTCAAGGAAAAATATATATAATCATCGAGATATACCTATTACATTATACCTCAATGTATATAATGTGTTAGTGTACCCACTGCAGCTAGTCATCCATCTATAGTTGAGGAAACTTATCGTTATCAAAACGTTTAGCTGGTATGGATTCTTTTGATTGGCCCGTCTGCCACCCACATAGGTACATGCCTTTTTAGTACAAATACACGTCAACAGTGACTTATGAAGTTATGACATCTAACTTCCTAACTATCCTAACTAATATTATAAATGCGAAAGTAACTCTGTCTGTCTGTCTTTTTGTCTGTCTGTCTTTGCTTCACGCCTAAACTACTGAACCGATTTGTGTGAAATTTGGTACAGACATAGTTTGGAACTTGAGAAAGGACATAGGATAGTTTTTCGCGAGATCGGGAACTATGTGGGTAAAACCAAAAATCTGCCGGAAGTCACTATTCCACGCGAACGAAGTCGCGGGCAAAAGCTAGTATTATATAAGTAAGTATACGAGTATAAGATATGTATTTTGTATGTTAGTTTAAATGTAACTAGTGAGTCTGGCTCGCCCTCATTAGGTAATGGTACTTAGACATAATTGGCTAAATGTGGCTTTACTATTGCATAATTCTGAATCTTCCCAATAAGGGTTTTTATTATCATAATCCTATTAAAAAAAAAAAACATCTGTTGACTACCCTGTTTTGCACATCTCTGTTTAACTGTATCAAAATTACGGGCAAGATGATAAGTACATACGTATTTATTTCAACCTTGAGTTAGATAAAGTCAAAAAGTACAAAATGTTTATTTACTTTGATGGCAACTGATGTAACCGTACAAGTATGTAAGTACACGTGTTTGAGATTTTACAACAAAAAAAAAAAAAACAATTATGTGTAGTTTCTTTATAATACACTCATCAAAGCTGATCTTGGGCCTTTTGAATTTTGACCTTGTACCGTAGTAAATTACTGCTATACCAAATGATATAATTTAAAGATGTTATTTATTATTTATTTATTAATGCACGCACAAAATACAAAAAAGGATAAAAACATAACAAATAGAAGAGCACAAAGGTACTGCTTATTTCAAAAGAAATTTCTTCCAGCAGACCTGCGAGAGGAAAGTTTGATTAGAAATGTAGACACAGTGTGTAGACAAGACTAACAAGATTTTAATTAAGATCTAAGCATATCCATATAAATAAACATACATTCTAATATATACACATATAAAAATAAATACTAGTATCCGAATATATAACTGTAATAAACATACACATATATACAATATTACAGAATAGAGGAAAGGTGATGACTTGTTTTTTGAAAGTAAATAAAGATTTTGAGTCTAAAATTTTAGGCGGAAGTGAGTTCCACAAACGTACAGCGTGAACAGAGAAGGAGTAGGAAAAGAATTCAGTTTTATGGGAATGGAAATTTAGATGATGCCTAAGGTGGGATCTACACAGAGCGTTAGTATCTAACGCTAAGATTTTTCATACGATAAATTCTAATTTTATCCCGAAAGTTGTGGCAGTCAATGATATACCCAGCCACATATTACAAATATAATAAATGCAAAACTTTGTGAGGATGCCTGGATGTTTTTTACTCTTCCACGCAAAAACTCCTAACCTTTGGATTAAATTTGCGAAACAAATAGTCTAAGTAGGTATTTATAACCTGCATACTACACAGGATACATTTTTAATCTAGTAGGACAATTACCGAACACCATGTGGGCGAAGTCCCGAGCATAACCCATACAATAGGAAAACTGCTTACACATTCCCCTCATACAAGTTCAAAGAAAAGATTCCTTATAGGTCTCAAGGGGAACCTTGAATACGCGTGTTCGAATCGCTTCGGCTTTCACAAGCTTTAATCCCCAGAGCGTGCTGGCCAGGTTGTGAGGTTTAATGTGTGATTTGTGAGGTGTAATGTGTGATCCTAGAGGGTTTATAGAGTGCAAAATAAATAAACAAGATATATTCCCTATTGCCTATTGGTGTATTTTTGCCTATTGTTTATGTAACTAGCTGTTGTCGCGAGTTTCGATCTCGTGAAGTTATTAATAAAAAATATACCTTCCTTTTTTGAATCAGGTTTTTTAACAATTTCGAGGGCATTCATTTTTTGCAAAGAAGCCCTATTTCTAAAATAAACGTCCAGCCGTTTCGTAGATTAAACTGGACAAAGCAGACAAACAAATCGACAGACAGACAGGCAAAAAAGGTATACTTTCAGTGTATGCATTCACTAAAAAGCTGTTATTCTCTGACACTTAAATATTATTTATTTGTCTATATAGAAGCAATCCTTGGGGAAACCCATGTCCAGCAGTTGCAGCCGTTTCTCTCACTGAGTGAACAAAAGTAAGGAAAAATCACTTTCGCTGGATTATTCATGTTTAAATCACTCTACCACAGAGCTCTACAAGATAAGAGTATGATGACGTCAACGGCAGTGGATACATACCTCGTATGTTTACCATCCACTTACCGGAATAAGTAAATCCCTTGTATATAAACCTGTAACAGATAAAGTATGTCGGCAGTGTCCTATCATAGTTATTGGTCAATTTACTAAAGGGTTTGTGGTGCCCAAGTATATTAGTTTGATGTTAATGGTGAAAATGAATGTTCATTTTGTAAAAAAGAAGTTGTGTATTATACTCGTAGAAAGGAAGAAACCATTTATTTAGTGTTATCCGGGATGAGGAATTGAGGATCGCACCAGAGCGTGGAGCTTGATATAAGCAAAGAGTGACCCAGTGGTGGATGACGTCTGGCTGCGGTAATGATGATGATTGTGGATTCGTTTCTTATAATAATTGCCTGGTATCTTCGTTAGTATATAGACGTATATTACTATATCAGACACCCGATACTGCTCTATCTCAAGGATTAGCAGCTATCGGATTTTTTAGCATGCAAAAAAACAAAACATTGCAACAACCAAAACATGTACAAAGCGACTCTTAAATAAATGAGTAGGTAACCCTTTTATTCAGGTGCTTCCAAGCTAAAAAATGGATGTTGTATGAGCTGTTATAAAAATATCCCATTGCCTGAAGAAAATGGATGTCATCTAAACAGTGTTAGAATGTCTTATCATCTGCCTAGCCTTTTCCCAAATGCATGCACGGATGCAGTTGAATTTTTAATTTGGAGCGACTGCAGGCTATCTAAACTCCACAGCCCAATAAAAGGGTTACTCCTTGGAAGGTTGAAGTCAGATTGTCTCGCTTTTGAGGACACACCTCTGCCAAAGATCTACAAATAACAGTCGAGGACATCTTATCCATCTTCGAGGAGCGGAGTGGTTTAATTAATTAGTATTCATGAACGCACACATATTTTTGGTTGTAGTGTTGTTTGGCATGTGACGCGGAGTAATGAGGAAAATGTCGTGAGGAAACCTTTGAGTCCATAGTTAAAAGAGTTATAGGTTTATAGTCGTGTCGGTGAAATGCTTTGTAGCTTGAAAGGCCTGTCGTCGAAAGTGACGTAGATGGAAGGATGGAAGTCGGCCGATTGTCTGTACGTGAAAGACATTGATGGGAAACGGAAATAAATGAACCATCCTAGGAAGAAGTATACAAGAGAAAAACTAATGCGCTGACCCCAAATAAATTGGGATACTGATGCTGGCTGGGGACTGATGATGAAACGAACACATAATACTCCAAAGCACAATAGAAACGTGAACAGCAATTAATTCACATATTATTGCCGCTAACGTTTCGCCATGTTTACCTATATTTCAATGGCAGTACCGCAGAAACAATGAACCGTGTATTATATTGTTCTAGATCAACACGTGATTGGAATTTAGTCATAGTTTGTGGCTATAACATTTTATTGGACTTATATTACCGGTCTTATACATTGGCTAACTAAGACGTTCAACGTTTCCTTCTGAAATGCCCGGAGTTCAGCAAGATCCTCTTTTTAATTACCTTTTCTCATAATTACTACCTAATCAATTTCATGTTACTTCTTTTTTCTATTACCTAGGTACCGATTTACTAGAGGTTTGTTAATTAGGACGTTCTACCTCTCCTGATATCAAACTCAAAGGATGTACCTACCTATTTCAATTAGACACTTCTGAGAATGTCAATAAAAAAGGTGAACACACAAGACGATGTCCATTCTAAAGCGTAGATCTCTATGCAGAAGAATGGGCAAGAAACTGTTAGGACAGCTTATGATTTTTGTCGAATTTTCTGTACAAAATATATTTACCTAAAGGTCGTAGCACTCCCTCTATCTTATCTGTTCCAGACTTCATACCGATATTATAGCCGACATCTTTCATAGCCGATTGTTTTTGCCATATTGCAAGCTATCTACTTAAATTGGATGATCTGCTGAAAACTCGTGTTCTTTTTGGCTTAGTAGGCGACTCGACCGCTGAAACTCGCCCGGTCCGGTCGAGACGGGAATTTCACTGTAATTATTATAGCCCCGTTATTAGTATTAGTATTATTATTATTATTAGTATTATTTGAAAGGTTTGACGTCCACCGCATGTCCCTTTCGCCTCTGTCCGCAATCATTTGTGGATTCTTTCTGCTGTCGTAGAGTTATTGACCTTAAACAGTAGTAGAAAGCAGGAGTATTATCTTCTGTCAAATTGTTTATAACCTAGGTGTGAAATGAGTCGAAAAAAAGAGTGTAGTTTTTATACAAAATTGCGTTGCGGAAAATAAACAATTCATACCTATCTCGAGCGAGGTCGTGTTGTCATTGTTTTCAGCCTTTTATCAGTAATATTGATTTCAGAGTCCTATGTATACCTATGTAAAGTTTATCTATCGCTGGCATTCCTTCCGATATCCAAGCCATTAACGCCTCTGTGACAATGCTTCTTAGGTCTGTTATAGCGTGATAGTTACCGATGTAATGTGTAGGTACTTGTAGGAAGTTATACAATGGTTCAGAATATTAAAGTCGCTTGAAGAAAATACAATGGTCAGTCACAAGGATATGTTATGGACTTCGTTCGTTAGTTGTCACGTTTTTAGTACACTTTTTTGCCTGTTTTAATTAATACAGATCTACTAAGACCTAATTCGGCGTTTCACACCGCGGTCCGAACCACTCGTGGTGCGAAACGACGAAACACCCTAAATGACATCTGAAAGAATTCCTAAATAAAATCGCATCGTTTATTTTCAACGCTTGAAATAGTAAGATCCGTATAAAATCCGACAAATTACAATGAAAGTTCCGTATAAATTGGTTGCATTGCTTGATTTTGTCGTTGCGCGCACATTTCGGCATTCATTTTAAAATAAAATTTAATGTTAGAACAGAAAAATAAGTCAATTGAACCCGCTTGCAACTGGACCCACAATTAAAACTATGAAGAAAAAAACAATTTAAAATGTGATTTGTTCGACTGAACTCCAGTCCTGGTCCAGTTCGAATGGGTCCGGTTGACCAAAGACTCGAGTTTATATTCACAAATAAGTACTTGGTCTCTATGTAGGTAACTAAAAGAAATATTATTTTTATGTTGACTAAATGTTTAAAATATCTCTAAAATAAGGAAATATTATTACACACGTGATTATTTCGACCTACAAGGTTTATTTCCACTATAAGGACAAGGAAAAGTTAAATATTTTTCTCATAAGCCCGGAATATAATAAGGAAACATGGAGCTATATTGAGGCTACAGTAGTTTATTATGTTCAGATTGTGTCACCAATCAGGAAAACTGTTAAAATTATTACTAGAACGAGGTAGAACATATTGTGTTCATGTTCGAAATTTCGTCCACATCGCTATCAATGGGACAAGTGCTCAGAACGGTGGCAACAATGTTTTAATTATAAATAACTAGCTTTTGCCAGCGGCTTCGCCCGCGTGAAAATGTCGATTTTCCATACAAACTTTCATCCCCTATTTAACTCCCTTAGGGGTTGAATTTCGAAAAATCCTTCCTTATTCCTTGTCTACATTATAAATGAACCTCTGTGCAAAATTTCAGCTTTCTAGGTCCAAGGGTTTGGGCTGGGCGTTGATGAGTCAGTCAGTCAGTCAGGACTTCTCTCTTTATTTATTAGAAGATTGTGAGGACTAGTAAAGTACTATTAAATGGAACTGAGACCTAGTTCTTCGGGTTGTTCGAAAGTGATACCGCGGCCCCGGACACAAAGGGCTAAGAAGGAACATGGGTGGTTTTTAGTCAGTAGAAGTCTGACACTATCGCTCTTCCCAGAGCTGAGGCGTCATTCGGTGATTTCCCACCCTCCAAAAAAAAAACAAAAAAGGTTGTTATAGAAGATTTCCCGGAGTTCCTATCCAACTCAGAAAGAGACCATACACACATTACCTATACTGGAGAACTTTACCCAGGCCAGGAGTGAAACAACACAGTCATGTTAAAAGAAAAATAGATATGATATTTTCAGCCGCATAATTATATTGAACTGTAAAGAAATTATTTGACCTCTGCAAATGACTTAAGCGGTTGGTCACGAGTGTATCGATTTTCAGCGTCCACTCAAATGTCACGGCCTTGGCTCGTTCGTGGCCACTTGGCTTTATATGATCCAATCAATATCATGAAGTTTCATATGCATGCCATCATTTAGTATGATTTTTAAGAAATTAATATCCTCCCGTTAGTCTAGTTTTCGCAATAACTTCTACTGAGCATGAGGTTCTGCGGGTCGATTCCTGGATTAGTCAAACTGTTACAGGCTTTTGTCCATCAGAAATTCAGTACCACTACCAGCCATGGAGTCTGGATTTGTGCCCGGTTTAAAGCAATAGGCTCACCACCAATAACATGGGCATGAATCGGTATGATGTTGTGTGTTATAAAACGTAATGATCTAACAATCTATACGGGTAGTCACTGGCCCGCAGACTTATCAAGGGAATACCCCTTGATAGATAATAAGTCAGTTTGACTTGCGGGCGGTATTATCAATTTGCTAGCTTGCGTTAACAATTTACTGCCAGATAGACCGTAAATTAGTCAAACAAGCTAGCAGTTGGTCTGTGTAAAAAATAATGTTATTCAGCTGTGAATGGTTGGACAAGAGTCCACCATACACACGTCATAATAACAGACAACAACAAACAACAGACACAGACCAACAACAACAGTCAACAACAACAACAGTGCACAACAGTGCAACAACAGTGTACTCATTGTTGAGGAGCCAAATTAAATAAATAATTAATTGACTAGGATAAGAAAGACTATAGACTAGATACAGATCATCTGATATCATTACTCTAGTTAGAGTAGCAACATCGGGTATAGTGTTTTAAGATACGGTCAACTGTTCTATTAAGTAGAGGGGTTATACCTATAGACTTCATCATCATCATAGACTTATGGGCATTAAATTAGTCGCAGTTTTTTGAACTCAAAAAACACAAAACAGCAGAAAACTTGAACAAAACAGTCTTGAATGTTAATTGACGGCTCTTTAAAGGTAGTTAGTTTCCTGCTTTGTTATTTTAAATAACAATACACACATTAGTATGATGAAAATATTAAGATGTATGCCTAAGTTAACGTTTGTCACTCGGTTGCCAACTAAGAGGATTTTAAAATTCAACAATATATTGCGCTTCTGAGACGTTATTTTCATGATTCATACCTATTAATTATTGATCTCAATTACCTCCTACGGCTAAAAATATGTCTCCTTTGAGTCACGTGTTTCTTGTATGGGAAACAATTATGGAAACTATTAAAGTATTGTTTGCTTTTTGTATTTAGTAAACACACAAAACGCCTATCAAGAACCACAATCGATAAATAACCCGCATCTCGTGCAAGTCAGCAGACGTTATTTTACAAATACATCTTCTTTTATGACGATACGCTATAAGCCTTTATGAGATTTTAGATCTTGTCGTTTATGAATATTAATCAGTCAGACAACATTAGGTGATAAACTTGTTCTGTTAGGTGCACCAAACACTGAAGCATTGTAATTCTTGAACGCGTATTTGCAATTTATTTCAACACTAGTAGTGCTCTCAAAACATTGAGAGGTGGTCTAGAACAAAAAATGTCCTTTCTTTGATATTGTTCGTTATGTCATTGAGCTCCTTAAGTTGTGACAACTGCTTGCACTGACAATGGACAGGTCCAATCAAATCTGTACGACATTTTCTTCACAAAACTATCTGATATCTCAGACACTATTGTCTGCTAAGTCCTCAAGTGAGTAGACCTAACCTCTGAGTTTGTTTCAGCTCTCTTTTCAGAGTGGTCAGATCCGAAACACCAACAAATCTTATTTGAAGTAAAATTACGTGTTTGTACTCCTATTTGCAAAATATCATCATTTATTAATACTCATACTTGTTACATCTGCCTGTATTAATTAACCATTCCTTTCTTTCCAGCTAACTTCAGCATTAATCATCTCCGTGGGCACAACGATATATGCGATCTACCATGACGTGTCCTTCTTCCTCGACGACAAGTTCTTCTCCCCGGCCACCTTCGTCATCGCCATCGGCATCATCATGCTGTTCGTGTCTCTCTTCGGATGCGTGGGCGCACTGAAGGAGAGCACCTGCTTGGTTAACATTGTAAGTAGACAGCGTGCTAATTTTGATTTGTTTGTTAGGTTTTTACTACTCCTTCGCTATTCTTTTCTGATTAATTTCGTTGCGGGATTCTTCTCTGGGACTTCGTTGAGCTTCACTGTTTCGGCACTTTTCTGTTGGTCGCCACTGTTGATTCTGGCTTTCAGGAGTTACAGTGGGAACAGTATAGCTGGCTTGACCTAATAAAAAAATGTGTTTGTACGCACACTTTAGCACTAATATTTCTTGCTTCTATCTATTGCTATTCTACGCTAGATATTCAGTAGGTGGCTCATGAAACTTTAGACGTTCTCCAATTTATCTGTTTATCCGACCTACTCGATGTAGGTACCATATTTACTTCCAGATACTATTCAGTCAAGGTCAAAGATATTGTAACAATATGTATTTTGTTACAAGCCTGTTAACAGACAGATGTCTTGCTTGTCTTGTTAATTTTTATTATTAAATGCATTTTTACCATCAGTGCATAGTTACCGTCATTCGAACGCCAAAAGATTCCTGCTGTTATAATAATTTACTCATTTTCAAACACAGGGCGTATTTCTTGATCTCCCTTATCTTGCCACCTTCTAATGAACCACCGTTTTCCAGTTTGCAGTCATCCTCAGTCTGGTCTTCGTGTTGGAGATCGCAGCCGCCATCGCCGCCTACAGTCTCCGGTCATCTGTCACCGGCATGCTGGATGAGAAGCTGAGGGTCGCACTGCCTTACTACTATGATAACGAAGAGGTCGAGGATGCTTTCGACTTCATTCAGAGCAGGGTAAGTCATTTTTTTACAGTCAAAAAAACAAGATTTTTTGCGGAATTCTGTTCTGCATTTTCTACTTATCGTCATCCATATTGTTTATTTGTATTTTGTTACACCATGGTGCAACATGTTTTATCCATTTGGCGAGTATCTGTTTAGTACATACTTGGTAATGGTCTTTACTTTCCCCTTTGTACACAACTAGGCCTCGATCTAATCCTTCTTTTTATTTTCAAATTGCCTTGATAATGACAAGTTTGTTTGAGAAACCTCACTAAAATACCTATCCCAGAAAATATTGTGCTCAATTTCTGAATTTTCGTCCTCCAATTTTAATTCACGAAAGATCGTGTTTATTATATAGCAAATATCTGAATTATTTGCCGAGGAGTAGGAACAAGGACAGATTGAACAGCCCACAACTAACGCGAATGCGTGCTCATTGATCACATTTTGTCTTGCTCACTGAACAATACCAAACATGCGTAGAGTGGCGTTTATTTACTAGCAAGGCTACAGCAGTTATCATGTCTTAATTTTGTGCACTTTCATTTTTCCTTCCGAATTTTCCTGTTTTCCGGCCAAATTTTCCAAGAGTTACTGTATCTACCTACTGTTATTGTTACGATAATTCGCAAAAATAAAAATAAATACAACTGAGGAAAATCTACTTTATTTACGACAATAGCTGGAGTATGAGTGCCTATGTGTGTGTGTACTGTGTACTTATTGTATATAAATACAATAAGTACCTACCAACATTGTTCACGTGTTGTTGTACTATTGGCTATGTTTTCCTGTATTTAATTATCTATACAGTTTTTTGAATGCATTCAATAGGGGATCGGACTGACTCAAAAAAATATGATTTTGTTTAGTCCGTCAGTTAGATTATCGAAAAATATTGGATACATGTTTTTTGTTTTCAAGTCAATATTGATGAATCTATCGCGCGTCAAAGATCATGGAGTGGGGCTTGAAACGTCACTTGAAGGTACAAAATGTACTATCATATGACGTTACACGAGTTTCCGAAGCACTGTATCGTCTTAATTTTTTGTTTACGTGAAAAAAGAAAAAATATGTGGTCAATTTTTTTTGGAAATCTATCTGACGGACTAATTAGTTTTTTTTTTGTCCGATCCCCTATCAGGGTTGATTTAGTAATCGGATGCCTTAGCTCAGCTACGGATTTTCCCCTCAAAACAAAGAAATTACACGACGCTTCAACTTAAGTGCCCGTAATAATTGAGTAAACCCATTTTTATTCAGCTGTAAAACGTTAATTAGTTGGTATTTTCCAGTTTTAATAGTTTAGTATTGTACTCGGTCAACCGTAACGACTGAAGCAAGAAAATAGTTTAAACTGCTTATCTATCTCAACAACGAATGTTAGTACTTTAGGCATATTGTCGCAATACTATTTGGAACAATGCTTATCGCCATTTGTTGTTGGTAGGTACCTCCTACATTATTTCTATAACAGAAACGAACAGAGACACAACAGACAGAGACTGAAGAAGCAAGTCTTCTTCAGTCTCTTCTTCTTCTTCTTCAGTTTTCAAGCATATTTATGAATATACATAACTTAACTAGAATTTGTCTATGTCTATCATGGTTTCTTAGGCTACCTAAGGTAAGACTTCTTGAACTACAGTGACCTATTTGGAGAGCCCTTAATCGATTGCGCACCCAAGTAGGTCTCTGCAAACAAAATCTGGCAAAGTGGGGTATTATTGGTTCCTACAACACCAAGTGCGAGTGTGGCACTCCAGATCAAACAATGCCCCACTTGCTGGAGTGTCCCACGTGTCGGTTTACCTGCACTCTTGACGACCTAATTAGCGCCTCTGCCACAGCAAAAAAACGTGCCTACTTACCGTCCGTGTAATATGAAAGTAACATCGATACGAAAAGAAGAAGAAGATAATCTCATTCAAGCCAAACTTTTCTAACAGCGTATCTCTTTATTCTTTCTCTAACCGAATCCTATCCATCTTCCAGTTGAACTGCTGTGGAGTGGACAGCTACATGGACTGGAGCGTGTTGCCTCCTCCTCAGGGTGTCAGCGGCATCTCCATCAACAACATCACCGTCCCCAACTCTTGCTGCGCTGAATCCCGCTATGAAGTCATCGGGGACCTTGAAATCGACGAATGCACGAAGCTATACGCCAATGGATGCCTTCCCAGGGTGTTCTACTTGGTGTACCAGAGCGCTGGACTGTTAGGGGCTGGAGCCATGACTATTGCTTTCATCCAGGTTTGTAATTAGTTTTCTTATTGTATTGGCTTATCAACCTGCTCTATATTACTTGCTCTGAATGTGGACGAGGCAAAAGGGGTATGTAATGATCGAAACACGTGACATTCTGTGGTTTCTGCATACCCCCGTGGGAAAAGGGTGTGAGTTTATGTATGCAGCCTAATCTAGACATAAATATCGCCTGATGAAAAGTGATGGATTAAAATTTGAGATTGGTACGTATTCGGAAAACTCCTTCATACAAAATGAGTCTTAGTAGCCAGTGTCACTTTTCATACTGGTCAGGTTTTGGTTAAAACTATAGCAAATGAAAATAGCCATTTACATGAGCCATACTCGATATTATTGTGATTCAAATGAGAAAAGGATAATGATCAATAGCGGGACTGCGATTGGCTGAATAAATAAATAATAAATACTGATTTTCCTTATACAAAACCATTTTACCACAATGGCGAAGTTTCTAAAACATACGAGTGACTTTGATGCCACATGATGGCATTCCTTGATAGAAAACAAAACGTGATATCCATGGATATGAAAAAAAAACATTATGATGACGTGGCAGTGATGCCCTTCGAGCCACGCCTTGTACAAAGTCATGAGGGCTTTTGTTTTGATTATTATCAAAGATTTTTGTCAAAAATATACCAACTATAAAACATGCTAAAATCGATACCATTATCTTACTTATCAGTACCCCAAAAATCTAGTACCTACTTACCAGACTATCTACACATATCCCGTATCATAAATATTCATATTTATCTTATCGAATTTCAGATTATCGGCATTGTGTTCTCATTCTCGCTGGCCAGTTCGATCCGCAAGGCGAAATCCGAACGGGAACGCAGAAGGTGGGAGATCCAGGAGCGAGTGATCAATGCCTACACTTCTCTAAACCCGAGCGATGAGAAAAAGGCACCCGTTGTCTATGTCCCGTTCCATGGACAAACTACCGCCTAAGAGGCTGTATGTGAACAATGCCTTAGACTTGGTTCGACCAAAAGTGGATAGAACCAGATTATTGTGATAGCACTTGTTTTAGATTTAATAAAGTACGCTATGAAGTCAATTTTAGGGTGTAACCAACATAAATGATTTACGGAACCGGGACAGTAAATTTTTATTTTTGGAAAAGTCACACCAAATATATTTTCCAACAGCGAGGAATTCTTACCCTATAAAATAGCGGTTTGTGAAGAATAGCCCTTATTACTAAGTACAGATGATTAAAGAAGTCATTTTTAAGCAAACTACTTATATTTTAAAATGCAAAAACATTCCTCTTGTTCTCAGCTTTTATGATTACGTTGCCATAAACTTAATTAATTACGAAAATTCTGTAATTTTCTTCTTGCCTATCTTTGTTGTCACTTCACCACTTTTTCTTTTAAAAATAAATGAATAGAAGTTTAGAAATTCTAAATTACTTAATATAATGTCACTATTTTAAACAATAAGTAAGTACCTAGGTATTATGAAAAGTATTGTAAAGAAAGAAATATTTTTATTTATAAATACAATATTTTGTTGTTTTTTTTTTACCTAATCCAGCCTAATTCCGTGATTGCCAAAACAGACAAAAAAGTATCTCTATTTAAGAGGAAATGCGAGTGCTGTCTCTTTCTACTATCGCTGTCTCTCTCCGTCCTCCTGCCCTCAAATACGTGCGATAAGGACAACTGTAGAAAAAAGTTAGAATTCGAGGTTTGGCTCTCGCCTATTTCCTCCTCCAATATTGAACCAATTTATAAGATATTTTAGACAATGAATAAGGAGGTTATATACTACGCCGCTATGTTTTTCTTTTTTCGTTAATAGTTGTCAAATTTGTACACTACGACTCTGTTAACAGCGATCTAAACAAGCAATTTTGAGCATTTTTTGAGGGTTCTAGTGCTTATAAAAATAATTTATCACCAAAAAGGAAAACATAGGGGCATAGAAATAGTTAATATTTATTATTCTGTAAAAAACCATTGCTCTAGGGTCATTAACCAAAAAGAAAACAGGCGAGAGCGTTTGTATGGAGAAAAGACCACTCGCGTTTCCTCTTAATGATTTTGATTCTTGACTTGAGACTTTTCTTTGTCGCGGATTAGAAATAAAAAGCACGGTGGAAAACATGATCTTGCTTCTAAAAGCCTGGAAATTATTGTATCTAAATTTTTATGTTTTTCCTCATAGAAGTGAATAATTGTATTCTTTTTGAGCGAAATAAATTTCTTAAACCGTAAATTTGGAAGCCGGTTGATACAAAACCCCGATAATCAAAATAATCATATAATTATGTCTCATTTCCGTGGAAAACGCCCTGACTATGGACGTGAGAAAGAAACCCAGCAACCTAGATAAATCAAGTTATTGAGTTTAATAGAATATAAAAAAATAAAAATATATATATACCTATATGTCCACGCATATGGACCATGAGAAGAGTGGCAGAAGAAAGGGGAGGCCTATACCCAACAGTGGGTGATTCCAGGCTGAAATGATGATGATGATATATATGGACCATAGGCAGGCAGGAGTTTGTGGCTAAATAATAACACCCGTTCGCGGTCAATCTTTAAGGTTACACAGCACTTGCCATGGATAGCCCGTGGGTGCAGGCAGATCATCCATTAGGTACAATATACCGAGTTTCCTCCGTGTCTCGGAAAGTACTCCGAGTAAATGGCGACCAACGTACTGGCTGTCATTTATAGCGTTACTGGTAGACAGAAACCTAACCAGACTTACCAGCGACAACTTTTTTTTTTTGGGGGTTGGAAATCATGAAATAACTCCTCCCGCTCTTGGGAACGGAAGGGAGTGTCAGACTTCTACTGACTAAAAACCACCCATGTTCCTTCTTCGCCCTTGTGCCGAGGCAGCGGTATCTCTTTCGACATTCCGCAGCCCCGACGGGTAACCAGCGGGTAACTGGGTTGTGGAAGTTAGATAGGTAGTCGGTCTATGTAAAATACTCATATTTGACTGGTCTGTTGGTCTAGTGGTTAGTGACCCTAACTGCTATGCCGGAGGTCGTGGGTTCGATTCCCACCCAGGACAAATGTTTGTGTGATGAGCACGATCATTTGTTCTGTGTCTGGGTGTAATTTATCTATAATATGTATGTATTTAGAAATATATAAGTATGTTTATCAGTTGTCTAGTACCCATAACACAAGCTCTGCTTAGCTTGGGACTAGATGGCGTTGTGTGATAGTTGTGGAATATTATTATTATTATTATTCATTTGCATCCGATTTTAAAATGAAAGCCGACCAAGATGGCAAAGTCTAGACAGATGATCAACTGTACCACATGCTGATTTGCGATTTCGAGGTACGGTGGCCCGAAAATATTGCTTGGCTGTTTATACAGGCGCCAGTGTGTGTGTGGATTCCATCATCAGATCTAACTGTTCTTGGTGAAAATGGGACCACGTCAGGAGTATACTCTTTCGAAAAGATTTTTGAAAATCGGTTCATTAACGACGGAGATCTAGATATCCGATAATAAATATACAAAAAAAAAAACATACAGACAATTGAGAACCTCCTTCTTTTTGGAAGTGGGTTAAAAATAAAATAAAAAAAGGCAGTATGATGTACTGAATTCGTGTTAACCGACGACATCAATTAATATTCATAACAATAGAACTGTAATCCTTTTATTCATACAAATATTTCCGGATCTGAAAATAACAAAGAAATATGAAAAAAAAAATATCAAAGTAAAGAGAGATAAACATCGAAACGACTGTTCTATGAAAAAATATATGATAATATCAGTGATAACCGCTAGGGCTTAACGATAAGCGAATGGATGTTGTTATCGTCTTGATATCCTTATATACTCGTATGTAGATTGATACGTACATATTTACATGGCTTTTGTACCTGTGAGTTGGATATATATCATACTGATTGGTATTCAATTTACTGTTAAGCTATTGCATAGCTTCTATCGCGGGCCTTGAGCG
The DNA here is from genome assembly GCA_949316265.1 of Diarsia mendica. Taxonomy (NCBI): domain Eukaryota; kingdom Metazoa; phylum Arthropoda; class Insecta; order Lepidoptera; family Noctuidae; genus Diarsia; species Diarsia mendica. The sequence goes on from OX438897.1 coordinate 4,488,100, forward strand.
TGGAGAGCGAATCCAGAAATTCCCTAACGAAAATATTCCAGTACTTTTTGCTATGGTTACGGAAAATAACAAGGTTGTCAACTGAGGTTGTCAAATTAAATAATTAATTATTTGCTGTTGATAAAAAATGCTATGCAATATCTTTACCGCGGCAGTCTCCGAGTGCCACATTTAGTTTTTTTTTGCACAGGGTTCGTTCATTAGGAAGAATTATTTACTGGGTCACGTTGTGAATTCTGTCCAAGTAGCGCTCGCTGACAGAAAGCCCAACAGTGAGAAAGTTGAAGGATATATTTTATTATTGTAATAGAGATATTACGCTGAATTAGTCGTTATGTAGAGTGAAAAATAATTAAATTTTCACTGAAAATGCCAAGTGACCGACCCATAGTCACACTAAACTACCACACCAGTGTGACTACGGATAATTTAACCTGATCCGTAGTCACACCAGTGTGACTACGGATCAATATTTATTAGTCGTCCGATTAGCCGGATAAATAACCAAAATTATAGGCTGTTGCTAGTCGTCCGCTAAGTGGATGAATCACCGTCTCGCGACAGTATCCTTTATGGGCGGCATGGGCACCGGGCCGTAGGCCGACGAAGGAGGCCGGCGAACGCCCGGCACTTCGGGGACAGAAGATATTAGTGTTATTTAATATGCGAGCGAAGCGAGCGCGCGTCATGGAGTACAAAAATTATGGAAATAATGAAATGATGTATCCATAATTATGTAAATTATGGATACTAACCTAGTAAATTAACCGTAGTCACACCAGTGTGACTACCTACGGATAATTTAACCTGATCCGTAGTCACACTGGTGTGGTAGTTTAGTGTGACTATGGGTCGGTCATGAAATGCCAAACTCTTAGCCACATTCTGAGCCGAGTCAATTTGAATTGTCATCTACACAATAAGGAGAAGACTGAAAATCAGATTTTCATATTTGTCAAAATCCTCTACCCAGAGGCGTCTTTACCTTTGCAGGGTATGCGTTGCACCCGGGCGCAGCGGTCCTTGGGTGCGGCGATCGCCGCTCGCTATGGAGTCCTCTGGTTCCACATACTGGTATGTGGAAAATCGTGTTTAAGTGTGTTTTTACTAAGTATGTGTAAAAACACACCGAAACACTGACCCAAATTGAACCTTAATATGGATCATATTATGGATCATAATATGGATCATAATATGGATCGTAATATGGATCATAATATGGATCATAATATGGATCATAATATGGATCATAATATGGATCATTGCTCTACCTAGCCTTTTACCGACTATGTTGGGGTCGCATCCAATCTAACCTGATGCGCCTTAATATCTTATTTTTACCTGAAGCGACTCTTCATCTGACCTCCACAACCCAGTTCGTACTGGTAAGAGACTGGTAAGACAGGGCTGCTTGTCAGACCCACAACTGTCCCTTGAAAAGACTGGTTGTCAGACTTTCAGGCCATTGACTATAACCTGTAACGACTGGCAAAGTGTACTTGACAAATGACAGCTGGAACCTACCGAGGCACGAATGATACATTTTTATCACGTATAGCTACGCTGACTGATAATTCCTAGATTGACACTTTCATGGACAGTTGTATTTCACTTCGACCATGTAGCAGTTTACAAGGGCTACATTTTGTTTGCCTTTATTTAATGATAAGCTCGTCTATAATCTGGAAATAGAAACCATTATCGTCATTTTCTAACAATGAAGATAGTAGGACCTACTCTCAGACTACCACAGCACTCTTTCTCTATCTAAACCATTCTAACGGTCAATACGAACTACGGTCGCAGGTTCAATATTATAGTAAATATTTAATAACTGAAAGACTGAAGGTCAAATATAACACGTTGGTAGGTAATCGATAATAACCATTACAGTTTGTGGATTGTAGCCAGTAACAGTAGTCGTAATATGTAAACTATGTGAAATGGACATTTCAAACAAAGAAAATTCAGCTAAAATTGTGTTTGCATGTCTTAAATGGGTATAAAAGATAACAATTCTAGATCGTAGGACTGAGTGCATTCATTACTAAAATTGAAAAGATAACATCCGATACCTACTAATCTATAATCTATTGGACGATTAAAACGAAACACCTTTACAAGTGACACAAAATAACGTTGTTTATAATTAGCTCCTCCTTTGTCATTAATTCATTATGAATAGTAAAACACGCTTCGTTTAAGACTGAAGTTGGACACGGATTAGTCAATTTCAAAGGCTCTACGTACTCAGTGCTGATAGTTGGAAAACACACTGTGTTCGTTAGTGTGTAAAACAATCGTTATCATCAGATTCCATTTTAGTTATCACTAAGATACAGAGCTGTAACGTATCGGCTAAGGAATCGCTTAGTCGTTTTTTAAGAGGTATTAAAAAAAAAAATTAAAATGACGGGCGAGACTCAACCTGCCGCCCCGACCCCTTTACCGGTGGGACCTGTGGTGACCAATAATTCTGGGATGCATTTCACTAAGACGGAAACGGAGTACAATATGAAGTCTATAAGATTTCTATTGTTGACCATCACGGCTATGTTTATTGTAAGTATGTTTTTATTTATTTTTTCATGCCTTATTTACCTGCCCATTGTGTTATTATATCGTTTTGTTTTTGCGCAACTTAACAAAGTGGAAATGGTTATGGTACGGTGGTGGTGGTTATTAGAATTCAGAAGAGCGAAGTGTAGGACTGCTATTTCACAATCATCCTCACTCATTATTCGGGAACCTTACCACCTTTTGTTTCACGCTTTCCTGGTCTGAACGGTTCTCCAGTTCAGTTTCAATAGCATTCTATTTATTGGCCTCTGTCAAACTCCTTTGGTGAAAACAAGCGTGAAGGGTTATATACGTGAAATCAGCATAAACTGATTGATGAAATTCCTGAACCATAATTATTATAATCTTCCGTAAACTGTATCTACCTATAACGTTACGAAATGCGCAGTTTCATTTCCCAATAAATAAATACTGTTTATCGAAAGGCTATAAAATCTATACCTACCTTTTTAAATTATTGTTTATGACGCAAAACGGACGGACTATGAGATTGCACAATTACATTCACAGGGGACATCCTGATAAGAGTGTAAACATTTGCAAACCCTTTATTTATCTAAGTACCATTCCTCTATTGTTCGCGTCAAGTTTTGTAATTGTCTAACGCAATCGTACTACCTACCTGGATAAAACGTGTTAATCCAGGTTATAAACTATCTGTGTGCCAAAGGGGTTTGGCTAACTTTGTATGGGCTAGCGGCGTCATTTTTTTTTTGAGCGGCCACTTTTAATTTTCATGTTATTTTGTTGTGCTGTGTCAAATACACATACATGTTAAATTATTTTTGTCCTAAGTCATTTCTAAACTGAGATATTTGAGTTTGAATATTATAAAAATGTCTTCTTCAATTACTGTTCTGCGTAAAGAAATCTTAGTTATGTGTTTAGAAGGTTGATATTAGAGCTGGCTTAATAATAACTGCTACTTGGGTCGATCTTTAGGTTAGGCCACGCTTGCCTAGGTGGGTCTATGGATGGGTGGGTGTGGATTATATACCGAGTTTCCTCCGTGCCTTGGAAAGCACGTTAAGCTGTTGGTCCCGGCTGCCATATATAGATCTTTTGCAGTCGTTACTGGTTGTCAGTGACCTGACTCTGTCTGACAACCAGTCTTACCAAAGGGTATCGTATTACCCAGTATTAACTGGGACGTGGAGGTCAGATAGGCAGTCGCTCCATGTAAAATACTGATATTCAGCTGCCTCCGGTTAGACTGGAAGCCGACCCCAACATAGTTGGGAAAAGGAATAAATAATACAAGAGCAATATTGCATCCAGCCCTTGTGTAGCAGTTTCTACGAGAATGTACACGTAAATGTCCGTCTAGATGAATGTGTAATACGAGTCCCGCCGACACGATTCAGACTTCGCTGGCTACAAATGCAAAATGCACTGTTAATTACATCCATGGTGTTATACATCCAAATCTTAAACATATAAGAGTCTAAAGAGGTATGCTGGGTCTGTCACAATACACAAACGATCACAATGCCAAGTCTTTATAATGCATCAGCCCATAGATAACAGACATCGAGCCATGCAATCTACGTACGTATTTAATTTATTTTGATTATTTTTTCATCGTTGGCCAGCACTAGGAACTTCAGTCTGCTGTATCGTGGGTGCATTCACAAACATTTAAACTCAAACACACAAATACCCAGACCCGAAACAATTATCTGCAAGTCATACAAATATTTGCCCTGTGTGGGAATCGAACCCGCGACACGTAGCGCAGCAGTCAACTGCTTGAGCCACTGCGCCTACCGTGTGGTCTGAATTCTGAAAAAAAATACGACTGGAACCTTAAACAGTGCAATAGACTGTAATAACTTCTTCGATTTTAATGAGCAATTCAAAACCAAATATCTCCGTTCCGATTAGATTTAGAGAAATGCATCCATAATATTTTTGGATCGCTTTAATCTGTTCTTTCAAAATATCCAAGTTTCATTACTGGCCGCGCAACTTCAAAACGACGCCAACTTTAGCCAAACCCCTTTCTTTCAAATCCAGTCTGCTGTTTTTGCGTGATAGAGTAACAAACATTCATCCATCTTCACAAACTTTCGCATTTATAATAATAGCAGGACACTTTGTAGGTACTGTGTGCTTACTCTCGAATATAATTCCGATAGATCGACATTGGAATTGTCAGTCAAACGTCAGGCATTGGCTGGACTCACTGAGTCTAGCCAATCCCTAACGTTTAACTCAACCAACTGACGTTTGACCAATGTCGATCTATCGGAATTATATTCCAGAGTAAGCACACTGATCTGATGGTATTGATCGAACAGCAATTAATGTAGGATTGAACATTTTTTTAATCTAAATTGGAACTTGGTGGCATCATTTTGGGTGAAGTCCCCCTCTCCACTTAAATACGTCAGCTGTGATAAAAAAGTGATTGATATAGCATATCAGTACCAAATTGTGTAGTCAAAAATATTGGATGATAAACCCCTTTGTTATTCTAGGCATGTCTAAAATAGTACACTATCTATTTATTGAAGTTCATGGATAGGTATTGGAAAAAGCTGCCAGTTGACTTGCCTCGACCCTTTTAGCCATTTTATCATTTCCGCAAATTTAATTGAAATCGCGAAAGATATTGAAGACTTGAAAGAATGACAATTTTGAGTTAATCTTAAGTTCCCACCAGCTCTTGTAGGTATGCCACTATCCAGTGCCAATCCAGCTACTGCAACTGTTTTATGCTACCCAGTTTACCCTCGCTTTGAGGAGTTGAAGTTATGGAGGTTATCAGGTTACCATCAAATACATTCAAATATTATTTGTGTCTTAAATCTCTTTGGTTGTCATTAATCCAAATACATTTGGTGCACTGATTGGACAGGTTCACTCAAATCTGTTCTGATTCTTTCTTCAAAAGACAAAAACCTCATATGAGTTGACCAATATTTTGTTTGGACCAGGGGGTCTAAAATGGCCACTTTTGCAGATCATAATGTGAATTGCGTTTAAAAGCGTAAAATGGACCTTTCATAATAAAAACTGCGTCTGTGACTATTTTACGAATGTTAACGCAATTCATATTATGATCTGCCAAAGTGGCCGTTTTAGACCCCCTGGACCTGCAACCTCTCGAGTTGAAACGGCCGAAACACGGCTGTTTCTTCTCTAGAGTAGTCAGGAAAGCGTTGAAAACACCTGTCCCGTCTAGTATTAAAACACGACGTGTTTTTTTAAACCATCATCATACACGACCGATTTATTATTGAAGGTCAGTGCAGCCTGTCTTCTTCTTACATAGGTACCTACTTTTCTATTAATCATCATCTCATTAGACAACGTTGGTGTTTATTAAAACTAATTTACAGAAATAATGATATGTTTTTGATTAGTCCCCCTAATGATAATTAAGCTCGTCTTTTCGTAACGGAGGACGGTCTGATCAGGGCTGATGCTTAAAAATTATGTTGTGCATGTGTAGGTACATAATAATATATTATATTCTAAGTACACAATCTGCACTGGACCCGCGTCATCATGAGGGTCCAGTGCAGATTATTAACGGAGTGTCAAGTTTGTATGACCCACTCCCTCTGATTATAAATGCTTATACCTTGCTAAACCTACATTCATAAAATAAAGACAATGAGAAAATGTTTTAGTGCCATCGCTAGACAATGTTATCGGTTAATCAACGTTGACCCTATTTCTCGTTGTTGTAATTTCCCGGCACGCTAATTCCGAACGCTATTATCTACGAGAGTAAAATATATGATGCATATTTTGTTGCCCTGCTTTTCGAACTTATGATAACTAGTTATTTCCTCAGTGGTCAAAAAAGAAAGGGCTTAAGTAGCGGCCCTTTCTTTTTTGCATATCAAAGCCAAACTATTATAAATGACGCTCATTTAACTCTACCATGACTCTAATAACAACTTTAATTCAAGTGGTTTTTTGAAGTTTAGAGAGTCAGTCAGTCAGTAAATCTATGATAGGTTTTGGTAGTCATGGACCTCGCCTGCCGGGGCTAAGGGTTGCTCGAAAGAAATAGGTACCACCCCATAGAGATTGACGATGTATATTTCATTCAAATCCCTTCATCCGTTTAGGAGTTATGAGCTGGGAACAAAGAAACGGTTAGTCAGTAGAAGTCTGAGACTCCCTTCCGTCCCTGTGTCAGTTTTCCCGAGTTAATATAACCCCAATCTATTTAAGTCGCGAGTAAATAGGCTTCTTCTGGTAAGCTCGTTCCATCGTCGACCTCATCTCTGTCCTTAGGGCAAGATTGAGGTCAAAAGTAATCCCAATTAAAATAAATAAATAAAAAACCATGACAATGACATTAAGACAATTAATGTTTTGCAAAATATTTAGTTTTATTTCCGCAAAAAAAAACAAAAATACTTGTATAAGTAGGTACGTGTCATTCGATTTCGTCAGGGATAATATATTTTATACGTTTATCGTTATCATTTCAAGAGAAAAGTAAAGTTGATTGTTGAGTTTTCGATCACTTACACCATCTTATCTGTAATTTCAATAAAAATATATCATAATCTGAGACGGAAAATTGTCTGGAAATGATTCATTGCGAATGACGGAAATATTGTTATTGAAATAATTAAAAACGGCCAAGTGCGTGTCGGACTTGCGTACTCAGGGTTTTAAAGCTTTCGATCTTTTTCACGACGGACAAACGAACTTTGAAAGTTCACAGAATATACGTCACTAATATGGGTTCTGTGAACTTTAAAGTAGATAACACGGTATAGGTCAATACTTCTACCAAACGATGTCGATATTTCCAGTGACAGAAGATGACCTATAAACCCATTACCACTAGTTGTTGTAGTTGCCCCAGTCTCTTCGTTTTTAAAAGGGAACATCAAAACATATATATACCTTGCTAGTAGCTACCCACAAATCGAAAATATGAACTTTTATCAACTAGCTAAATAATGTAACATAACATCACGCTTGTAAGGTTTAGGTTAGTGGTAGATATGTACTTAGTTCCTTATACCTACGAGTTATAATATTAACAAAAACATCAATCATCATTATCAAACTCAGTATGTTAGGTGTTATGTCATCCATCTACGGCTACGCGAACCAACCCTAGCAAACGTGGCTTTGCCTAAAGATCGAACCGAGTGACTGTTATATTTATCCACGTCCACGAGCTCTAAAAGCTATAATATTTATCCTAATTTATTATTCCAGGTTATTGCCTTTCTGATGGTGGTCCTGGGTATCTCGGTATACTCCCACTATCACAGCTTCTCGTCCTTCTTCGATGGCACGGCCAGCAGACTCCTGACTCCATCAGCGATGAGCGTCTTCATCGGGCTGGCTCTGATGGTCGTCTCTATCTTCGGCTTCTTCGGCAGTTTGAAGCTCAGCACTTGCATGGTCAATGTGGTACGTATAAGCTTGTTTAATTTGAAAACAGTTTGTTTAAAAAACTTTACTTTCCTGAAAGTTACATAATTTTAAGAGATAGACCAAAATAATAATATAAACCGAAGTCAACTCTTGATAATTCATCCATTATTAGGAGGCACCATTCCGGGGCCTCCATTGTGCAACGCTTGTAGTGATGCCAAAAATGTCTTATAATTATTGTCTAAATGTTGTAGAATTGTTGGTTTAGGCAGAAGCCTTATTCTGTAACTTGTGGTCTGTAACTTTGATTGATTGATCCCCTCCTATAATTTAACAGAATTAACACAATTGCATGAACTTTGATTTAACCAAGTCTTTTCATTTCAGTATGCTTGCATCTTGATGACGGTGTTCATAATTAAGTTGGTGGTAGTAATCCTGGCCTTCACGATGGACAGCGGTAAGATAATGCATTACGTCAATGTGCCATACTGGAACTACAACGATCCTGAGGTTCAACAGGAAATGGACGCTCTACAAAACACTGTAAGTGCCTGTAAATAGAGATCATTTATGATAATCAGCCTAAATTTATAAGGTCCTGACAGGGACACATCTCTATTAGAGCTAGATCTCTTGGGCCGCCAGTCAGACATTACAGTACCACTACTTACTCGACTAACACTATTCGCCACACTATTGTGTTAATAAAAAAAAAAAAAAACATGAAGTCTTGCACCCCTGAGATCATGGAGACTGTGAATTAAGGGAGTGGGCCGTATACATAGAGCAATGTGCTCCATGGCCGTATAGCACCATGCGGGCCCAGTGCGTCTCTAGGACACGCCGGTTTCCTCATGATGGGAGGGTAACTTCACCTTTTTTGAGAGCAGTCGTGATAAAATAAATTACACAATGTAACGTAGTGCCTGACCTTCTGGGTTTGAACTTGGAACCCACGACCACGATCTACAAGAGTACGCTTGCCTCGAGGCCACCAGTGTTAACAATTTCTTATTCGAAATATGAGATACCAGAAAGATTTGATAGAATCGGGGCGAGGTCTCTTTAGCCTTAAGTAAAGCCCTTCCTCATTGCACCGGTTGTGTTTTAGTTCATCTTATCTTCGAGTGATTTCGTTTTATTGGTAATGTCTCACACACAACAATAAACCTTAATATATAACATAACGCCAGTAATCCCCGAAAGGTTAGGCAGAGGTGTACCATGCAATTAATCAGCGTTTTTTTGGTGGGTGGAAAATCATCAAATAACCCTTCCCACTCTTGGGCAGAGCGAAAGGGAGTGTCAGACATCTACTGACTAAAAACCACCCATATTCCTCCTTAGCCATTTATGTCGAGGCCGCGGTATCTCTTGCGAACAACCCGCAGCCCCGACGGGAATTAATCAGCCCTTAAATGTTTATTTAATCTCCTCATTATTTTATTCCAGCTCAGTTGCTGTGGCAGTAACACCTTTATGGATTACTTGGACTTCCACTTCGTCGACCAAGACAGAATAGCTCAGGCTAATGTGCTTGTCGACGGAGACCCTATCTCCATAATGGTGCCCAAAACTTGCTGCGAAATGAAGTACAACATGGAAGTTTGCCACCGGATCTATGGTATCGGTTGTAAAGAAGCCTTGGTCAATGTGATGATACAGAATTCCACTGTCATTGGTGTGCTCGGCGTTTCTGTGATGTTCATCAATGTGAGTTTACTTTCCTACTCTTGTTTCTTATAATTCAAAGCAGTTTTTTTAAAATTAATAGTTGCTTCGATCAGTCAGAACTAAGATAGAACTTAAATACTTTTTCAACCACCAGCCTTGGTGTTTGTCTCAGGAATTTAGTGGGGATAGGTTAGGAACCTATGGATTAAAAATGGAGGTACTTTTGGATAGAATAGATAGATACATGTTAGAGTCCCGGAAAAATTCCAACGACAGCACAGTATTTACTGTTAGCTGTTATTCTTAAGAAATCTAGACTGCTAGGAGGTCGGAATTACCTACTCGTTGTAAGTTTTCAGACTTGAGAATTTTAAAAGAAACTTGAGTGCAGGTAGACATTCTTTTAAGAGATATCCGTAATTCTGTAAGTACCTATCTAAGGAAGCTGTTTTCTTACCCTGGATCACTAGGTCCTTGTGAGACTACTGTTGCTATTGTAACTTTATTACAAAGAAATTGGACAAAGATATTATAGCACTCTTTGCAAGGATACGAACGTGCCCTAGTTACATACGACTTTGAGGTTAATTGATAACACTATATACTTAATTTATGTTTTATGTAGGCTAATAATAAGGTAAGTACCTAGTTCATGAAACCAGTCTCCGATAAAATGAATGTAGAAAAACAAATGTTATTATTTGTTCGCCCCAAAAAAGTGTCATGTTTGTTCGCAAACATGGTGGGCAACATGTTTTAGAAGTTCTTACAAATAAATGATGAATCTATGCATTGTTTCCCGCAATTAGGTAGGTATGTTACTGAAATCTGAAAAGGGGATGAGGGATGATGATGATGATGAACTTTTGAATCCATACTTTTAAAAGCATGGATTAGGTACAGACCTACTTATTTACTTACTAAAGATTATAAGCAAGAAGCTGTCTGTCTTTTACCTTTTTTCGCCTTACGGGTAAAAATTTCTGCAAACAATAGACCATCATTTAGATTTGTTTACCTACCTACGAATTACATAATTATGACATTGTCTATTTCGGTATATCATGATCACATGGAAAATGTCAGCCATTCACGCTCCACGCGAAATAAAGCTAACTCTCAAAATATTAAATTTTACAGCTCCTCGGCATTATCTTCGCCCTGCTCCTGGCCCGTTGCATCAGGAAGATGAAGAGTGCGAAGGCTCTGATCACATGGAAACTCAGGGAGAACATGATCATGCAGAGAGAGGCTGAGGAAAAGCAGAAGAATGAGACTCAGGTCTACATTGAGACACCGGAGTCGAGTCAGGCGTAAAAACAAAAAGAACGCTATAAAGTGCTGCATGCGTTCTTTCGGCGTGTAACGCACAGAACATATATACTCTAGGAGGTGTAACGTTAATCGGATCTAACAATCGTTTTGTTTTATCGATAAAATTACCAGAGACAATTTCACAAATGTTAACAAACAACACCCTCCTGTCAACGTCATCTAAGCGCCAAAAGAATCATCCAGCACTTTACCACTATTTTATAAGTAAGTAGGTACCTAAATATTGTTTTGCATTTGTATTACAACACGAGTAGGTTTTTTGGACAAAACAGGGCAGTTAGTTACCTACTGGCACTGTTGACTAGATTTTGACACGAGTCATCATCATCATTTCAGCCGAAAGACGTCCACTGCTGGACATAGGCCTCCCCTATGTGTCGCCACGAGTAATTACCCTCAACACTCCAGCCAACTTATCTGTGCAGGTGCGGGAAAATGTCGAACTAAAAGAAATGTACCGAGTTTGACATATCGATGCATTTTTTTTGACAAGCAGCGCCACCTTGTCCTGATTCTTTTGGCGCGAAATGATGAAACGTCATTACAGGGGGCGCTCATGGTAAACATTTGTGCAAAACTGCAAAATCTTAAGGGGGAAGCTCACACCCTGCCCGCGAAATTCAAATTTTCTTACGTTTTTTGCAATTTGCAGGCCAGTGCTTGGTTGCATGTTGATGAACATTTGATTCGCGACTGTAAGACGTATTTAGTTACAGAATTATAATCATCAAAATCACCAACACAACCCTCCAAGTTCATATAGATCGAGAAACTATTTTTTCAAGGTCAAAGTTATTCCTCGATCTATATGAACTTGGAGGGTTGTATTGATGATTTTGATGATTATAATTCTGTAACTAAATACGTCTTACAGTCGCGAATCAAATGTTCATCAACATACAACCAAGCACTGGCCTGCAAATTGCAAAAAACGTAAGAAAATTTGAATTTCGCGGGCAGTATGTGAGCATTCGCCTTAAGGACGCATTCCCGATTGATAAGTCAAATCATTACTTTTTTAAACAAAAGTATGTTTATTAAATACAATGCTTTCTCAATAGTTTCTCAATAAATGTACCGAAGTAAATTAAAACACTTCGGTACATTTATTGAGAAACTGGACATATCTAAAATTATATTTATAGTTAAGAATTGTACCTTGCACATCTATCTACAATAAGCAGCAAAAACATTTTAAAAATACAAAGCATTGTATTTAATAAACATACTTTTGTTTAAAAAAGTAATGATTTGACTTATCAATCGGGAATGCGTCCTTAAATACAGACAATAAGTAGGTAAAATAAGGGTACACGCAATATTCGCCTAAATTATAATTTTTACATGTCTATTGTTATATTTTCGAACATTTTGTAAATAAAACTGCTTCAATAAGTGCTTTTTGCAGAAAGTTTAGGTATTGTTACCATAAGTAATGACACTTTTTTTAATAAAATTATTTTAACGCAGTTGTAACTTGTTAGATATAATAAAAATATTATTAATGGGATTTAAAAACGTAAATAAAAGTATCAAGTTGGACTGCAATATTTGGTATATTTTATTTAAAAATCCTATATTACGCATTACTATGAGATAACTTAGCGTAGGAACGTTGTAAGCAAATTATTTTCAAAAATATTCACAGACAAAGTACAATGAGTAGGTACATAAATTATTGTACAATACATAAATTATACAGTGCAGTGCAGTGCAGCTGCATCCGGTTAGACTGGAAGCCGACCCCAATATAGTTGGGAAAAGGCTAGGCAGATGATGACATAAATTATACAGTGATAAACCAAGAGGTAACTGGGAGGAATCCACTTTTTGTGGAACTTTCACCCTGTACTTATACAGTGGAATTTTCATATAGCAAAAGCTTGGATCCAATGCTCATACAAACATAATTATAAGAAGACACTTATCATTGAAAAAGATTTTAAAAGATTTTTAGTTTTTTTCTAAGTACTTAATTGAATAAAACTTTAGGTGTGACTTAATTGAAAGAAGATTTTACACATTTTGTTGTACAAGTACAACACTAATGTTATGTTTTCACGCAGGAACTTATGAAGTGATTTTTTTCCTGCTGTTTTCATTACCATTTCACGTTTTCACGGACACAGAATTTAGAAATCATAGTTATTAAGAAATGGATAATTTATAGTAGAAACGCTATTTTTTATGGGTAAATCGATTTGGAAAATTGCTAAACTGTATGTTGTATAGGTACCTAGGTACTATACAGGATGCACGAATATTTAAAAAAAAGTAAGTAGGTACTTCTCTTCTATAATTTACACCAAAAAGCTTTTAAAACAACTAGGTAATAATCATTACTTATCTGAATATAATACAAATGATAACAATTTTATTGCTAGATTAAAACCTAATTACTTGATTATACAAAAGGAAACAAAGATAAGCGATCATTCGAGGCAAACACTAAAATAGTAAAGATTAGTAGGTAGTGTATGTTAATATTAATCAGCACAAGTCATTAAAACACTGAGTCGTGATTTATTTATATTAATACTGGGATGATTTAGACTTTTAGAGGACATTCTATACTAATCTATACGTCGAACGTCATATATTTACGTTTTATATGACATTTTACGTCTGTATGACCGACATAACTATTGTATAATATATTATTACTAGTGACCCGCCCCGGCTTCGCACGGGTACAAAAAAGGTATTAAAACCTTCCTCTTGAATCACTCTATCTATTAAAAAAAACCGCATCAAAATCCGTTGCGTAGTTTTAAAGATTTAAGCATACAGACAAACAAACAAATAAACAAACAAATAAACAAACAAACAGACGCGACTTTGTTTTATACTATGTAAGGATGTGACCTCAATCACAAGAGATATTAAAATAAATATATTGTGTCTTGAAGAAAAAAACACAGAATCGGTGAAGCATAAAGTCTGAACCTAACGCAGATAGTTACTAATAAAATACATACAGCAAAATTGCCTGGAGACCTATTCTCATACTTTAAAAAGTTCAAACAATCAGCGACAAAAAAAAAACTTGTCTAAAATTTAGATAAGCTGGTTGTATTTTTGACAGATTGAGACTAGAATACATTCTAAAATATACGAAAATTTCCCCTTCGGCATCAATGACCACACAGCAAATTAACGTAGGTATTTGATAAGTACTTTCAATGTAGGTACTTATCTTTAAGCACGTCTTACAAAGGTCAAAACAATTAATAAAAGATAGCTAATTTGTGCTAAATAAATAATATCACATCTGAAGCCAGACCCAACATAGTTGGCAAAAGGCAGATGATGATGAAATAAAATCACAATTATTAGTCAAATATTTAGCAATCACAATATGCATTAAAAATTAAAATTATGAATACTTATAATTTAGTTTTCACTCATTTTGCCTGCAAAATATACAAATATAAACCTTCCGTCACCAAACTTGAGTGCTTACTAGGAATATATGTATTAATTCAAATATATGATCAATATGTTTGGTAGGTACATATTGATTTACATACATAGCTTAAACCTACACGACACACTCATTTGCATGAAAAGCTTGTTCACTGATGAGTGTGAACATCCATAGAACAAATACATGAAATACATACTTTTAAACTGACATTATCTATGCTTTCTGGCCATAAACCTCATACTTAAAGGTGGACATTAGCCTAACTACATAACATAATGGTAATATATAAACTAGAAAACAATACATCTACTACAAATTATTAAAAAGAGCTAGAATAGGACCAAATAAAATAAAATTATAGTAATGTAATTTAAAAAATAATAATCATTGCAAAATACTTTCAGAGCATCTTCTATCACACAAATAATTGAATTTAAAAAGCTTTAAATCACACACAGCCTTGATACTAATCTTTACTCCTGTCAATAGTTAAAATAAACAATAACTGTAGTTAAGAAAAAAACTAATAGCCATATTATACAGTGAATGAATTAATGAGGCCAACCAACTCTAATAATAGTTTTTAGTTGACTTCTAAAATTAGATACCTTCAATATATAATAGGTATACAGAATCAAGCATCATGTTTAAATTTTGGACACTCATACACACACTCAACCTGTAGATTATTTAAAAAATATAATACGAAAATGAAAACTAATAATCTATTACCGTATGAAGCTAGTGGCTCGATACTAAGTTTTGAATAAACTAATTACTGATTTTAATCTATTTAAACACAGATAAATAAACGCCTTTTTCCTAGCGAGTAATAAGAAACTAGAAAATACCACATGTTATCCTTTTACGTATATCATTTTTCATCCACTAATTTTAAGAAGTATATTACCAGTAAGGTTCATGTACTCATCCGTCTAAGAACTCACTACAGTGTTTCCACAAACATTACCAAAAACTATTCCATCTAGGCAACAATCTCGCACAATGGCCCAATCAAGAGGCTGAGTGCGGATAAAAGCCCAGTTAAACGTAACTAAACAAAACCATCTAGGCATACCTATTTGAATACCAAGTACAATAAATAAATAAAAATTATAAATAAGTCATGTTCCGTAATTTTTCTAGTGGTAACAAATACTAACTTTCGCAGTCCTAATTCTAAGCTATTTGGTTTTCTACCTTTTTGTTTTGTCCGATTAAGGGTGATAGACTCAACCCTGGAGATTTCATACCATCATTAGGTAACACCTCATGACCATTACTTATTTCATTCTCATTCTTCAGATTCGCGTCTTCTACATTATCATATATTTTAGCTTTGTGATCCCAAAAGTTTTTACCAATTTCTCTGATTTTGTTTCCTATTTCTTGTTGGTCACCGCACAGGTAAGGTGGGGTAAACTCCCGGTATGCAATACAGACTCTTCTTGACGAGATATCTTCACGTAGAACACAATGCTCCCAGATGTATCTTGCTTCGCCATATATGATTATTAACGATCTCCTGGAATTGTAAAAAAGGTGATGTGAGTATTATTTTTTATTTACACAAGTTTAGTTTATTTAATAATAATTTATCAACTGAGGGCAGCTGTGTAAACAAGGAACTTCAACATTGACCTTGCGTAGTACTAAACTATTTATTCTTCCGTCACAGATATTGCACAATGTTTTACTATTTTCATGAAACATTATCATTGTGTAATATTACACCTTATCATCTGCCTAGCTATTTTTTACCTGAACTGCTATATATAAATGATTAATTATGCATTTTAATAAAAAGATGGACTGCTTGTGCGATGTTATAAATAATAAAAGAGTCATTGTTTTTTGTTGGTTGACAGGACGGAGCCTCAACACCAAGCAAAACAGACAAAATGGCAGAATAGGATGATGTGGCTATTGATGTTCAAAATATGAGTAGAGTGAAAAAAATTGTTAATTTATTAAAAGAATTGAAAATAAAACTCACCTTGGCATAGGTATTCTAATTATAACATCATCGTCAATCACAGATTTGCATGCCTCCAACATTGACTGTTCCATGTTGTTGTCTATTATAATACTACCATCTTTAGCTACCACTGGGCCATACTGTTCAGCACAGTACAGATTGTACTTCTTTAGGTCACCCTTAAACTTAGTCATAGTAAGTACAGAGTCAGATAAACAGTTCACAGTGATTATTCTCTCACCCCAGATCCAACAATCATCTATGTGAGGGTCAATAGACGCTCCCTTACTAGGATCATACTCCAAAGAGCACTGTTCAATTACTGAATAATTCTTCAACAAATCTATACTGTCAAATCTCTCCTGCAAATACTTAGAAAAAGCCGGAAATCCTTCGAATTTGCCCACAACTACTTTTTTCTTTTTAAAATTGGTCTTGGGACCATAGTTTTGCTTCCTTCTGCCGCTCTGTGACACGTCCCATGGCACTTCATCGATGTTTTTCATCAGAAATCTTTCTTCCTCCTCTGATATGAAATCCATTTGTATGTACACGCCTGGGTAGTCTATCGAGTCTCCTTCATGGTTAGGATGTTGTTTGTAGGAGTCTAGGTCCCAGCCTCGCCAGGCTTTGTTGCAAAACGGACAATAAACATAACCTTTGCCTTTATCAAGTTCCAGCTGAAGTTTCAAGTTCTCGGCTCCATATTGTGTTTCACATATCAAACATGTTCTACAACCCTTGCAACCACATGGACGCGGCTTAGTCATTGTTTCACAATGAATACTAATGTGCTGTGGTTTTATAAAACATACAACTGATTTCGCTGTAATCCGGCGCAAACTTGACTGGTCAAAGCGACGTGTGTTATTTTTATCTATGTCAACGTCAAAGTGACAGTTTTTACTTTTTTTTTGTGTCATACTGATGCATGATCGTTCCAGATAGTTTTACTAGTTCTTGAGCATGTATAAACCGGCTTTTCACGATAATCGGAAAACCGAAAAATAATGAAGGTAAGTACAACTACACAGAACGTACAGTTCTCCTCTCACCGTTATTAAACTTATTAACTACAATATTTAACATCGCGTTGCTTCGAGTAATTATTTTGAAAACGATCGAAACTTGATGAGTTTCTTTCTACCCGTACCCAGCTACTCTGAAGCAACTGTCTACGAGAACTAGCTAGCTTTTTAGCTCTACTTTGAGACACACACTAACCACTGCCAGTCAGGAGTGTGAGCTTTTGGTTTCAACATATTTTACTCTTAGCTAAAAACCTATATTTTCTTATTTGGTTAAAAACCTGCGGGACAAGGTTAGGTAGGGACATCGATTTTATTACGCTCTAAGCATAATATGAAATAAAATTACATTGAATGATAACTGACATTAATTTATTGATTAATCAATTATTATGTATATAAAAACAGGTTTTTCTTCCAAATATTTTATATTAAAATATTAAATAAACAATAGAACAATAGTAGGTAAGTATACAATATCTAAGCTTCATAATTTCTTCTTGCATTTTATTTATAAAATATAATATGTAATCGAAGAAAGTGAATTATTTTCATTTTTTTTACTTATTGTGGGAACAATGGCAAAATTAGGGTTAAAAAGACAAGGTATGTACTTCGATACATACTAAAAAAATACAGTACATAAAAGCCTACATAACATATGGAAAATCACATAATACATAATTTTAGTTATTCTTGGAACCTTCACAAATAAATACTTATGGCATCAATAAAACATTTTTTTAAAATAGATAAGTTATATTATAAATTCATAAAAACTACAGCTATATTATGAGTAGTTATGTTATTGTGATTGAGAAGCCTTTTGTGAAATATGTTAGTATTCATTTTATAAGATCTTCAGAACGATAATCAAAATTGTAGGGTAAACGTATATTTATATAAAGCTATATTTCGTCCACACACGATTCAGTTTTTGACACTATACAATCCCAATAACTGTTAAAAAATAAGGAGGCCGTTATATATCAATTACTGCAATATTTTGCGTCTTTTTACCATACACCCAGGTAGTTTTTTGAATAGGAGAAGCATTTGTCAGCGGTGATTAATATTATTTTTATCAGTTTGAAATAGTGTCATAACGGTTGCCTTTTTGACTCCATCGTACTGAATACGACAATATAATATTTTAATTAATATTACATTTTGGTAAACAAAAACATATTTATGTTTTTGTATACATAATATTTCATTATATCTATTGATTATTTTGTACCAATTCTAAGTAAATGCTGTTTTTCTTGCAATATGAAAACAATCATTGGTACAATATTTTTTGTAAAAGTGACAAACAAAAACAGGATAACATACAAAAAATTTGTATGTGGCCAGCCACATTCCGGAAGTCCTCGTGTTATCATTTAATTTATTATATTCTATTATATATTAATACTATAATGTAAATAGTGCTCTAGTGACTACGAAAATTAATTATGTTTTTGATAATCTTATTGATAAATTTCAAAATGCAGTGTCGCTAGGCTTAAATTAAAATAATAAGTATTTTTTTTTGTTGAATCAAAAACATTGAAATAAATTAGAAATTGTATAGTAAAATTTCCAATATTTCATAAAATCGCTTAAAATATCAGCACCAGTGGTAACCAATTGTACATATTAAAATGCTTGCATTATTTCAGATAAAATGTTTCACATTTTTACCTTACTGCCCTATTTTGTAATAAATATTCCTCAATATCATAGTACTTAACACATTATAGCGTGATTAATAACTATCTATGCACCTATAATTATACGCAACTTTTGAATGGCAGTGTTATGTAAACCTACGTAACTAAAATATAATAGAGAAATTCTCATATATTATAACCACTGATATTTTACGTGACAAAAAGTAGTTCAAAGTGTCGAGTCCTATATAATTTTGGAAATATTTGAACAGAATAACTATATGTCTGTCATAGTATTTCAAAAATAGGTATTCATTTTCGTGTGAACATTCATCGGATTAACGCCAGACAACGTTATCCATGTCATTAGTTAAAAACCATCAGAACTTCAAAAACTCTTTCAATCAAGTTCATCAAAATCCAGCACTTTGAAAGTGGGGTGGGAGATGAGCGCTAGGGGCGGCGGCGAGGGCGTGGGTGGAGCTACCACAACCGCAGGCAGCCGCAGTCCCGGCGCTACTGGATGCTAATCATCCACCAGGTCCCACAGCATGAGCGCGGCGTCGGTACCTCCAGCGCTGATCATGCAGCGGTCGTTGAATAAGAAGCGAGCGCTGTATATCGCTCCACTGTACACTTTCATTTCATTGTATTCGGCTTTTGGACTTGCACAGGGGTACCTGAGAAAAATACAGAAAATCATTATCAGTGTTTGAGTTCAATGGAATATATTGTATAAGAATATCTAATGGATGAATGAAATTACCTGAATAAGCGGACGTATCCATCCAAGTCACCGCTAACGAGAAGGTCGTGAGCAGCCGAACGACTCGCCGTAGATATCAGTGTCGTCATAGGGTAGAATCGGTTGTTCCACATTCCTACAAATATAACAAATTAAATATAGGTACTTTAAAAAGCTACCTATCAAGATACCATAATGAGACTGATGTAGACATCCGTACCTGATACAAGGAATCCAACAGTAGAGTTATATGTAGACCATTTAACATCTTTCATGGCGATCGGACTCTTTTCTGGTGATAAAGATTTAATATCCCCTGCAAGAAAATTGTGCAGTTTTAAAACAGTTTATAAATCCCTATTTTAATCCTCTGCAAGGAAATAAGTTTACAAACAGTTTATAAAAAAAAAACCAATAGCTCATAATTGATGGAGGTAAACTTACAAAAGGCCAGATCGTAATCAGCAGTAACAGTCTGCAAGTAATTGCCGTCTAGACTCCAGTCTAACTGCACGAGAGGTTGAGCCCCTCGGATTTTGTTTGATTTTTTGTATGAGAACCCGTCGCGGGAGACACGGAATAAATAAATGCTGCCGTTTTGTGATCCTATGGCTAGAACATCTCCAGCTGAAATCAAGAATAAGACTAGTTAATTACCTGTTAGGACGAAACGAAGGTAACCTTCAGAATTAAAAAAAAACATCAATCACGATGTGTTCTTAAATATTAGGTCTGAACTTAAGGGGTGCTTTTTTTTTTTTTAAACGTTGCCCCACACTAGGAATTTCTCCTGTATCGTGGGTGCGTTCACAAAAATTTAAATTCACATACACAAATACCCAGACCCGGAACAACTATCTGTAGGTCTTACAAATATTTGTTCCGTGCGGGGATCGAACCCGCGACACGCAGCTCGGCAGTCCATTGCCTGAGCCACTGCGCTAACCGTGCCGTCAAAATAAATAGTTTTCTTACCAGAATTGTAAGCCAAGCAACTGAGGGGTGAGCCACAGACTCTTAGAGTTGCTACATGGGCACCAGCATCCGCATTTAGAACTACTAGATGACCCTCAGTGCTACCAGCAGCCAGCGCTCCTCCGCTTGGATGCCACGCCAGAGATACACACTCATATCCAACCTGTAAATAGTTGAACGAGTTTTTTTAGTATTTACGAGTACTATACTTTCATCCATCCAGTTCTTAGCTAACAATGGTTATACCAGTTTCATCGAGTTACCTGAGTGGCAAACACCAGTTTGTGTCCTTTCCATAGGGCAATATTTTTGTCATGCCCAGCTGTGGCGAACATTTCATCGTCAGGGTGAACAGCCAATCCCATCAACTGTTTGTGATGTCCAAACACGACCTGTGTAGAAGAACAAGTATTCGTAAATAATCTATACGGAGTTTTAAGCTAACCCAGCTTGGGTCTTTATCAGCACACTAAAATATAATATGATCAGTTGATCAATTAACTAAAAACCATGTCTTACCTGATTAAATCTTCTTTGCAGAGAACCTTCCATGATATTGTTTCGAGTCGTACCTACGTAAATGTTTCCATCGTTTCTGCCTGGCCTCTGAGGGTAAATACTGCGTACCCCTCCGACAGATTCAGGCAACTGAAAAAACAATATTTTAATATATAAGAGTTATTATTTACTTTGATGGAGATAAAAAAGTAATCTTACAAACCTTCGTCTCAGTAATTCGTTTATAGTTTTGTAAGGAATCCCAGGCAGCGATTTTTCTGTCTTTTTCTCCACCTGATATTAATGTGCCTTCGGAAAGCATAACTAGAGAGCTTATGCCTTTGATGTGAGCCTGAATAATATTTGAAAAGATGCATAAATCAGTATTGTCTTACACTAACATAAAACCCCATTTATTTGTTACCATTTCTAAGAGTTTTACCTCAAATTCCATTCGCACAAAGTAAGCTCCGTCGCTATCGACACTGTATATTGTAATGAAACCATCACTATCAGCAGTTACAACATCACCATCTTGCTCAAACTGCAAAGCAGTTACGTGTGTACGAGACGGCTGTAAAAGGTACAACAATAAAAGTTATAAAAAACCGATATTTACGGTTTTTAATAATTGATTTAACTCCACTCTACAACTTACGCGGGAAACGACTCGAGCGTTCCATATCTGCGTTGTAGGACATATTAAGCATAATTTAAAAATCAAATAGAACCTATTGAAAATAAAAACAAAAACATAATTAAAACAAAAAAAAAATGCAAAACTTACCGGCTTGATGATATCAGTGCGTTCGAAGAATCCATCTTTTCTACGATTCCAGAATGCCAAGTGTCCCTTTCCGTGTGTGATGAGCAGGTTGTCATCAAGAGGATGAAAAGCAGCACCAGTGAGCTCTTCTTGCAAAGTCTGCAAATAGTCAATAAAAAATTAAGTTTATTTTAATACATAGCTGGTTTCTCGATATGGAGATGTCTAAACTTTCAAGTCTAGAACCTAGTTAGCAGTTTAGCGTTCAGCGATCAAACAAAAAACGTGAGAAATCAAGATAAAAAAAATCTAATCCCATCTCAGCGATAATCATTGACAAAAATTTTTCAAAAGAAAAATCATAGATTTTTAAGAGACAAACTTGTAATAGACAATGTAATAGACTGCAAACGTAAGAAATAGGTACCTCTAGAATCAAGCGTTTATTACGTCACCAGTATCATTCATGTGCCCATTTTAAATAAACCCGTCAGTCAGGAAAAACCAGTCGTTCTAAACAAAAGTTGAACGCGATACGCTTTTTTCCTTGCACGGTAATGTACAGACGCCAGCATGTCAAGCTACCCGAAACTGTCAAATTTTCCCAACGAACCTTGAACCTAATGCTCTAGAAATAAAGTCGAAAATCTATCAAAGAAATCTGACAGATTGTAGTAGCTTGATGTGCTGGCGTCTGTACCAACCATGTTCTGAAGTCGTCGCGTGACCCGATAAGATGTTGCTTGACAATTATAAAGAATTATTACCTAAGTTACCGAGAAAAATAATATTTTCTAACTATAATATTTTTAACCGACTTCAAAAAAAGGAGGAGGTTATCAATTCGACTGTATTTTTTTTTTTTTTTTGTTTTTTTTTTTTTTGTTTGTTACCTCATAACTCCGTCGCTTGCTAACCGATTTGAAAATTTCTTTTTTTGTTGGAAAGGATATACTTCCCAAGTGGTCCCATGATCACCAAGTCAGGATCTGATGATGGGATCCTGGAGAAATAGAGAGAACTCTTCAAATTTTATAGGCACACTTGCAGTGATTTGAGTAGTTTTTGGAAGAGTACTTTCTCGGAGTGGTTCCATTTCAATTTAGTGAAGATCTGATGAAGAACTTCGGAGATAGGCAACGGAACTCCTCAACAAACGATAGCAAATGGACTGGGATTGCTGAAATCTCATGTCTGTCTATTGCTTACACCAGTTCATAACATAACATCACGCCGGTACGTTGTGAAGGGGTAAGCACATGTGAACCACTAAAAAGTGAAAAATAAAAACTTTTTAACAAAAAATAAAACCGACTTCAAAAAAAAAACACTAAAAAGTCAAAAATAAACTTTAGAAGAAAAAAACAACACAAAAAAGTGAAAAATAAACTTAAGAAGAAAAATCAGCTTCGGAAGTCGGTGGCAAAAAAAGCCAAATCAAACAAACAAATGTCACCGACTTCAGAAGCTGATTTTTCTTCTTAAGTTTATTTTTCACTTTTTTGTGTTGTTTTTTTCTTCTAAAGTTTATTTTTGACTTTTTAGTGTTTTTTTTTTGAAGTCGGTTTTATTTTTTTCTAGTCATAAAATAGGTGTTACTTAAGATCAATCGCGGTTATTTAATAATGATTGAGTGTTATTTAGCATGGTGTTTCTTTCCTTAAGGAAGCCATTTTGAAAAATTGCGTGGTTATAATTGTAACGGGCTATTTATGGCTTAATTATTACTATTCCTACCTATTATTTTGACCAATTCTATAAAAATAAAAAAGCGACATCGGCCACGGACCCTAGATCTGTGCCCGGTTGATCATAATAGATTTGCCCTCTATTACATATGACGTAAACATAACTGGCGTAATGTGTGTGTACTATTAAACATTAGTTACACCCCTGCCTAACCCTCTAGGGATTACCATCAATCAAAAAGATACCAATTTGATACTTCGTAGGAATAAACCGAACCAAAAAAAACATTTCGTAACCCTCCATAACTCGTAGCAGAATGAATTAAATACCTGATTACGCTGAGGTTCGTTCAAACTGGTACGAAGAAATCTCAGAGTCTGAACAGATACTTAGGTAGCCCACGAGACAATTCCAAAACAAAAAGCCTATATTATTGGCCATTGGCTAATATTTCTAATTCGTAGCACTCAGTATTTCGTAGCCGTATCGTAGCTCGTAGCCAGGGGGCGTGGCTATTCAGTCGTTCAAGTGTGTTGAACTTGCGAAGTTGCGACCAAACGCTACGAACTGATTTATGCTTTCGTAGCACTTGCATTTGCACGCCTTATCGTAATCTATGGATGGAAGTTTTTTAGTTTCTTTGCGATTGCGAAAAATGGGTTTCTTTGAGTTTATTGTTTCTTTGTTGCACTTTGTTTTTTTAAAGAAATGCAAAGCAAAGAGTGTTTTCTTTATTTGTTTGTAGAGCTTATTATTTCGTAGATTATTCTTGATCTTATTTTTTGGTGTACCTAATAATTAATTTCTTCCTTTTATGTTTCGATACCGATCAGTCAAGACCAAACGGTCTGAAATAATTGTCACTACTTGTGCACCAATTATCGTCAATCCAAAATAGTATTAGGCGTCAATTATATAAAATTACTGCCGTGAAACGGCTTTTTTATAGGTGAAAAATTACGATTTACGGTACCGAGTACCGTACCGTATATCGTAATTTTACCGTTTTACGGCAGTAATTTTGCAAATGCATTCATCAACACAATACTTTGTTTGCATTTGCATTGAATAGGACGGGGGTTATTGGCGTACTTGAAGTACCTAAAGGTATTACATTAGAAACCAGTAGTTTTTTAAATGTATAAACTTGGAACTTTGATTCTCAATAAATTATCGCTATGACGGGAAAAACAAATGCATTTCAGCTTCATTAAGGAAATTAACTTTTACATATGATGATGATGAACTTTTACACCTAATTTTGTTTTAAGAAAATCATAGTGGGTCAGCAAGACAAATAAGGTAGATTAACTAACAGACTGAAACGTGTAAATTTTTCACATAAACATGCGCTGATGAAAAAGGACACTATATTTTAACAAAAACATTTAAAATTCTTTAAAATCCTCCACGACCACTAAAATAAATGCATTCTGCAGCAACCATATCTCAGATCCTATCTCCTTTCTAAATTAAAAAGCGGGGACATTTTACGAACGTCACGAACGCTGGCAACCCCAGGTTGGGTGACTTTATGTGTTGCTATCGGTACTTACTTACATCGCGACCACATCTTAATGTATTGCCCAACCTTGGACGGGGGTGCACAAGGTTGCAGACAATACGTCATACACATATTATACATTCCGTTGTTTATCAAGATTTTATTAAATTTATCGTAATGCCATATTAGTTAGGTGAATACCTGAATGTAGATTGGTCTATGTGGCTATTTATATCTGAGGTTCATTTTTGATATTCATTAATTTATTATGTTGTAATTCTATGGTTTCTAAGTATTTAAAGCAAGTATCAGAAATCTGAGGTCAAAGTTATGGCTAAGGTCGGCTTTCTTTATTGGCCCAGCTTTCTCATACAAAATTTTATGAGTACGTAAACTTATAATATTTTCGACATTAAAACGTCATAAGTTTCTGTACTACTAAAAAGTATGGCCCAGTAATATTGTGTGCTCGGCTCACTTATAAACAGCGCATAATTTACAAAAGTTTAGTCATATAATAGAATAATTAACGTACTAGCAAAAGTGAAAAAAAAAAACATTTAATTTACCACTAAATATTTGGGGTTATTTCATCCCTTATCGCCGTTATCCTTTCTAACTAAACTGGGTGAATTACAGGATTCTTTATTTTATTAATTTAAAGTGCCTCGACTGCCTTGTCGGTCCAGAGGCCGCAAGCGCGACTACTGAGCATGACTTCTGGGTTCGATACCCGAATTGGACAAATTGTTATTGAGTTTTCGCATATAAATAGCCAAATCTTGTATTTATGCCTGGTTGATGGCAATAGACTCGCCTGCTATCTCTACTGCTCTACATGAGCCTTAAAAACCAAACTGGCCAAACTTGGGTGAACTGTTAGGTTCCCACACCTCTGTCTAACCCTTTGGGGATTACAGGCGTGATGATATAAGGTAAAGTGAACTTACAGCAACTTTGCCTAGTAGATGTCCCCACTGCCACTGCCACACCGAAAGAATGCTCTCGCGGCCGGCGTCCACTGCCAACACGTAACTACCGCCATTCTGTTAGAAAAATAAACACCATTATAATGCAATCCCATAAATGTTTAATACCAACAGATTTGTCTACTGTAGACATTTAAGCTGTATCAGTGCAAAATAATTGTCAACAATCCGCATTTTAAAATTTTCGTCGACCCCTTGCTAGAAACTAAAGCTGCATAAAGCCAAATGACCTTAGAATACTGCCAAAAACTAAATTAAACTTAATTGATTGAATCTATGACGAAACTGGCAAAATTGGAGCCTAATAGGACTTACAAAGACTTCAGCTGTCGTTTGCTGCTTTGAACCAAATACGTACCTACTCATTTTAGTGCGGTACCCAAACTGCCAAGCGGAGAAATGATAGATGTAGAGAAAGACCAAAGAAACGTTGGATGGACTGTATGATGATATGGCTAGGAAGGATGTGACTGCTGAGATGACGTGTAATAGAGAAGTATATATATAGTAGTATGGAAGAAGAAGACATGCTGCGCCGACTCTAAATAAATTGGGATTCTGCCCATATAGGCAGGAGAATGATGACTAGCCAAACTGACAAATAAAATACGCTTAAGTTTGTGGGTGGTTTTCAATTTTGGTGGCCACATTAAGCTTTGAACTTCAGTTCCCAAAGCAATCCAGAAAATCTGAGCCCTCTTGAAGGTTCTTCTAGCTACGACTATCTATTTTTCTAGAAACCTAAAGAAAATATTGCGCCACCAAAATTGAAAATGACCCACCAAAATTGGAAATCACTTAGCCGCAATATGTTAGGTATACTCACAAGCTGAGAGAAGGCGACAGCAGATACGCCTGCCTCGAACTCGGCCATACCGAACACGTGCAGCGTCTGCAGCGTGTCGGTGCTCCAGATGCGCACGTGCGCCTGTGCACGTCGGCCGCGTCCTGCGCGCTGCCCGCTTGCTACCAGCTCGCGGGATGGGTGCAGCTCCATGCTGAGAAGAGAGAAAGTCGTTAAAAGCTAGTAGGAGATTTCAGGAATTGGATCCAGTTAAACTTCTGTGGCGATCTTCGCAGGGTGGCTGCGGCTGGTAGTAACTGAGTGAGAGTTGCTGAGAAATTGAGGTTGAGTGGCGATGGCGTGCGATTAGGAGGCTATATGTCACTCAAACTTCTTTTTCTGTCTACAAAATCCTGACCCCAGTAGGTCGGTATAGCTAAGTTACTGAAGGCCGTTAACTTTTAAATTATTGCAAATGGAGTATTGAAAAAGATTATCACATGAAACTGAGCAAGAGAGATGATGCTCTACTACCTTCTGAATCGTTTTACCTTCCAGATCAACAGGATTTCACTAGAAGATTTAGAGAATTTTGCGTTAGGTATATTTTGAGTAGTGTTATAGCGTGACGATTGACAGGGGAAGAAAAAGAGAGATAAGATGATTCAGAGAATTTTACCATCGAATACCATAACGCAATTATTTCATTCCTCAACATCTCATCGGTACACTAATTGATCATGAATCAAATTCCACGTCTTACCACTGAATATCTTCCGTGTGTCCGATGTAGTGCCGTTGGGACTCCTCGTCTCTGTCGTACATGATGGCTACGGCTGCCACATAGTACAGGAGCTCTCCTGTCGGTAACACCCACAGGTTTCGACGAGAATCAGAGCCACGGTAGCCGTAACTGCGGGAATTTTAATTGTTAAACTTCTGTAAGGTAAGCAAATATTCAGTGTTTTGGAAAACACGATATGCAAGTCAAAACACCAGTCTTGCCAAAAAGGTTCGTTCTACCAAAGTTGGTATCGCAGTGTCAGTTTTAGTGTCGTGACCGTCGCGCATCGCGCGTCGGTCTGCCAAGTCAGGCCTCGCATTCGAGCCCAAAACGCGTAGCAGATGTGCGTATTGTATAAATATCACTTGCATCGGTAATAAAGCACGGCATATATAAAGCCAAGAACTCTGACAATAACCAGCAATATAAGAATAACCTGCAATTGAGAAAAGGTTTGACAGAAGATATTGAAGGTAAACGGTATAACATTATATACGTGATATTATTACATTTTGGTTGTTTCAACGAACAAGATAAAAGGTAGACCTGTATTCAATACCCACATTTCACCGATATGACAGGGTCCTGTTGAAAACAAAATGATTAATTTGTCGGTAATGATAAATTTTGGTACTTACACCCAATCAAGTTGAAGTTTCTTCTCAGGTGGTGCGTTGTCTATGGGTGCGTGGTGTATCGGCGGGTAGAAGGTGCGCCGCAGACCTCGGATAGTCACCCGGATCGGCTCCTCTTTGAGGACTTCTAGTAGAGTGTAGTCTGTACAATGGAAGTTAAAACATTTCTTGGTTGTAATCGAAAAGCTCATATCTAACTAACAAAGATAATCCGAAATTTTGCTATGTTATGTCCAAATACTTTCATAAATCGAAGAGTAAGTTTATGCTCACTTTCCTCCCTCAATTTCAGCCTGGGATACATGTTTTTGCCAAATATATCAATCAGTATCAACTGGTAATTACAGACAATAAAATAGTCTACCAACCCTAGAGTAAAATACATAAAAACTAAATTAAAATGTAAAATATATTTTATGAAGGCAATATTCAATATTTCAATGAACATGAGCTCGATCAGAAAAAGAACTTAAAGAACGTATGTATTTTGTGTTAGGTAAAGGAGTTGTAAATTGATTTTTCTTTGGTTCATGTTCGTTTACCTGAATTACGAACAATCTCTCCTTCGGGTGCATACAGCACTCGAGGTCGACTTTTGCTCCTCGCGCGTCTGCCGCGCATGTCCTCAGCCATGGGAGGCGCCGCTACGTTGCCTCGAGATCGGGATCTACAACTCACCATATTATGATTCATGCTTGTTCGGTAATACATCGTCCAGTACTTACATAGTTTTAACTTTCATATACTAAAACAAATGTTATTAGTAATACCTACTTAGGATAAGGTATGAAATCTACTGGTAGGTATCTATTTCTTACCTGAGAATATATGGATTCTATTCTATTATCTTTTATATAATTTCAATGTTAAACAGAAACGTTACTATTTTCAAGGTTAGTTAGACTGGGTGTTGGTAACATTTTTTTTTTCTACGCTATGGAGTCCATGCTAGTGCCATCTGCTGAAATCTATTCAGTAGATGTCACTTAATAAGATAATAGTGTGCCTGAGGGAATCAACCCATGACCAGCTCATCCCTCAGAAGGCTTTAACCCAGTTTAGACAATAAATCGGTACCGTGGCAAGAAAATAACTTCTCATGCCTAACTTTAAGACACAAAATCACGTTGAAACGGGCTACAAACCTTCTGATAGGCGACTCAATAGGTAAGGGTGCACTGACTCCAGGGCTCAACGCCGGTACCACCATCAGCGAGCCCAAGTAAAATGTCTCCACGTCAGCGAATTCGTTCCGCAGTTGGGAGAAACTTCTCACCTACAATATAAACATCGTTAGTAATAAATATTTTTGTTTTAGTATGTCCCATACTTAATACTAAAACAAAAATAAAATAAAGAGAATAGGACCAGTAATAAATCACCGAGACATCAGTGAATATATGAAAAATAAAATGCTTGTCGATGTATTCGACAAGCCTTCTCCTCCTTGTCCTCTTTTTATAGAAGTGGTTCAAAGTAACTTCGTAGACAATGTCCAAGATTGAAGAATGGAGAATGAAGCGGTCTTTCTCGTTGAGAGAAAAAATTGGTTGCTCCCACAACTGGGAGTTTTTTGAGCAACCAATTTTTTTGCCTGGAAATATGGCTCATAACGCTACTGATCGGTAGAGACCTCTATGTTTACCTCTTGCCCAGTAATTGTGTACATCCTCTTAGCTCCACTCATCTTCAATACTTGTCCTAAATCTTCCAACACCTCCTCAAACGGTTGTGTTGTACGTAAGTTTAATAAAACACGACACTGCAAACAAAATAATTTCATGAAAACTTTATGGAAACTTACGATGAGTGACGATGACCATTACCATATGGCAAGAAAGGAGGTGTCTGATGAAATGACAAGTAATAGACAGAGTAGTTAGTAGGTATGGAAGAAGAAGATATGCTGCGCTGACTTGCTATTGTATCGAGTCTGGTTCTTCTAACCAACCTAACAGACAGATGTGTGCTGGGGAGTTTGTTCCGCCACTTCTTCTTTCCAGCTAAACACTAGGAAGTGTCGATGGGTGGGCGTTTTTGGGGGACTGTCTTATAAAAATGTAAATACAGTGAAACCTGGTTATATAAATGTGTCTCAGATATCCAAATCTGTCTCATGGGACCCCAGTATGAGTTCCAGTTATAGAGGTTTCTCACTTATCCAAGTCCCAGTCCCAGTTAACCAATTTTCACTGTAGTAAAGTAAAGTAAATTTTGACCTTCGAAAAGTGCTGATTTTCAGCCCAGTTTGAATAAATGAATTTTGATTTTGATTTTGACCCCAAATGGATTGGGATAAGGGCAAGATGTTATGGAAACTTACCAACATCGCAAGTCATGTTTTTTTAAATTTTATATGGGCTTACTCTTGACTTCAATCTTGCCCTAAGGGCAGAGATGAGGTCGACGATGGAACGAGTTTACCCAGAAGAAGCCTATTTACTCGTGACTTAAATAGATTGGGGTTATATGAACTCGGGAAAACCGACGCAGGCAGGGTGTTCCACTCCTTGGCTGTACGAATAATGAAAGACTTAGCAAAACGCTTCGTACGAATGTGTGGAACATCGATAAGGTATGGGTGATAACCCGCAGTACGTCTAGTCTCTCGATGGAAGAAGGGAGATGGTGGAATAAGCTCGTGGAGCTCTTGCGCACACTCTCCGAAGTACAGTCCGTAGAAGACCGACAGACATGCAACTTTGCGGCGGTGGGCCAGGCTATGTGAAGCTGTACTTAAGAAACAAATTGTGAATAAGAAAGAAAGGTTCGAATTATGGTTACATTATTTTAAAGCCGTGTAATTTTCGTAATGTAAATGTAATGTGTAATGTGTGTTTTCGTGTGTAATTACTTTAGTGAACTGATTTTAGTAATTTTACATTTTCCCTGCAATTTACCTTAAACGATTTGAAACTGTGTTTAAACCGTAAAATAAAACAATGAAGTTCAATATAAAACTGGATGACTTTTAAGTTTACATTTACGATGAAATAGGTAGGTACTTTAAACTTTACCAAAATTTACATCTTAGTAGGTACTTTTTGGTTATCAGAACAACCTTTAAAGACTTTCCCGAACCTAACATTAGCAAACGGCCCTAATAGTTCTCTAATACCGAATATGGCCACTTATGACCTGACCTCGGTTTTCGCAAAGCTTCGGCAATCACCAGTGTTTACTTGCCAAGGCCTTTGCATTGAAAGCTTATTATTACTACACTACAAATCGTTTTGGCGTGAAATCACATTTAGTGGAACTTCACAATCTATGATGTTTTTTTTTAGGTTTAAATACTGGGTTTTACATTAGTTTTTATTACGGTTTTCCGCGTAGTAACATGTAGAAATGTGTGATGTTAGTTTTGAATATAATTACTAACTTTGAAGGACTATATTGTAGACGGTCTCTCAGAAAGAATGAGTGGAACTCCTAATTAGCGTCAGAAATGAATACTTTTTTAAATAACGCTTGATGTTCAATGCTCGTTTTATCTTAATGTGAAAATTACCAGCTAATAACTGTGATAATGCTGGTCCTGGGTGCACACATTCAGAAGATGTGTACGAGTATCATGTGCTAGTAACTATTTTGTGTGCAAAACCAACCACTGAGTGGATACCAAATAGCAAGTGACGACGACGCGGTAGGCCCAGAAGAAGATGGCGGGATGAGCTGGACTCTTTCGAAAAGAATTTATGATTAAACGAACTTACCTGTACGTGAAGTTCGATCATAATTATACGATGGCTTCGTCCGAAGAGATTAGCATAAACACAATGTAGTAACACGTACGGTGTTGCCTTTGCGCACTGAAAGTAAAAAGCCCTATACCCCTTTTTTTTTTTTTTTTTTTTTTTTTTTTTAAGGTGTGGGTAGGCATGTTTCCTTTGCTAGTTACCGTATTCTACCGCTCATTTAGTTCAGAGCCTAGATTCTCAATTGCTAATTTTGATATTTCAGGGAATACTAGGGGATTTCTTTTTGGGGAAAAAATAAATATGGGAGGGTGGGTTGCTAATCTCTTCGGACGAAGCCATCGTATAATTATGATCGAACTTCACGTACAGGTAAGTTCGTTTAATCATAAATTATACTCAGCTTCGTCCTCGAGATTAGCATAAACACAATGTAGAATTTGAGAGCTACTGAAATATCAATTAAACACTTTTGTGTATCAAGGCAATCAATTTTAATCAATATAATATGTAATGATCATTCATGGGCATTGTAGTGTTGTGTGCACATGTTTTAAAATGAAGTAATACCCATTCGTTTAAAATAATAATTAATTAAATTAATAGATTTAATAGCTATGCCTAGAATAGAATTTAGCTAACTCAGTTGAAATTAACTTAATTAACATAAAAGCCTATGTCCAGCGGTGGACGTCTTTCGGCTGACATGATGTGTATATAACATAAATACTATAACTATCATGAACCTTAATAGTAATTACTTAATTGTTATTACAATTGTTTAATATTGATCTTGCAAATAAATCATCTTCCTCTGTAATTTGTACATTTCTATTATAAAATTTCATAAAAACCCGAGACGTACCGCTCCATCCCGCGGTTTTTTTAATTGTTTCTAAGTTAACTCCTAATTTGTGGGCTTTAGATGTGGCCGCATGTCGGGTGCTGTGAGCTGTAAATATAGATATATCTATACCACACTCTCCTAACGTAGTCTTAACCCACCGACTCAATGTTTGTGCCGATACTAATTTATGTGGTTTTCTTACACCGATAAATAGGTTATTTACATTACTGCGAAGTGATCTAGTTGAATCTATATAAGCTAAAAGGGTCAGGACTGGACAGATTTCCGGTTTTTCGTGAAAAAATGGTAAAATAAGATTTGGTTGCAGGGTTCCTATCTTTGATGTTTTTATAATATCAGGTATTTTTATAGTGATCTTATCAGTATGAATTTGGATGTTATTTATATCAATTTTTGCTAAAGTTTGCATTCGGTGTGCCGTAACCAGAGATAATAAAGTGACTAATTTACGTGAAAGTTTATCTAAACCCAAGCTATCGTTAGGATACCAAGAGGACAAAATGTTTAGGACTTTAGACGTATCCCAAGTAGTGTTATACTTCGGTAAGGGTGGTCGAAGTCTAAAGACACCTTTAAAGAAGCGTTTCACAATTTCACTGTCGCTGACTTTTTCAATCAGAATTAAGGCTAAGGCCGATCGACAACTGTTTAAAGTCCCATATTGGGCTCTTGAATCAAACAATGTTGTAAGAAATAGAATCACATCATTGATTGATGCTCCGAAAATATCGATATTTTTAGATGAACAAAAACTATACCATTTCTTAAGACATGTATCGTATTGTTTTATCCATGAATCGGAGAGGGAAGCCAACATTATGTCAATTGCAGGTGATGGAACATTTCTTCTCAGCAGCGAGTCCCGGACAAGAGACCGGCAGCCAGGGTAAACCGAGGGTATGCATTGTTGTTGCTGGAAGGTGATAAAATTGTTTGTTTATTTGGATCAAAATACAAAACGGATGAAGCAAGAAGTTTTCTAAATAGAGGGTACCAAGGTTGGGTGGGCCATAAAGGGACCACTACAATACCAGTAGCTTTGTCTTTAACAATTTTTCGAAGCGTTTTTAGGATCATTGAAAAAGGAGGGAATGCGTAAAAGTAAAGAACATCGGGCATTTTTGTATGGGACACTTACCTACGGCGAACAAAAATAAAATTAGGTACGGTGGATAGGCAATTAAATCTAGTTTACAATGGTATAGTTCCCATATCTGTGGGTCGTGGCAATAAGGAGAAAATGGACATTTAAAAAATATTTATAAATGTTTTTGGGCAATAATTGAAGAGGAAAAAGGGAATCAAAAATAATTAAAACAACATATTTTTCTCTTAACTTTTATTCTGCTGCATCTAAATCTAAAATAGTATCGTCTAAAAACGCCGCAGGTGTGTGAAATTCGTCTTGATATACAGTCTTGAGCACTGTTAAAGTGTTCATGTAGAGGTATTTGCACATTAAGTAGATCTTCCCATTCATTGCTTACCATATGGGGTTGGCAAACTCGAGCAAGTTTTGGTATGAATAGCTTATTCATACGAAATAAATGTAACCTAACATATTTTGGCACAGCATTTGCTGGTACATTTCTGCAGTTTTGAAAAACACAGCGTCGAGCAGTATTAGATACACGTAAATATCCAGGAATAGTCATAATGCCAATGTTTTGTTGTTGTTGAACGTTAACTACTATTTCTTGGACTTCCTCTTCTTGTACTTGCTGGGGTAATGGTTCTTCTTGTACTTGCTGATGTAATGGTTGTTGAACTTGCTGGGGTAATGGATCATCTACTGGCCGGGCTTGCAATGCGCGATAAAATCTCAGCCAGCACGGATTGCATATTGATAGTGTACCATCAAAAACAATCTGTAACAAGTTTATTTTACTGTTATTTATTGATAATCATAATAATAAATGTCACAACGTAATACACTATGACCAAGGAAACGAACAGTTTCAATGGTTGAAAAGGAGTCCTATGATGACGTCAACTATATAAAACGATATAAAACTATATCTAGGAGAATAAATAGAGGCTCTGTTGCTGCGCAAAACTTGAACAAACTCTAGTATTTACATATAATTAATGTTCTATAATATAATTAACTCACCTCCCGTGGCATTATTTCTTGTAATAATATACTGCATAGTCACGATATCTTTCGAAAAACATTTGAGTAAGACTGTGTCTTCTACGACGTAGAACAGATCGCTCACACGACACACAACTATTTTGTCGTTCCATTTCACAACAAAATCGAACTCGAAAGCAAACGAAATCCAGTAAACAAGCAGTAGGTAATTAGTTGCCTCAGACCACAATGGGAACACAGTAAAACACAGATCGCTACGACGGATGACAAAGGACTGCGATGTAGTAAGATAAGCTAGCTACCTGCGCGAGCGCAACATACCTAACCTAACCTAACCTAACCTAACCTAACCTTTATACCAGCAAAACAACTGTTAACAACGTGGTCTCTCTGGCCACAAAAACCATAATCAAGACAGACATGCAGTCGTTAAGGGCTCTGCGGAACGTCAGAGGGACACTGGTGGGGCAGGAGTGGGTTTTAGCCGGTTCGAGTCCGGCACTACCTCGACTATCTCACAGCCTGTGAGGTAGTCGAGGTGTCCGTGGGGATTTCCCACTCCTGCCAAAACAAAAAAAAAAAACCATTTATATACCAGTTTTAGGACTATGGGCGAGAGTGAGAACGAAACATGCACATCAACTTGACGGATTTAGTCTGATTGGGTTTACAAAAATACCACGGAGTGATATTTTAACTTACTGAGCGGTCGTTTAGTAATTAGGAAAAATAGTCAACTTAAAATATGATTTTCATTTTATTAATTATTTCCATTTTCCCATTATTGTGAATCAAAATA
Source organism: Diarsia mendica (assembly GCA_949316265.1). NCBI lineage: Eukaryota > Metazoa > Arthropoda > Insecta > Lepidoptera > Noctuidae > Diarsia > Diarsia mendica. Next base: position 4,523,970 of record OX438897.1, read on the forward strand.
ACTACACAATATTAAATATGATTGCAAACACTATCATTTAAAAATGTTTTGGTTTATGTTCGCGACTTTTAAAAAATCGGGTAAAAAACGCCCGATGTCCTTTGTGACCATGATAGTGTTACGAGCTGGGTATGGGATAAATAAAAACACTACCAATTAAACACACGAATTAACTTTATTACTCACAAAGTCACAATACACTTATTCACAATCGCAATTCACTACTGAATACTTAATCGCACTAGATTTCTCTTCGAAGCTTTCGTTGTCTCGCTTAAAAGTGAACTGAACTAACTTCGTCCTCAATCGGTCCTTTTATACCCCAGCAAACAAAAGATATTCGAGATAATTCTCTATTATTCAAGAAAGCATCTACAAAAAACATTAACAAAAAATAAACTTAAAGATAAAAGAACCGACAAGGAAGAAGTTACTTTACGCAATCGGCATACGGTCGAAATTACAATGTCAATTGCCGCTGACGCCACGCGTCGGCTGACCTTGAATACAATGTAACTATACCTAAACAAATGAACTCGTCTCTACTCGTATTTTCTAGGTACCTACTAGTTACTACACAGTTATTAACGAAGTTTCCCGAAGATTCTAGATGACCGTCGTAACACTGCCCCCTTCTTAGACATGCTCGTCCCGAGCATCATTAGTCCCGTAATATCGCGCCAATCGGTCTACATGCACAATCTTAGGCGCACCTCGCGGACCCTTCTGTATTCTGTAGGTGACATCGTTGATCCTGGTCACAACTCGGTATGGTCCATCCCATTTTGCTTGCAATTTCGGAGACTTTCCCTTGCTCCGCACTGGGTTATGCAACTACACCAGCGAACTTTCGTCGAAACCACGACTGTTTGCCTTCCGGTCATAACGAGTCTTCATCTTCTCAGACATCTGTTGCCCGGATTGCCTGATATGCTCATACACATCATTTAACTTGTTACGCAGGTCATTCGCGTAATCCGTTACACTGCGTGGGACATCCGGGGGGGTTCCAGTGATTAAATCTGCAGGCAAGCGTAATTCCCTTCCAAAGTTCGCGAAGGCTGGAGTTACAGTCGTACTTTCGTGAACTGCACTCCGATAGGACAGAAGAAACGGCTGTATATGCTTGTCCCAATCTCTTTGCCTGTTTTCCACAACTTTTGCCAGATATCTCTCCAACGTCTGGTTGAATCGTTCCACCATTCCATCAGATTGTGGGTGGTAAGAGGTGGTTCTGGTTTTGTGGGTACCCATCAATCGACAAGTCTCCTGAAAAACTTGCGATTCGAAGTTCCTCCCTTGATCGCTGTGAATTTCTAAGGGTACTCCAAAACGACAGAAAACTTCCTGAACCAATTTATCTGCGACTGTTGTAGCTTCTTGGTTAGGAATGGCGAAGACTTCTGGCCACTTTGTGAAGTAGTCCATGACAACCATGAAGTACTTGTTTCCGCTATCGCTTTCTGGAAATGGTCCCGCAACATCCAGTGCTATCCGCTCCCAGGGGGCTCCCACGTTGTACACTTTTAATGCCCCTCTGCTTCGCGTGTGAGGTCCTTTCACAGCCGCACAGCTGGTACATTTGCGACACCAGTCCTCCACATCATCTCGACAGTGGATCCAGTAAAAGCGCTCTCTGATCTTCAGTAGAGTCCTTTTCACCCCCATATGTCCTCCTGAGCATCCATCATGGTAGAGCCGTAAAACATCCGGTACCTTAGCTTTAGGGACAACCATTTGTAGATGACAGCTGTCCCCACGAGCGTTTTCCCATTTACGGCACAAGACTCCATCCTGGATCACCAAGCTGTTCCATTGCGCCCAATAACTCTTCGTGATGGAACTCATCGCAGCCACATCACTCCACTTGGGCTTCGGAGCACCAGCTTTGATCCACTCGAAGATCGGTTTGATGTCCAAGTCATTTTGCTGAGCCTGCTGTATGGTTTCCTTCCATTCGTCGCTGAGATCTGTTCTTAGCCTCCTCACAGACACAACTTCCTTAGTTTCTTGTCTGGAACTCTGCATACAGTCTTCACGCCAAGGTCCCGAAAGTTCATCACTGTTACCGCGAGCTCTCCACTGTTGCTGGGCAGTCATATCAGTCGCCTTTTCCCGCTGTGATTGGTCTTCCCTCGGTGTGCGTCGCTTTTTACAATTTGGCCGTAGGTGACCACTTTCTCCACAAGCGTAGCACCTAGGGCTGTACTTTCGCGGACGCTGATGTACAGGTGTTGCCACAACTTCTCTGACGTAGTGTGTTCGATGGTCTTGTCTCACTGCTTCTACTTCCAGAGCATGTGCTAAGGCGTTCTTCAGCGTCTTATGATGTCCGAGTCTCACAGCGGCTCTCACTTCCAAGTCACGTATTCCGTCGACGAACGCCTGTACCAAATTTCCATCGATGAGTGCAGGGGCAGACCGGTATGCTTTCCGAACCATCGTTTCAACTTGCAGGGCCCACTGTTGTAAGTTCTCAGCACTTCGTTGAACGCGATCCCTTAGTTTAGCACGGAAAACGTGCTCCAGGTGCGCGTCGCCGTATCTGGACTCTAATGCCTCCAGCAGCTGTTCATAGGTCACATCCTTCCCGAGTGCCTCAAGAATGGTAAGGGCCTGGTCTCGGAGACCCAAAGTGAGCGCGGTCATGGCTTGCCCTTTGGTCCACCCATTCGCCTTCATAACGGCCTCAAATTGGATTTTATAGGCCGACCACGAAGATGTTCCGTCGAATGGAGGCACTTTAAACCCACGCACCGAAGGGGCAGCAATCACTGAAGTCACGGCCCCGTCTCCAACCTTAATTTCACTTAAGGCCTTCTTTACATCGGCGATCTGACTTTCGGCCTTTGCGATACGGTTGTCGTGCTGCTGTACCTGCTCCTTCATCACGCTCAGCTCTTTTCCGACTGATGCGTGAAGATCCTTTATCAGGAGCATCTGTTCCTCTTGGCGCCGGGCCTGCTCCTCTTGACGGCGAGCTTGCTCCTCCTTATCTTGTTGCCGCTGCTCCTGCAACTGGCGAGCCTGTTCCTCCTTGTCTCGTCGCAACTGCTCCTCCAACCGACGGGCCTGCTCCTCTTGACGACGAATCTGCTCCTCTTGAAGGCGAGCTTGCTCCTCCTTATCTTGTTGCCGCTGCTCCTGCAACTGGCGAGCCTGGTCTTGCAGCAGCGCCATTAAGGCAGACAAGTCTGGTACTGCTGGTGCTGGAGAAACGCCAGATGAACCAGCGACTGGCTCTGACGTAGGCTGGACACCGCCCGGTGTCTGTGTCGGGGAGTCTCCGAATCGCCTCTGGTCCCTCCCTTGTTGCCGCTGGCTCCTAGTACGGATACTATCCGTGTCGTCCTTCGGTAGAATTGGCATTATTTATCCCCACTTCTGACACCAAATTGTTACGAGCTGGGTATGGGATAAATAAAAACACTACCAATTAAACACACGAATTAACTTTATTACTCACAAAGTCACAATACACTTATTCACAATCGCAATTCACTACTGAATACTTAATCGCACTAGATTTCTCTTCGAAGCTTTCGTTGTCTCGCTTAAAAGTGAACTGAACTAACTTCGTCCTCAATCGGTCCTTTTATACCCCAGCAAACAAAAGATATTCGAGATAATTCTCTATTATTCAAGAAAGCATCTACAAAAAACATTAACAAAAAATAAACTTAAAGATAAAAGAACCGACAAGGAAGAAGTTACTTTACGCAATCGGCATACGGTCGAAATTACAATGTCAATTGCCGCTGACGCCACGCGTCGGCTGACCTTGAATACAATGTAACTATACCTAAACAAATGAACTCGTCTCTACTCGTATTTTCTAGGTACCTACTAGTTACTACACAGTTATTAACGAAGTTTCCCGAAGATTCTAGATGACCGTCGTAACAATAGGGTAAATGCATTTATGGCTATAGCGTCCGGATCTCTGAACCAGGATATATAGTTACGGCATTTTTTGTTAACACGACTTGCAAAAATATCTACATCAGGAAAACCAAACGTGTTTGTTATCTTGTAAAAAACCGAGTTGCTCAATTCCCACTCAACATCTGGATGAATTCTACGTGATTCAGCGTCGGCTATTGTATTGTCTGCCGAACGAATGTATGATGCATATACAAATATGTTCCTAGATTGACACCATTCCCATAGTTTCTTTGTTATGCGTGTTAGATGGGGATATTGTATGCCTCCCATCCGATTTATGTAGGATATGGCTGTGGTGTTGTCAATGCGAAGTAGAATTTGACAACTATTCATTTTTGCGGCAAAAACTTTTAAACCGAAAAAGGCAGCAACAATTTCTAAATAGTTTATATGATTTGATCGTTCTTCAACTGTCCATGCCCCACTAGCTGTCTCTTTCCCACACGCCGCGCCCCACCCCGTAGTCGAAGCATCACTAAAAATTTCCAGGCAGTATTCATCATATTTAATTTTACTAATAGGGTTATCTAATGCATTACACCACCAATCAATATCTGACGACAAGTATGACGGTACGTTCATATAATTGTCGTAGTTAAATGGGTCATTTTTTAAATTTAAGAATTTGCATCTTTCAAATTCTTTTGTGTATAGCCATCCGTATTCAACGGCAGGGCAAGCAGAACATAATAGACCCACTAAACTTGCAAAATCTCTTATTTTACATCGCGACATGTTTCGAAAGGTTTGTAATTTATTTTTAATTTTATTCGATTTTTCTATAGGTAAACTGATTTGAAATTTTTTAGTATCAATTATGTAACCAAGATATTTACACGATGTTGTAGGCGATAAGTTGCATTTATCTTCATTTATAATAAATCCTAAAGCTGACAATAGTCGCCGAGTTATCGTTATGTTTTCTATACAAACATCGTAAGAATTGCCAATAAGTAACAAATCATCTAAATACATGTTAAATATATAACCGCAGGATCTGAGCAGCCCGACAACCGGTTTCATTATCTTAGTAAACACAAAAGGTGCCGTGTTTAGGCCGAACGGTAACACATTAAATTCATACAAAACATTGTCAAATTCGAATCTAAGATATTTTTTATGATCATCATGAATTTTTATTAAAAAATATGCGTCTTTTAAGTCTACCGTTCCCATGAAATTATTTTTCGATACAAGTTTAATTGCTGTGCGTAGATCTTCGAGTTTAAAATGTTGGGTATCTATAAATTGATTAAGATTTTTTAAGTTGAGTATGAATCTATGTTTACCGTTGGGCTTAGGTATCAAGAAGATGCTTGATAGAAACTGCCCTTCACAAGGGTTGCAATGAGAAATAGCACCGATGCATAACAATTCGTCAATACATTTTTTGTAATGTTGTTTTTCTGTTGTTGAGTGGATTCTTTTAGGGGGGGTAGTGTACTGAATAACACGAGCTGAAAAAGGTATTTTATATCCAGAAATCCATGATAGAACAGTCGGATCAGAAGTTAGTTCTGACCAGGTGTCATAAAAAAGTGCTAGTCTACCAGCATAATTGCTTATCCCGGTAACGGTATCTAGCGACGACTGCGGTAGCTCGCCCGTGTTGCGGGCGTTGTCTGCTGCCGACCTCGATAAGACCCGCGCGAGGTGCTCGCTGGCGGATTTCTCTGTGCAGGCTCCCTCGTCCTCTGAGTCCCCATTTGCCTGCGACTCGGGGGAGGAGCTCGCCAGTTTAAATTGTTCCGTTGTTGGAATGTCGATTGAGGCGGAGGCGGCGCTATCTTCGTTCTGTTGATGGGTGGCCGAGATATAGTTGATTTTAATTCTGCTCCTGTTTTTGTTATTGTCTTTGCAATTTTTAATGTTTCAGCTAAGTCAGATCCGAAAAGGTGTTTGTCGATTATTGTTTTTTGTAGTTGTTCTTTCATTTCCTTTTTTAAATTGTGTAAAATAAAATTCCGGCGGAGTGTTGAGTCCGAGTGTTGATTGTCACAAAGAAGGCGTACACTGTCCATCATCATTTGTATTAATTCTGTGTCCTTGTCCTCTTTAGCAATTACATGAGTAATAGCATTACTTAGGCATGAAATGGCACAACCTAACTGTTTTTGTTTCATCTCGATACCCTTATCTCTTTTTAAGACAACTTCTGATATTGCTGCTTTTATTTCTAAATTGAGTTCCGGCGAGTCAATTAGCTTACAGTTATTAGGAGGTAAGTATCTTCCTATCAATTCCTTACGAAGTTCGCTTGACAAGCCATTAGTAGCCAGATGTTGTAGCCGAACAGCCAGGTCATTCTGAATTTCTTTGCCGTAGATTTTTTCCACAGATGGATCCTCTCCAAATATCTCTAAAATTTTCGAGTCCAGCTCGATGCTCGGAGGTGTGTCCGTTACAATAAGGACTTCAGTCTCCAGGGGAGGGACTAGTGGTTGTGAAGTACTTGTGGATGGAATTGGGTCTGCAGCGCTCGTTGAGGGAACTGGGTCCAATGCACTGATCGAGGGAATTGGATCCCCAGTGGTCATGGATGACTCATCATGATATTCTGGTTCCAATTCCACTATTTCCTCCAAAGGTTCTTCGTCATAGTATCGACATTGGGGAGAGGGTGTGTCCTCTGAAAAGTATATATATTTCTTTTGTTATTTATGAAGATAATCAATCCTCATTGTTATTGAAATGAAACGGACCAATGGATAATTCATTTACAATAATAAGATAAGCGCACGCAGGTGGGCCGGTATATCTATGGATATCGATAGATATTTACCGCGCTCGGCTTAGTATCTACGGTGAAGTGACAATCCCAAAGACTGCCCGCATCACCCGTATAGCTTCACGCATACTAACAAAGTAACAGTTCTTATAACTGATCGCAATATTAGCCTTGCACGTGATATAAAAACAAAAGAAGTATTTGAAATGTTTATGAGTCCGAAGTGTTAACCCCAAAAGTTAACCGCAACGACTTATGACAACGTTAAAACGTTGATGTGATTATGCTACGTTATTGTTATTATTTGTTATAACGACCTTACGCATTATATAACACTAGACTAACCTCTGGAATGTGACGTCGATCTTGTCTCACGCTGAAGTTTCTTCTCCCACTTCTTTAACTTTTTTGTGATATATTCGTAATCGTGTTTACTTTTTCTTTTCCCCATGACACTTTTTAAACTATAACAACACTGATAATAATTATTTAAAAAGTTATGTGCGCTCCGGCAGAGCACTGAACTGTGAATGAGCGGTAGAATACGGTAACTAGCAAAGGAAACATGCCTACCCACACCTTAAAAAAAAAAAAAAAAAAAAAGGGGTATAGGGCTTTTTACTTTCAGTGCGCAAAGGCAACACCGTACGTGTTACTACATTGTGTTTATGCTAATCTCGAGGACGAAGCTGAGTATAATTGGCTTACAACCGCAATAGATCGCGAAAAGTGAAAGGAGGGAACTGACTTGGCTTTACATGCCATCATGCATGAGATATGCATGATATGCAAGCATTTTGCTTTTGTAAAAAGTTACTATGGCTAATAAAGATGATAACTTTGAAATTACCACTAACAGATAATGATAACAATGTATAGAAGTAAAAGATAACATGGCAGCATACCCCAACTCAAATAAATTGAGAAACTTTAGAAGAATGACGATGATGATAATCCAGTATTCTTCAACGAAGTTACCTGTATAGAATGATCCATATTATTGATGATCCTGATGACGCGTCCACTGGCGGGTTTGCCGCCGCCCGGGGGAGGCGCATCAGACTCTGCGACCGATTGCTTACGAGTGCCAGCTCGTGACCAAGCACTGGTCGTGCCGGTTGCTGTGCCTCCGTACCACATGCCGTTCTTTTTGCCGTAGCTGGCCGCCTGTTTGTAAAACAATAATTTTATTTTAGAGGTTGATATTGATGGTACTTATATTTCATGGTTAGGACTCGAAGGGAAGAGGCTGTTTTCGAAGTCTTATGTCGATGATATCATCAAGGTATGCAGACAGGATCCTTACTAGATTCTTGAAATGTTATATCATTTACCTCACATCCTCATTAATAAAGATCAATTCTTCGTTGCAACTAAATCCCAAGCAAGTTAAAGTCTGGCAATAAGAAAAGTTAAAATGTTATAAAGAGTGCAATTTGCTACAGGAAAGTTAGATAGGAATAGCATAGATTATGCAAAATGAACACTTACCTATAGCAAAAGAACCTGCTCCTAGAGAAACGCAGAGAAAGGAAGAATGTTACATAGCCAGTGCCTATATGACTAGTGCAACTTTTTATGGAGAAGAAGTAAAATGGCATAGAATCGGTGTCTTTTCTACAATAAAACACACTCGTGCCAAAGTTTAGATGACTTGCCTACAGCCTAATGAGACACATGCTTCAGCAGCTTCATTAATTACCTTATTCATTTGTTTCTTTTCACTCGGTACCGACGCGACGGCAAGGTAAGAATTTTTCTGTTGTGAAAAAGAAGTTTTTTTAAAGACAAAAGACAGGAAATATCGGTTGCTGGGTTATTAAAACTTGTTTAATATAAGTTATTTTTATTAAAAGTTAAATGAATGACTCATTAAGGGCTAACTTTACGGTTCGACATACCTAACATACCATCGACGAACTAAATACCGAAGAAATATCAGAGTTATTTTTAGGTCAATGAGAGTCGCGGTGTTTCTTTCGACTGGTCGAAAGTTACAGCATTCCTCCGAATTTAGGCTTCAAGTGCTTTTATTAGGCTTTCGAATGACGTCATGAGAAGTAAATGTTTTCAGTTATTTCGGCATATAGGCGGCCCGACCTAAAACTATGGAGCTTTATGCCCCTGACACGAATAGCTTGTTTGATGAATGTGCAAACTGCGAATTTCAGTAAATTTTCACTGACATGCATACGAAAAGAACCTGCATTAGATATGATTTTTAGACGAATATGACTTTATCGTTGGTGGATCTTTGAAATGTGAATTTAAATTAAATTCGTGGCATGTCTGCGACTTCATGGGCTGTCTTGCTCAAATGTTATGGCAATTCGTTGTTTAGGTCGACAGAAAGATGGTTGATATCCCAACTAGTCCTACTCAGCGCTTTCCTACACGTTTATTATGCGCACGGCTAAAATCTGGATTTCTCTGCTGTATTTTATATTGTTGTAATCTGTATTCTCTCCAACATTTAACCCATCGGCCTTCAAAGCAAGAGTACTCGGGCATCTTCTAGGCGCGCTTGATCCAATAACATAGATCTCATCAATCGCTTTCTATTTGGAGTGATCGAGGTCACAGACCCATTTAAGCAAATTCTTTTACTCAGTTACAAATGTTTAATCAAGAAATTATATATGAAAACTAAACAAGAACTTAAGTAAAACGGTGAAAAACATGAAAATCATCGGACTATTTGACGTCTCCGGTAAAGCATAATGCATGGTAATGCAAGTTTATTGCAGCGGTAACATTTTAACGTTTTTTCAATGACCGACGTGTGTGGCATGTAACTAGGAAAATGGATTTATTCAGAATTTTATGGTTCTTTCGTAAATTCCGTCGCTTCCGTTCCGTCGTTGACCGTTGTTACTTTTTGATTTCCCACGAATACAGCTTTTAACCTAGTTTTGTTTATGGGCCTCAAATATTTTTGATTTTTGAAATCAAAGCTGGACAGCTATCGGCAGATATTGAAATAGGTAGCTATTTTAAAATTTCGATTGCTTTGTTTGGTTGTGGTATAGATACCTATTGCGTAGGTTAGGTGTTAAAACGGCACTGCATGTAAAAGAAAGTTATCGATAACAAATACTGTTATACTTATTATACTCAGATGTCTATGACTTAAAATGACCTACAAAATCGACCTATTAAATCTACCTACTACTTATATCGGTAACTTTAGAGCGTGATAATTAATTGCACAATAAAATTACAGACGGCAATCTGGATGTTTGCCAAGTCCATCTAAATTCTTCTAACACTATGTTGAATCCAATCGCAATACGGTAGGTTAATCATTAGGTATAATATCATAATATCAATCAAGAAGCTTTCCAAATGAAGTAAATGAAAAAAAAGAAAATCTTAACAAGAGCTCACCATGATAGAAACCCTGAATTCTTCGTCGCTGTTCGCGCAATACCGAACCTTTATCCGCGGTATATTGTCTTTGTCTGGACTAGCAACCGAGGACAAGCACGACCGACGTCCAACCGACCACTGACCGTGTAAACAAAAACCCTGCTTCATCCAAATTATTCCGATGTCCTTGGCCCGTGGTACTGACCGTCTTCCAAGGACGGCCTTATCGCAAGTCTGTGCGTGCAATTAGAATAACGTACCAGCGCCCGAGATTGACCTCCCCGCCCCCTCGCGAAAGTTCTGCATTCACGCGAATCTTGGGGGTTCTAGTGATGGTTCGGGGGTCTATATAACTTGGTCTGTACACATCTATCGGCCACCACGTGTGGGTTACGTTTCGTCGAGGTCACGTCTCAAATTGCTGCATAACTAGTGGACTGCGGCGTTTGAAATTAATATGTCTGAAAATGTTAGTCATTTTGTCGTTTAGAAGGTAAATTGTATTTCGTGTCCATAAGGAAGTTGGATTAGAAAGGGCTCGCGAACAATTTATGGGTGCTTAACGTGTATTTTTTTAAATACTTTTGCTAACGCAAAGGGAACCGGGTGTTATAGAGATTGAATTCCAAGCAAATTGGGTAGGTACATCAATGGCAATTAATAATAGACAGGTTTCACAATGTGTAACTTGTTAAGTATGTTTTTTCACAAAACACCTATGTAATTAAGTACCTATATATTAAGTTTTAAAAGCTCATTCAAACTTCCCAGCCAAAAGACGCTAAGTTTGAAAGTTGGGACTGAACTCAGAATGTTGAGGTCTTATAAAAACCTTGCTACACCATTCCCAAAAACCCCAGGACCCATTACTTTTACCCTGAACTTAATAACTACCATTAGCATCAACAAACACTAGAAATTATTTAAATACTACGCATTCATTAAGGCATTTGTGACATAACCTCACTTTTTGACGGGGCGTTTCGACAACCGGGGCCAAAGCACGCAATTCATTTGAATACTCAAGGAAAACATTGGTTTATGTAATTGATAAGAAAACATTAGCTATTCCATTTCCTTGTAAATGGATTTTGTTAGTCCTTAGTAATGATCTTGGAAAAATATTCATGGATTTTTCCAGCAACAGCACAAATGAGTTGCAGTTAGGTGTTAAGACTGATTTTGTTGTGAACTACTTTGACCCAAGTCGTTATTAAGTAAAATTGTAATGGCTGCAGTTATTATGAGTATGTATTTATGTAAAGTACATAATAATGCCGTAGGTACTGGTACTTATACCTGCACGCTAATGAACTCCGATGGGGTAGGTAGTAATTAAGTATAATAAATACCTTGTTATAACATTGTGCGTTAACAAGAGTTAATTTTTCCCTCTTCAGTTCTCTAACAGTGTGTTTGGCTTCTGCTCTAAAATATCAGTTTTAGAACAAAAGTGCAAAAAAAAGTAACAAAATACCATACCATTGTGTCTTACTGTGCTGCATTTATAATGAGATTACACGATTACTCAAAAATCAACCTCACTACCTTGTAAATCGGCTGTATTCTTGAAGCACATCGCGCGACGATTCCCAAATGGCAGTATCAGATTAACAAACACATACATACCTAATTACACAATTTCACGAATTTTCCCATGCTTTGCGACTAGAGAACTCCACCACCAGCTACAATCCTCTCAAGCTCCATCATCTACATAAAAAAACCAGTAGGAACATAAAAGCAACTCACGAAAGGCTCAGTGGAGTACACAGGCAAGGCGACGACGACGAACGGCGACTCCTCTTCACTGTCCAGCATGGAGCTGTCAGCAGCCTGGAGCCACCGGTACCGGCTCGGGCGCCACACCTTCGTAGCTGTTGTCACCCCCAGGAGAACCCAATCACCCAAAGTTTCTACCCCACTCGCGAAACTTATGACGTCATAAGTTTGTTGAGGAATTTTTACGAGCTAATTGGCCTAATAAAACATTTCATGTTTTTTTTTTGTTTTAAGTTCGATTCATTCATTCAAAGATTGTTTGTTTTATAAAGGGTTGGTGTGTATTGAGAAGAAGACTAGTCGAGATGAATGGAAGGAAAAAACACGCAGCAATGACTTCAAATAAATTGGAATAGGGCTTCACACGTCACGAAATTTCACGGGGGTGTAATTTCTGGCGAAATGTGAACTGTTAAGTCACACTACCCTCGAGGATCGCGTGATTTTATGATGTTATGTTCACGACGGAATATTTAAGACAGAAGGATGATTAAAAAAAATCCATTTGTCTATGTGTGTGTTGAGGAGTTAAAAGACTTGATTTGATTGTAAAAGAACTTAGATCACACTGCGATCAAAAACAACATTTCGAGCTAATAAAGTGTTTGGAAAAAGAAAGTACCTATGCTGCAAATAAATTGAAACAAGGGCAAGAGAAGACGTTTCACTCATCCACGTGTGACTGGAGAGTCAAAGACTTTGATCGTAAATGTCACTTGCGTTCACCACCTCGAGTCAAGTTCAAGTACCTAAAGCTAGTAACGCGTGCGTCTTCGTGTCCACCCGTCGTTTAGCATGCAGTGATAGCCGTAACGTAAGGGGTGACGTCTGTCCGGCGCTACGGGAATACATTTGCATAAACTTACGTGAAACTAGATATGGAGCACGTTTGAAGTTATTCGTTGTGTGGCGTTATTGGTTGGTTTCTTTTTTAATTTTAAGTTATTAAAGAGAGTTTCAATGAGGAGTCAAACTCAAACTCATTTATATCAATAAGACAGGCACTTTTGAATAACAGAAAGACCAAGAAAGCGAAGCTACAGTCACAGTCATATGGTAAATAACTTGTGAAAGTACCTACTAGTTGCCCATTCCAAAGTTTAGATACCTATATATGGAGAAGAATGTGCGCGAAACTTCATGGACACTTTTTCAAAGCAAAGCAATCGCACGCATCAAAAGTATTGACCAAAACACACACATTTGTGCCACCATGGTTTGATCGTCAGTATCCGCTGAGATAGGACGCCATGAACTAAATTCGTTCAGGATCAGGTGGACTCATTCAGTAACTAAAGCTTTGAAAGCCAGATTACTAACGTAAACGCACTCACGTAAGTGAAACCTAGTATGTCGCAATAAAGAGCATGTCTGCATATTAATCTACATAGAAATGAAGCTTGTCTACTGCTCCACAGTTTTTATAATAATTGAAACGTTTTACCTGAACCATCACAGAATTGAAAACAAATATAACTTGCACTGTTATTCCAATTTCCACACAATGTAATATTTATTTAAAAATAATATTCAGCTTCACTACGGTAGTTTCTGAGGCCTTTCGAATGTAAATGCACGACCTATTAACGCAGTGGTCACGCTAATAAAAAGTAATGCACTTTTTTTTAATAGGGCAAAAGCATTCACGTCATTCCCGGTCTGTCAACGGAGATTGAATCTCACACACGCGACTCCTTGCGCTTTACAGCCATAAAAAAAGAAAAAAGACTTAAAACGATTATGTTACCGTGGCGTGATCTCAATACTTAATAACCCACTGCTATAAGCAGCGTTATTGTATTTATTTTATGATTACATAGAACTTTATTGTGCCGCCGTAAAGGTTTTATATGGATAAGTGCAAGAGTTGTTTTTTAGTTGGCCATATATAGGTTTGTAGTTCATATGCGGTTAACACACTATAACGTGCAATTGTATGTATTTATTCTGATTATGTTTAACTATGGTTTCTAGAGGGCTAATCAAGTCAATAGTGATTAGGTGAACTAAGGTTGTCACGTCGCGTCCAAGAACTGGCAAAAGAAATGTGGGTCGTCCGGCTGCGAGATGGGCAGACGACCTAGTTGCCATTGGCATCGGGGGAAAACATGTGTGAGGTTGGCACAGGACCACTGCACAGAGAATAGAGGCTGTGGATGATGATGAATCAACTCAATATCACGCAATACGCTGACAAACTCATGTTGACATCTGTCATTAGTTGAACAAGCACAGTGAATCAAATCATGAGACCTAATTTTTGATGACAGAGTTCTGTCAAGTGGCTTTAAGAAACTTGCTCCCACAAGTTTCTTAAAGCAAGTCAAATAAAAAAAAAGTTCTCAAATCAAGGAATTACTGTAGTATATATGTGTGTGGTGTGAGATCAATTTAGTATCACTGATGAGTGTGTGTTTTAAGATTTTCACTTTCACTTTAAATAGACAATAATGTGTGAATTGCACATATCAAATAGGTTGCCTATCATCTGCATGTATTGGCACAGTTAGTAAACTTTATTTAAGTACATACCTAAAAACTTATCAAAGATGGACCAAACAGATACAAACTAGGTCATAAATTAATCGATTTTACTTCGATAAAATTGAAAACATGAAGTGTTTTATTTAGGCCACGTCACTTTAGATGCACTCAATATATTTAAAGATAACCGAAGGGGCGTCCTCAGTTAACACAAGAATTCCCGTATTATTGTTCAGATTCACAAGAAAAAAACACGTCTATGTTCTCAGCCACCATATATAGTACTAGGCCCACTCGCAACAGCTGACTAACTAATTTGCAGTACCAACAAAACAAAAGACCATTGGCAACACCAGAACGGCCCAAGACACGCGAAGGACACGCGAGATGATACCCTACATGAACGTAATAGGGTTCTATATCACACCGAATGCTGGAGGTACGATTACGACGGTTGGATGAAGTAGACTATTCGAAATTTTATTTGTCGGTAGAGGGTTAGGGCAGCGCGGGAGGGGGGCAAGGTCACTCTCAATAGAATCCACGCAATGTAACTAAAGTACAGGTAGATATGCATCAGCAAAGACGTCGGTTTAAGCTCTTTTATGTTTTACGTAAAGCAATTATGGGCTGTTATGCCCACTGGTGGGCGATCAGGCGACCAAATCACGCAACCGATAAGAATTTCGGCCCACTCATTATAGTAACGTAAACAAGAAGGGCCGGCGCCACTACACTTACCCTTGATCCAATTTTTTGGTACTTTTACGTAATATTTCTTCGAAGGTAAATTGTAATTAAATATAACATGAAGTAAAAAAAATGAAAGTTTCGCAAAGTGTGTCAAAGTCGGTTTATGTGTTTTTTTTTAATTATAATTCTTGCTATTGTTGAACCCTTTGCATGCTCGGGAAGAAAATGTTGTTTTTATATGTATTATGCAAATATTTTATAGGACTTTCATTTCTTTAAATAATTTATTGTTTGAAGCATGCAAGTGCGCTTTAATTGACATGTGAGAAAATTAAAACCGTACTTATTACTACTTTGTTTAATTTAATTTTAGATAAAACACAACCTACTTTAAGTTTGGCCCTATTTAAACTACTACACTGTCTTTAAAAACAAAACGAAATCATCTTCCTACTCTTGTCCTATATTATTTGGGGTGGTACCTACAATATGTTTTGTTCGCCCTGTCAATCGTTATGCTATCATTTACTCATTTTTCCTTCAAATCATTCTTCCCCAAACCATCCATCTTTTCTTTGATCTTTCTCTCCCTCTCCATCCATTAACATTTAGATTCATCACTATTTTAGTCATATGCGATTCGTCGCTCCTCATCACATGCCCATACCACGACAGTCGATTCCCTTTCAACTTTTCTGTAATATATACAAAACATAACTACCAAAATCTAAATTATTCACAGCGTGTTTAATTATTATTTCACCAAAACACAAAAACAATGACAACGCACATCTCTATCATCAACGCAACGTAAACGCACAAAGTTACGTTACGTTAAGCCATAGGGTAGCAGCACACTGACCCACATAACATTTGGTCAGCAGTTCAGCACTCAATAGCTAAGTTTACAATGTTTCGATACGCCACACTGAAATCACGAACGACGTACAGCGGAACAAAAGTGCAATTTAGACATTTCCTGCTCAAAGTACAGGTGGGACGAAATAGTAGATTGTATCATAAGGGAGCAAAATAATATTTTTACGGCGAGGGCGCTTTTTTGAATCCAGAGCGCAGTGAGGGATTCTAGAGTAGAATCCCGAACGTAGTGAGGGATTCTTTAGTAGAATCCTGAACGTAGCGAGGGATTCAAAGTACGTCGCCCGAGCCTAAAATATATTTTTCACACCACCTGCTCGAAAATGTCAAATTATATGTCAAGCAACCTTAACCTAAAGTGAGTCATTAGTGGCCGGGGGAACAGCCGGTCAATAATGTTGTACTGGATTTCATTATGACCCGCTGGTCAATAATGTGATTTGAATTTGGAATCTCACATGCTCAGCTAAATTGGCAGTATAGTACTACAGTGCGCGCGGAACTAGTTGGCCGCGCCTTAGGTATGTTTTTGTTTTTTATTTGTATTCTTTTCAATAAATTGAACAATTATTGTTCACGATATCTCGAGATTGGTCATCACTGTCTAATTATAGTCTTCTGTGCATTGCGAGCTGTAGGCAACCCGCCCCCTCACCCCTGCCTGTCGCCACCTAAGGCGCGGCCAACTAGTTCCGCGCGCACTATAGCAAACACCCTTTGGTGCCAGAAAGAGGAAAGCTATTCTCGATACCCTACTACGCGTGGATGATATTCTCGATTTCATACAAAATCATAACGACTGCTTCTTCATATCGTTGCCATGTTTTCGAAGACATAATATTGTAAGAATAATTAGATAACTACGAACCATTTTTTAAAAGGAATGGAATAACATTAAAACTAGCATTAATAATAACAAATACCGTACCGCGCCGTAATACCGTAATAGCAGTGCGTAATAGTAATTGGCTGTAACATTAGTTAATTTATTTTAAGTAAACTGCGCTAAGATAATATTGCTGTGGATTTTGTGAATAAATAAATAAATAATAAAACCTATCTATACTACAGTCGATTTATCACATTTTATCAAAAATAGGTACTATAATTTCACGAGCGTCTCCAATGACTTTCTAAATTCAAAATGCATACAGCCAATCATCCAAAACCATTCTACCATTTCTTTCTTATAATTATTTCTATTTCATTATTTCTAATATGTTATTCTTACTGTTTGTTTATTTAATAAATACTTTGTTTTTCGTACTACCTATGGCTATTATTTTCTCACAGTAGGTGTAAAAAGTAGAGTATCCTCCTCTGGGCTAAAGGTGTCTTTGCCTTGGGCTAGCTTGAATCCCTCGCTGCATTCAGGATTCTTGTATTAACTCCCTCGCTTCGCTCGTGAGTTAAACTCTTAACTCCCTCCCTGCGCTCGGGAGTTAAATCCCGAATCCTACATTGCGCTCGAGATTCAATATGACGCCCGTGACATAAGACACAACTTTAGCCCCTTGGTGCATAATCTACTATTGCACCCGAGTGATACACTCGACTTTTCATCACCCTCTATGAGAAAATAAAAGGCGCCTCATATTTTATTGTAATATTATTATTTAATAAAAATAGAGTGACGACACGTTAAAATCCATCAGACATATTAATTACGAATTTTTTGCACAAAATACAATAAAGTAGACCGATTATTAGAACAGGGAAGTAAATCGCGCACTTTTGTTTTTTTTTTTAATTTAGTTACCGCGTCTCCTCGCACCGTACAGCCAACACAATACAATTTGCGTTCAATTTCAATGAACGATTCATGTTCTAAATTCAAGTCTCATTACTGCCCGCTAAAAAGTCTAATGGAGAAAAGAGCTACTTTGCTCGCACATAAAGAGGATCAAAACGACACTTTTCGAATTGAAGGGATGAAAAAGTGTTTAATAGGGTAGTTATAGCTCCAGCTCGCGGGTTTGGCTGCGATAAGATTGAAAAATATAGTGGCGGAAAGCACTACCGCGAGAAAAGTAAACTAAGATCTAACTAACTAGTCATTATATTATTATCGCGAAATTTTATTGAAAAAAGTCAAAAGGCAACAGATAGACTGACAGAGTAACTTTTACGTGGCAATGATGTGTACGATTAAACGTAAGCTTAACTGATTTGTTACCTTAAAGTTACTAATTATTTAAATCCTTATCTGGTACGCCAAAATGAAAAAAAAGTATCGAAAACGATGTAATTTAAAATCTAGAGCAACACTGTTGTACTGTTTAGTTGCACCGATTAAATCGACCGACCTACCTGCTCCCAAAAATAATGATTTTCGATCTTATAATAATATCTCCTTTGATTAAATCGAGTCAACATAACAATCGATGTAGGACTGTAGAGATATTAAACTAATTCATTCTGAATGCGTAGCTCGTAGCAGATCAGTTACGAGCGTAGCCGGCTACGTCACTGCAGCTACGACAGTTTGACGTAGCTGAAGTAATCAAAATTGATTTAGTTTTACAAGATTAACTTTTGCCTGCGACTTCGTCCGCGTGGAATAGTTATTTTGAGACTTAGTTTATAGCCTAAAGCCTTTCTCGATAAATGGACTATCTGCAATGCAAAATTATTTTTTCATTTCTAACCAGGATTTCCTGAGATTAGCGCGTTCAACCAAAGAATTAACTAAAATTAGTGATACTCATGTATAAAAGTAAGGGAAAGCAAAAATATCGAAGAGAGAGAGTGAAAGATGATTTGGCTCAAATAGAGGGGATTACTGAGATGTCGACTAATTGAGAAACTATAAAATAAGAAGACATGCTCCACCAACCTCAAATAAATTAGAACAAGAGCAGAAGAATGATGAAAAGCAATATCTCAAACAATAATTCTTAATATATAAAATTCTCGTGTCACAGTTTTCGTTGCCATACTCCTCCAAAACGGCTTGACCGATTTTGATGAAATTTTTTGTGCTTATCCGGTATCTATGAGAATCGGCCAACATCTATTTTTCATCCCCGTAATTTTTTTTTTGCAAAACAACGTTTGCCGGGTCAGCTATAGTAAACTATACCTACTAATTAAAACTGTATTAAACCTCAAACTAAAAAAAACAAAACAGCTTCATTTGCCTACCAACCCACATTTAATTTGCCTCATAAATTTTAATATATAAAATAATGCATTTCTCATACAAGTCCAAGTCACAGTAATTTACATCATGACTGTACCGACCGCGCCCAGCATTATTTGACCTCTTGTACTAAGACAAAGAGGTGAAGTGGTGGGGTCAGGTAATGCTGGTCATTTACTACGACCGCGCCCAAGTCGTTAGGGACTCCGCAGTATTGTATTAGCTGTATGAAACATTGTTCTTGAAACACTTGAGGTTATTAGATTTCGTCTTATCATCGTGTTTAATTCCATTATGGTTAATGGGTTTTTGTATATCTTCAAGTAAGTGTGTAAATGTCTTATTTCGATTTAAACCATCAACAGATGTGATGGTTGATGGCAACAGTTCAGTCAC
Organism: Diarsia mendica; assembly: GCA_949316265.1. NCBI lineage: Eukaryota > Metazoa > Arthropoda > Insecta > Lepidoptera > Noctuidae > Diarsia > Diarsia mendica. Next base: position 4,543,388 of record OX438897.1, read on the forward strand.
CCCCTGACTGAAACGTAACTTGCGAGATGTGGGTTCAAGTCTGCCGAACCCATCAGGGATTGCAGGCGTGATATTATGTTACAATAAGGTTCATCATGATGGAAAACTATCATTGATAAATAGAAGAACATGTCATAAAGTTTCTGTGAGTTCATAAAAAGATGCTACGCAAGTGCTACGAATGGGCTACGAAAGTGCTACGCAAGGGCTACGACGTAGGCTACGCAAGCTACGCGGTGTCTAATTTCGTAAATCAGATTAGTTGTGTGTTATTTAATATAATAGTGTTTCATGTTTACTATTTATTAAACACAGCTTCAAAAAATCTTACGTCCTCTAAACCATTACTAAAATTAGGTTATCGAAACCAAATCTAAATTAACGTAACCCTGCCAAAAAATCTACATATATTTTCGCGACCTCGTCTGCCAGTAAATCAGTGACCATAATCTCACGAAATCAATGCTCGAATCAACGACAAATCTGTAATAAAACCTCTATAAATCAAGCTTACACAACACTGGCTAGTAAAGTATATTAAATTGAATTATTTACGCCATATTTTGCGATAGTCATCGTTAAAAACACAATGAAGTGTTTTTTTAATCGCGTGATCACATATACTTCGGTAGAAGTTTTCTTACATACATTATATACGGTGGACGGTGACCGACTATTATTCTATTTACTTATTATTCATTTATTCACTCGTTATCGATAGTGTTGATGACAGTTTGTTTTTTAGGGTTCCGTGTGACATGTGAATGAATATTCGCGAAAGTAGGTTGTATGAAGTGTTTTGTGATTCAGTGGAGTTACACAAAGGGATTGAAGTGATTTGAGTAATCCTAACTAATATTATAAATGCGAAAGTAACTCTGTCTGTCTGTCTTTCTGTCTGTCTGTCCGTCTGTCTTTGCTTCACGCCTAAACTACAGAACCGATTTGTGTGAAATTTGGTACAGACATAGTTTGAAACTTGAGAAAGGACATAGGATAGTTTTTTTTTTTTCACTATTCCACGCGAACGAAGTCGCGGGCAAAAGCTAGTTATGCACGTAAATTGTGTTTAATAATGGCTGTAAAAGTATCCTTAACGAAGCCGAAAGGCACTAGTTCTCCTTGTCATTACGTTTTTTGTTCCAGACCATTCCTGGGGACCATCCTGCTACGGAGATATTAGGAATCAGAATATCAAAATTTTCACGAGTTTTTTTTTTAACACTGTTTTTTCAAATAATGTCAAAACTTCACTTTAAATACCTCTGTGACCCCGTACTATTCAATGCATCGATCAACACAATGTTTTGAGAGCTTCACATTTAGTCCTACGGTAAAATATGATTTTACACCCTTAAAATTAAAAAAAATGCTGAGAGTTAGGTACTTACTTTAGAGAGTTACTTAGTCTAGACGACACGGTTGGCGCAGTGGCTAAGTGATTAGACTGCTGCGCTACGTGTCGCGGGTTCGATCCCCGCACGGAACAAGTATTTGTATGGCCTAGATAGTTGTTTCGGATCTGAACGTGTTTGTGTATGTGAGTTTCAATGTTTGTAAACGCACCCACGATACATGAGACATTCCTAGTGTGGGGCAACGTTTTTAAAAAAAAATATATAAAAACAGTTTGATGTTCAGAATGCTCGGTTGACGGCTTCGTAACACAAACTTGTAAAGATACTATGTTTTTACAAAGAGAGGCATTCTCTCGAAGTTCTCATCATTGTTATCATTCCAGTCAAAAGACGTTGTACAAACTGAATTCCAATTGAGAAATACAAATTACATGTCACAATTTTTTTAATTTTTTTTAGCCTGCGCTGTCCCACTGCTGGGCTAAAGACTTCCCCAATTCTTTCCAAGAGAACTTTTACTGTGCACCTCGAACTCGAAATCTTTTCCTAAAGAACAGAGATGAGGCCGACGATGGAACGAGCTAATCCAAAAGAAGCCTATTCAGTCGCGACTTAAAAAGCCTGGCATCGTATGAACTTGGGAACACTAACACAGTAGTCTCAACTAATCTAACAAAACAAAGAAAATAAATATACAGAACCATTTTTCAAAATGACATTTACATTACAATTACCCTGTATGAGTAATAATACTTATTACTTACAAAGTAAATTAACGACGCGGAAAATATTAAAACTGGGCCACTAAGACGAATTACTTTTATTATGGCTTTAGATTTTCATTATGTCCTTCAAGCTTATCTTAATAACAGTTTACGCCTTTTTATGAGGAAATAAAACATAAATTGTATTTTATTAATGTCAATAATTGAGTTACGCGATATGGCGTATTCATTTCCTTGCTGAAATTAATAAATCTTATGAAAATGATGGAAATTCTCACGCAGGTTTTTCATAAAAGTGAAACAATTTTGAGGTCAAGGTATCGTGACGAATTTGAAATTGTGCCTATTGTCCTGCTTGACTTACAAAGGTTTGTGGACTTAGCATGGTCAATGCATAATTTAGTTTCAAAATATGAAACCGCTGCCATGTCACCTAATAATGTCGTACAGCTTATAAAGTTAGGTTTGAATTACCCAAATAACCACCAGTACTTCTGCAGTTGATAGAGAGTCCTAAGTGCCTGCTTTAGTGATGCAACTTATGTAATTTTTTGAACATTAGCGAATGCGAATACGAATGTTCAGTTTTTGTTCAAATTGGCGCCAATTGTCAATGATTTATTGGCAGTCCATTCCGTTTGCATTTTGTTTTGAGAATTTCCGAGTTGAAACGAACTCATCTCATCATCGTCTCAGATCGTATAATTAAGTCTCTTGAGCGACTATTTAATGAAAAAGGCATTATATTAATACACATTTTGTCTTATAAGTTGCAATGAAAATTTAATAACTAAGCTTTTGCGAATATTCGTTGCATCACTAGCCTGCTTACTTCCATAATTAATGACCTAAAGAATATACCGTCCTTAATCAACGTGACTCAAACAAGTAATCCGAAGTTGTCAAAGCAAATTACCGTTGACATGAAAAACAAAAGAAGATCTCGTTAAATTCTCGGACTCTCTTTAGAAACTCGATAAACTTACATTTAACCTCAACACCTACAAACCTTACGCCTCATGAAGAACCTTTACAATTTACGATAGTACCACGTGTCCTTAACATAACACCGCCTATCTACCATAACTTTGATGTTCCAGGTCAATATGTAAATCCAGCGATATGATATGAAAGGAAGACTGATTACGTGGAGCGTCGCGGACGCACTGAATGACTAAGTAGCGTGGCGCTCGGTGGTCTATTGCAAACGTCCTTCGAATTAGACAGGTATTAAATGCGAGGGTAGTACTGTACTGTAAGTGTTTGGCCACGAACTAAGCGTTCGAGCGGCACGGGTATGTGTATTTGTAGTTCATTTTAGCACAGCGTTGAGAAAACGAATAAAAAAAATGGTAAGGCCCGATTTACACTGGTCAAGGAAAATGGTGAGTGAGGAGCTCATGGCTAAATAATAACAGCTGCTCGTGCTCGGGTCGATCTTCAGGTTTTATCACGCTTCCTTAAGTTGGTCCGCAGAGGGCTAAAACCCAATATATTACCGAGTTACCCTGTGCTTCGGATAACACGTTAAGCAGTTGGTCGCGGGTGTCATTTGTTGATCTTGACAGTCGTAATAAGTAGTCCGAAAGACTGTCAACCAGTCTTGCCAAAGGTATTACCCAGTGCTAACTGGGTTGTGGAGGTCAGATAAGCAGTTGCTTCATGTAAGTTATTGGTATTCCAGTTAGACTGGAAACCAAACTTAACATAGTTAGGAAAAGACTGGGCAGATAATGAAGAAGAATGGTGAGAGTCACTCTCACTACAAGTACAGTGGTTAGTGATGAAAACCCAGACTGTGACCGTTCACTCGCTACTGTCCGATTGGTTTGTATCACTGACCTTACCCACTGTACTTATTTCCTTACTTGACCAATGTAAATCGAGTCTAAGATCATGCTGCGATGGCACGCCAGTACTCACGTGGAGGTTACAAGTGTAATACGCGCGTGTTGTTGTCGCAACTTGTGTCGCAAATCCAATCGCTAGCGGTCGTGGTCGGAGCATAATGTAATGTGTATATGCTAATATTGACCCTAGTGTACTGAAATTTTAACGAAACTTTTATGGTTCGGCCGGTCAAAGAAGTATTTCTCTTTGTTGCGCTGTTTAGAAACGAAAAATAAAATCAATCAAATATGGTGCAATAGAACTGAAATTAGGTGGTTAGACAGAGAGGATATGATAATGATCCAAGCGTCTTGAACTCTTGTGAAGACTAACAGTTTATCATAGTTCATTGACCACCCGAAAGTTATTTGTAGGACACAGACAGATCAGATCTTCTTTTTGGAATTACGAATGGTGCATTTTGCACGTTAAACTGTCTTTACGTAATCATTGTCATTGTAAGTCTATTTTGTCTCACTAAAACAACTGAGGCCCTGCCCCTTTTCCTGGTACGTCTCTCTTTTATCTTTCTAAGTTACGAAACAAAGATACTGCTACATATTAAAACGCACCGTCAAACAACCCCTAATCCCTCCAAACCAAACATATACACTGGAAACGTCTTACTTTACGTCGGTCGTCGAGATAAGACGTTCACTGCCGTCAACGGCCAGTCTCGAATGCTAATGGTAGGTAATCCACGCGTTGCCTTGGTGCATATTAAGTGCAAGGTGGTGCATTGCCCTGCAGATGTCGTTGTCGGCAGCGGTCGTAGGCATTTGACATGTCGGCTTGGCGGCCATGATGGAAAATGTCACCGGTTTTAAAGTTTATAGTGTCGATAATTGAGTGATTATGTAATTTAGGCTTTGGTTTTGTTTGAAAGATTGGTTGCTAATATTGGATTTGGATCTGGGCTGGTATAAGGATAATTTTATGTTAATTGTTTGATTGTCTCGTGTCATACGAGACAAGTGTAGAATCTTTGCAATAAAACCTTTGATTATTCATTCAGCCAGTCTATTTGATAACGATAGGTACTCCTTCGAAATCAAGAAGTGTGTGTCTTTCTTCAGTAGGTATATCTCAAGACAATTATTCTAAGTAAATAAGACTAGATCTAGGTACTGCCTAGGTTTGATAACAGCTCGTATTTACGTAACGATGATTAGATTATAAAAACAATATCCCGTAACCCCAAAGCAAATTCAATTGCAAAAGAAATTAGCAAACACGCAAATCAAAACTTACTACTTCGGAAAACCCTTCGAATTTCGACCAATTTCCGTACCTAACGTTAAAACAGTATTTAAGCCCTTTTTGTTGGCCAAACGTAATTTATTTGCAATTAATGTTATCGATGTTACAAAACAAAGTTGTATGTAATCAAAATGCAAATAAGAGGTAGATGGTGCGTGGTTCTTTCTTATCCTGTGACCCACATCTGCAAGGTTGGTCTCCCACGACATTTTGGCGTTCACGAAACCCGCAATTGTTTTATAAATGAATGGTAGTAATTGAATATTTTTCGCGTTTAAAAAGTGGGGCAGGTGTTAATTGTATATTGCGGAGTTTGGACGTCTAGACTCTATACTTATTTTGTGGCATAATTTTAATTAATGAAAGTTAGTTAGAGTCAGGCAAGAGTAATCTTAATAATCTATCTCAATTCGGAGAAAAATAACGTAAAACATACTACGAGGTCGTGTTTTTAGGATGGAGAATTTTGATATGAACTCCTATTATGTTATCCCCTATTTCGAGGTCACCGAAGGTTTGATGTTATTTCTTACAGCCAAACCTCAACCTGAATATTCTTATAACAAAGCACAAGTAACCAAGAATTTGGCCCTTACGCGCTACTTGTAGCGATTCAACGATTAAACCTGAATAATTATAGACCTACGTGAATTAAGAGCTCGAGCTAACGCACTTGGGCTTGAAGTTTCAAGAATCGTTAGAAGTCAATCAAAGATCTTGACTAAAGATAGCAAATGCAATCGTATGCCTCTATTATTTCGAATCAATTTCTATAATGAAGAACATATATGGGTGATTAGTAATAGACAGATTGAATCTTACCTTAAAAGTCTTATAAGAAGATACGACGTATGATGCCCCGTCTTCCAGTTCCTCCAGCCTGTACTTTCTATCTCCATCCATCCCGAAGATGAACCTCGCTCCTCGAGGCAGTTCCAGCCTCTCTGACAGCCGGTCGAGGAGCACATCCATCGACGCCAGGTCTCGGCCCGGCTTGAAGCGAAACTCGACCCCAGGATGGAAAGGATCCCCATTTCTGTAGAAGGTGACTCTTCTAGCCTTCCAGTAGTTGAGATTAGAGTATCGACTCGCTGGTTCTGCTCTGGTGGGTCTAGCAGTTGCTTCGGAGCCTTCGGAGACGTCTTCGTTGCGTTGCGGTGGTGTGCCGGGGCGGGAGGGGCGCCAGTCGCCTGGTTCCCTCTCGTCGTCGGAGTGCGGCTCTGGAGGCTGCTGCGGCGGTGGCTCTGGGGCTGGTGCGGGCTCCGGAGCAGCCTGGCGACAGGGACGCGTCAGGCGCGGCCGGGGGTGCGGGCGACGCGACATCCCTCGGACCGGCCCGCCCGCGGACTGCCGCGCGCCCCACCGGCCCACCCACTTCCAATCAACTGATACCACTGTCTATGTTCATTCATGAACTGACGATTCATGCAGCCACGTGGTTGATTGATTGTGAGTAGGCGGGTGATCACTTAAACTAGGGATGCGTTGATAAAACCAGTCAAAAGTTGTAATCAGCAATGCTAAGTCTATCATATAATGAAGGGAAGTCTTCCCTTCATTATGCAAAATGGACGCTTCTCAACAGTCGTTGAGAAGCGTCCATTTTGCATATTTCAAGCAGCTTTATCATCAACAATGAATTAATTATACTACACGTGGATTTTGGGCGTTCATCCACACGCGTAGAGCTGGCTTTCGTTCGTTAATTACCGAAATATGTAAATTATGAGGGTGGTAGTATTCATTCTTTCTTCGACCTACAGTGTCTACTTTTAACGAGGTTTTTAGGACATACTTAGGAAGAGTTAGTTATAATGATTATCGAGATTATCTCTTGTTTTGAAGAAGTAGAAGTATCTCTAAATAATATAACATCACGCCTGTAATCCCCGAAGGGTTAGGCAGAGGTGTACGCATTAGTACGGGTGTACTAATGCGTACACCTCTGCCTAACATTTCGCCACTTAAGTCCCATGTATTAAGGGGCGATTATATTGCCAAGTACCTTTTTGAAAACCGAAAAGGTACTATCATTTACACGTACCACGATCATGGATCAGTTTACCGTCACACACAACACACGGGAAATCAAAACAAATAATTGCTAATATCACACTACTCTAACACTAGTTAGTGATTACTTATAATATTCGAATGTCAACTCACAAAAAAAATAATGTGTTACATTTTGTAAGTTGGAACGCACTTACAATTTACACTATTGTATTGTTTTCCTTTGTCATTAGTTTAGATATCTAAGTATCGTTAAGGCTTAAGGATTTTTTTTATTTGAATGTAAATAAAAAATAGGCTCACCCCTTTTTACATGCGACTTAAACATAACGGTCAAACTTAGCTCATAAAAAGAAAGAAAGAAAGAAACTTAATTTTATGTCATTACATTACGGACGTATAGCATTTACGAACTGCCACCGTGGCCGAGTGGTTTAGGCGTTTGCCTTGTGACCTGGTGGCCGTGGGTTCGATTCCCACAGGAAGCATACTTTGTAGAGTCGTTTCCAGTTTGGCTAGGACATTGCAGGCTTGAATAATCTGATTGTCTGAAAAAAAGATGATTCCGTAGTTCGGAATGCACGAATAAAACCGGTGGTCCCGGCCCCCAAATGGCGGTTGTCAAACCATGTCAGAGGCCGTTTTAGCGGTTCAGAAACACTGACACTGTGCTTGAGGTCGCAAGACCTTACTGCCCACACGATGAATAAGAAGATTTACGAACTCATACGATTCTCCACGGAAAATCAGGTTTTAATCTTCGGGTATACGTACCTACCTATTACTGCTCATGACTGTACACCAAAAATGGTTTAGCTTTTCAGGAATTACAGGTGTAGAGTTATGTAAATGTATTCTCCATACTCTATCAAAGACGCTAAAAGCTTAAAAACACTCACATAATAATCCAATACAACCGAAATCATCACAAAACCTTGACTGAACTCTTCGGCGACTACTAATGATTAGTTAAAGTTTAACCTAGGCTCAGAAAATCGTTAGATATTCTCTAAGATAACAGTTAACGAGTCAGCCCACTGCGTGACTAAGTAAGCCCAGTCACGACCATCGAATGGACGGGTAACTTTAGCTTACAAGTTATAATATAAGCTGTAAAATGATTCAGCTTGGTTGGTAAAAGTAATACTTATGTTAGTCACACGTCATTATGGAAGTTATTGCTCCAATCGTGCTTATGATTAGGTAGATGATTGTGTGAGTCAAAGTTCGGGGAATCGGGGGAAATTACAATTGATTTTCTTTTGTTTTTCATAATCTTTCAGGTTTTTTTGTTGAACTTGAGAGTACCTATGTGTGATGCTTTTAAAAAAATCCTTTTTCGGATGATCTTATTAAATACTTTTGTTAAAAAACGTATCTGGCTATTAAAACAATGATTATTTAAAGACGATATACGGGGCAGTAATGCACTTTTATGAAGCAGTTATTTTTAAGTTAAATGGTCATACTTATTTAATTTAATTTATACTTATATGCTGATGATCCTTTATTAATTTGAACTTTAATTAATAAGCTCGTGACTGTTTATTTCGTTATTCATTTACGGAAAATGTAGGATTCAACACATATTTATTTAAAATATTCAGTATTTAAATCAACAGGTAACATCATCAAAATGTATTAAAAAAAAAAACTTTAAAAAAATATATAAATGAATAAGTATTATTACGTTTTTTATGCCACAATCAATAAATATAGGAAATTAGAAATATAATCTTACCGTTGCATTCGCTGGCATCGCTTCCTCCGTCGCCATTTTAATTCAAAAAACAAAAAAAACACCAATCACAAGCACTAAAATCCAGTTCGAATAAATTCAAATTCAGAAGTACAATTCGCGAGCTCGCCTCAGCGTACGTAACTTCCGGGTAAAAACATTCGATGTTTAAATTACGAAAAGGTTCGCGACGACAGATTATAAAACAATCACATTTTTTTTTAATTGTGTTTTGGTAAAGGCAAGCACTTTGCATAAGGCTTGAGGTGGTTTTAAAATTTGAAATAATGTTTCATTAGAGTGTTTGGTTGTTTTTGTTGTGAATGTGGTAGTCGTCCGGTTATGTTTTGTTAACGGAACAGAGTGACGGCTGCTCGAATGGGCGGCAACGGGCAGCTAGCGGCCAGCGCACCCTGAGCGTTAGTGTGGCGGGGCCACGTGCGGACTTAATCGATACAGGATCTAGGACACTGAAATTCAGGATTTTAGCTAGTATAATTTCGAGTGGTAGTTAGGAGGAAGTTTTTTTTAACGATTGTGCACAGCAAATTACATTAAAAAACCACCTGAATAAAAAAAAATATTAAAGTCATTTCAAAAATATAGTTGTTCTGCGCTACGCCGTAGCTATGTGCTACGCCGTAGGCAGTTTCAAGTTCACATGAGTCGTTCTTTCCGTATTTGAGGGCTCCCGTCGGGGCTGCCGAAAGGGATACCGCGGCCTCGGCACATGGGCTAAGAAGGAACATGGGTGGTTTTGAGTCAGTAGAAGTCTGACAATCCCTACTACTATACCCAGAGCGGGAGGAGTCATATGATGATTTCCCACCCCCCAAAAAAACTAAAAAAAAGGGCTGTCTTCAATTATTGTTTTATATCGATTAAGAATCCGCTCAATCCCGTTATACCTACTGCCGGAAAGCAGGTCTAGGAAAAAACGACGTGCGTTAAAAAAAAACTTTATAAGAGAGAGATTATTTGAGATGATAATATTAGAGAAACGAATTTGTAATGAAATGATATAGTTTTTTGTTACTAATTAGTTTAAAAAAAATATTAGTTCGTAACAAAGCTTTTATGAGCTTATTATGAACATATTTTTTTTTAAATATGAAGAGGTTATTTCTGTTCTGTTAACGAAGTTATAAAAAAAACTTATTATTTTCGATTTGCTACTCATTAAAACATTTTATGTTTTTTTTTTTTTTCTATATTTTAACAAAAAAAACTTGGAAACTTAAGAAGTGGTCTAGCCACCCTATCGCACACCGGTTGCCCGCCGGTCACCGAAGCATATCGTGGGCATCGCAGCAGCGTGTTTATGTAGGTTAAGACTTTTTCACCTTTTCTTACTTTGGGCAATGTTTCGCGTTTTTATGAGACCCAATTACGTATTCTAATTATTATTTATGTTTATTCGTACATCGTAATGTTGTGTAATTCGAAAAATGGGTGCTCTACTTTCGAGAAAGTTGTTGTAATCCGGAAATTATGTTTTTCATTGATTTTTTTCAGAATTTTTATGGTTCCTTTCGTCAACATTTACGTACACATCGACTCATGCAACTATTCTTTTATGGTGAGGGCTGCAAACTAATATTTTTTATAACAATGCCATTTTCATATTATTACTTCACATTGCCTACAGTAAAACTAATACCCTCCGTGAAAACGGCAAACATCCAAACATGCATACCGTGCCAAAACATGAACACGAGGTACTTACATACCTACCTACCTACTCATTCGTAAGTTGCTCTATTGCAGTGTAGCAGATAAATTACATAAGCTGCTACTAGTTTTTTCAACAGAACAAATAACATAGGTCAACAACATTTTGAGGTTATTTTAACAATGACACCTATGAATCCAAAATACAACAGAGAACGAATAACCAACATCGCAAATGAGACGGTTAGGTGTTACATAGCTCAAAACAATATTTACTTCGAATTGATAGACTGTAAATACACAGAAATCATATAAACACCAACCAATGTCGGCAATATTGGCATGCAGATTATTCGTTGTCTACGGCACGGATTCGAGATTTAAAACCATCTTTGGAATCCTCATAAATCATACAATCCAAATATAACAATAGTTATAGGATTAATTAAAACATTTGTTTAACAACAAAAACAATTATTTTATAGAGGAATGTGCGTTTCATTCCACGTAGCTGTCATAGACAAACGACTCACGCGCAGCAATTGTCTGGTCGCACTTCAAAAATTAATAACTTTATCAAAAGTAAACAAAAACAAATAATTAAGTCATGGTTGTGTATGGGATACGGTAACGTATTAATTATGATGTACCACCTTAAATTTAGAATTAATAAATTATGTAATTCATTTTTTGTATCACCATCTCAAGTGGAACGGATTGTCAAACCGACAGATCTGCGATCTGCGGACTCGATTTGTCAGTCTGGGAATTTCCACCATGCGCGCATAACGCGTACCCAGATTCACGGCTCCGGCTAGTTTTTTTTCGTTTTTTTAAATTTCAAAATGGTGGAGTAAAAGTTACACGCGCTATGTACGCGCGATTTTTCCTTTTTTTTATAATAACGCTATCGAGCGATGGATTGCGGTCCGTAGTCACCATGGGTTCGAGCTAGCTAGCCTCGTGGTCCAATAAACATAGTGTTTCGGACATGGGACCGCGATAAACTTGCACGTGGCGTCATCAATGGCGTCGTTTCCGCCGTGATGCTGGGAGGACTTTGGAGTTGCGATAGTTTCGCTCAGTTCAGCTCATCAGCAAGCCAACGCCATTGAGGGGCGTCCCATCCGTAGGGCTCCGCGACTGCGTGAGTGCCTGCCACCGTTCCCATGTGGTAGACGATCTCAAGGACTACACGTCGTGCCTGCTCCGCTTCCCGCACCTGTCTTCTGTGCCAGGCTTCCGCGCGCCCAAGCGCGAGGCCACGAGGATCGCTATCGAGCACGTGCTCTAGCGATCGCCTGATTCACCAGCTCCGTGGAGAACCGCGTCCGCTTCGGTGACAATTTACGGCGTAGGGAGTGCGATCATGGTACCATGAGTAAGTCAATCTTTTTTTTTTTTACATAATCTGGCCAGAGAAAGTTAGAATCAGTGCGCGTTCGGTTTCAGAGGCCCGCTGCCCTGGTTTTCTATTTCAGACAATTTAGCTTTAAGGTGTAAACAGCCTTGTTTAACATTTTATGTAAAGTGTTTTCTATACAATATACCATTGTTAATGTTCTAGTTGATTTTTCTATGTTTTATTCCAAACGAACTCCTCATAATCTTTCCACAGCAAGAGGTCCTTGAACCAATGGTTCAATGTCCACTCCGCGAGCTTGAAGAGCCTTCTTTTTCTTTCATAAACAAACTCATCGTGTGTCTTACCTTTGAATTAACTTTCACCTTTTCAACCCCTTAACAAAAAATTTATTTATTTTTTTTTTATTTTTTTTTTTCACACACGACAATGGCGCCCGAACATTTATAATATCGTTATATTGAGGGATTTGTTTGGAATATTTCTGGTATTTGTTTATTTTCAGTTTGAACTTATTGCGTTAACATACTCCAACACAATTTGTAGTTAAAACTTTCTGGTGGCATCTAAACAGTGAATGCTTCGCATTATTTATTTGTGAGTTTTTTGTTTTGACAAAGCAACACTTTGGCAGTTGTAAACATGTTTTTTTTGTTCTTTTTCAAGCGATATTTTATATTCATGTACTGACAGCTGCAATTTTTTTGGTTGCTTCAACTATTTTCTCCGCAAGCACTGTTTGGTTGCTAACCAATTATTTTAGTTTTTGATTCCTGTTGTGTCGTCATAATGACGGATCCAACAGAAAAATTTGTTGACACAGAGGAGGACGTGCACAAGCACGCCGAATCAGATACTGACGATGTCTCTCGAAATGTAACGCATAGACGAAAAGATGCAATACAGCAACCAATGTCAACCGCATCCCATGACACAACATACATTGAACAACCTTCGCATAGTCAAACGGTACCAGCAGTCAACTCGAATGTCACAACTTATGTAGTACGCGATGACAATTTCAGATCATGGAATTTAAAGTTCACCGGCGACTCAAGTATAGTGGATTTTTTCTTGCGAATAGACGACTGCATGCGCACTAGAGACGTACCTGAACATAAAATTGTTAAATGTTTTTCAGATTTATTGGGCGGTAAAGCACTTGATTATTATAAACAAATTAGAGACTCAGTAGTCACTTTGGAGGATCTGCAAAATAAGTTCAGAACATTCTTTTCAACTTTTGACAATAATTTTAACTTAACTTTAAACCAGCCGGACAGCCAACTAAACTTTTGCACAAAAAAATTCAATTCCAAAAGTTATTTTATAACGCATATTATGCACCACAATCAAACACTGTGGAACGCTATAATCAAACCGTTCAAACTTGCTTAGCAATGTTAGTAGAGGAGGACCAGAGAAATTGGTCTAGGTTCCTTCCTCAAATTCAGCTATTTTTAAACACATCTATAAATGTAGCTACAGGATACACACCATATTTTTTGGCCAGAGGACGTGAAATCATCTCTGACGGTGCATTGCACACTTTGAAGGGCAACGCACCAGATTCAATTGATGATATTCAACTTCACAATAGGAACGAAAAAGCTGATTCCTTAAATGAACTTGCAGATATTTTCCAACGTGTAAGCTGTACATTGACCAAAGCGTACAAACAGAATGCGAACCGATATAACCTACGACGCCGAGAGCTCAGGCTAAAAGTTGGTGATATCGTTTGGAGGCGTAACTTTGTACAGTCAAACGCAGCAAAGTTTTTCTCAGCTAAATTAGCACCAAGGTTTGTCAAATGTAAAATAGTCGACAAACTATCCGATGTTGTTTACCAATTAGAGGAAATAAACACAAAAACCATAGGGAAGTATCACGTCAAGGACATAATAAAAGTGCCATAAAATGGGTGTTGTAATTTATGCTTAATTTTGCGACCATTTAAAAAAAAAGTTGCCCTTGCACATTCTTGGTCGAAATTTTTTAAAGTGAAAAATATTTTTTTCTCACTAAACTGAATTGTTCCCGTATCAGTGGCTCCCCATGGCCCTGAACTCGTTTGATTTTTCAAAAACAATTCAGGACTTTTCCCAAAACAATAGGAAATAAGTTTTTAAATGGGATATTTTGGTCAAAATAAATATTTTTTTAAAAGTGACTATTTTAGTCACTACACTGAATTGCTTTGGTATCAGTGGCTCTTTCTGACCCTGATCCCATTTGTTTTATCAAAATCAGTTCAGTACTTTTTTCAAAACAATTGAAAATAAGTTTTTATGTGAAAATATGACCAAAATATTATTTTTTTAAAAAGTGACAACTTTTGCCACTACACTGAATTGCTTAGGTATCAGTGGCTCTTTCTGACCCTGATCCCATTTGTTTTATCAAAATCAGTTCAGTATTATTTTCAAAACAATTGAAAATAAGTATTTTTGGGAAACTTTGACCAAAATATTATTTTTTTAAAGTGACAATTTTTGTCACTACACTGAATTGCTTAGGTATCAGTGGCTCTTTCCGACCCTGAGCCCATTTGTTTCAACAAAATCAATCCAGTACTTTTTTCAAAACAATTGAAAATAAGTTTTTTTGGGAATCTTGACCAAAAAAATAATTATTTCACAAGTGCCAAATTTTGACACTACACTGAATTGCAACGGTATCAGTGGCTCTCGACGACCCTGATCCACTTTATTTTTTCAAAAACAGTTCAGTATTTTTTTCCAAACAATTGAATTTTTTTATTATCTTTAAAAAAACATTCAGTTAGGAAATTTTTCCCACAAACCTTTTCACAAATTGTCCGCTTACAATTGAATTGGGCAACGACCCATATTCATCAAAAGCATTAGCAGTCACGCCAGTGACATGCTAAATTTAAACAATATTTTGAAGATAACACTTCGTTACTATTCAAAAACTTTTCTACAGTTTACTGTTTCTAGACCAGTACTGTGGTTACTATCCTTTGTACATAATACTTTGTTGCCAAAATACATAGATGGTAAAATCATCATTTAGCATTAGGAGACACTTAGTACTTAATAATACAAGTAGTCCAGTTACTATAGTTAGTATTAGTATTTTTTAGCTATGGTACATTTAAGAGAACCAATTCATTGGTCATTTATAGCTCATAATTATAGGTAGTATATTTAGTTCATAGGTCCGGACCAATAGTTCATAAGCACTTAGATTATAGTAGACCAACAATAATTACTTGTTAGGTCAATGACTTTCAGTCAATAGTTTAATAAGCATACTTTACTTTACTTTACTTTTCAAAACCATAAGGTAGCTTAGATTTTAATAGAACGATTAGTCCGAATTTTCATAGTTCAACAATACTCACCATAGCCCTTTAACTTACTTTGTTCAACACAATCCTTACAGATTCCAGTGTTGATCAGTACATTTAGGAAAAACTTTTCATGTACTATAAAACTTTTTTTTCTCTCGGTTAGACCGGCTGTGTCGGCTAACGGGGTTAGCCTTTTTCCGCGAAAGGGGGTATTGTAGCAGATAAATTACATAAGCTGCTACTAGTTTTTTCAACAGAACAAATAACATAGGTCAACAACATTTTGAGGTTATTTTAACAATGACACCTATGAATCCAAAATACAACAGAGAACGAATAACCAACATCGCAAATGAGACGGTTAGGTGTTACATAGCTCAAAACAATATTTACTTCGAATTGATAGACTGTAAATACACAGAAATCATATAAACACCAACCAATGTCGGCAATATTGGCATGCAGATTATTCGTTGTCTACGGCACGGATTCGAGATTTAAAACCATCTTTGGAATCCTCATAAATCATACAATCCAAATATAACAATAGTTATAGGATTAATTAAAACATTTGTTTAACAACAAAAACAATTATTTTATAGAGGAATGTGCGTTTCATTCCACGTAGCTGTCATAGACAAACGACTCACGCGCAGCAATTGTCTGGTCGCACTTCAAAAATTAATAACTTTATCAAAAGTAAACAAAAACAAATAATTAAGTCATGGTTGTGTATGGGATACGGTAACGTATTAATTATGATGTACCACCTTAAATTTAGAATTAATAAATTATGTAATTCATTTTTTGTATCACCATCTCAAGTGGAACGGATTGTCAAACCGACAGATCTGCGATCTGCGGACTCGATTTGTCAGTCTGGGAATTTCCACCATGCGCGCATAACGCGTACCCAGATTCACGGCTCCGGCTAGTTTTTTTTCGTTTTTTTAAATTTCAAAATGGTGGAGTAAAAGTTACACGCGCTATGTACGCGCGATTTTTCCTTTTTTTTATAATAACGCTATCGAGCGATGGATTGCGGTCCGTAGTCACCATGGGTTCGAGCTAGCTAGCCTCGTGGTCCAATAAACATAGTGTTTCGGACATGGGACCGCGATAAACTTGCACGTGGCGTCATCAATGGCGTCGTTTCCGCCGTGATGCTGGGAGGACTTTGGAGTTGCGATAGTTTCGCTCAGTTCAGCTCATCAGCAAGCCAACGCCATTGAGGGGCGTCCCATCCGTAGGGCTCCGCGACTGCGTGAGTGCCTGCCACCGTTCCCATGTGGTAGACGATCTCAAGGACTACACGTCGTGCCTGCTCCGCTTCCCGCACCTGTCTTCTGTGCCAGGCTTCCGCGCGCCCAAGCGCGAGGCCACGAGGATCGCTATCGAGCACGTGCTCTAGCGATCGCCTGATTCACCAGCTCCGTGGAGAACCGCGTCCGCTTCGGTGACAATTTACGGCGTAGGGAGTGCGATCATGGTACCATGAGTAAGTCAATCTTTTTTTTTTTTACATAATCTGGCCAGAGAAAGTTAGAATCAGTGCGCGTTCGGTTTCAGAGGCCCGCTGCCCTGGTTTTCTATTTCAGACAATTTAGCTTTAAGGTGTAAACAGCCTTGTTTAACATTTTATGTAAAGTGTTTTCTATACAATATACCATTGTTAATGTTCTAGTTGATTTTTCTATGTTTTATTCCAAACGAACTCCTCATAATCTTTCCACAGCAAGAGGTCCTTGAACCAATGGTTCAATGTCCACTCCGCGAGCTTGAAGAGCCTTCTTTTTCTTTCATAAACAAACTCATCGTGTGTCTTACCTTTGAATTAACTTTCACCTTTTCAACCCCTTAACAAAAAATTTATTTATTTTTTTTTTATTTTTTTTTTTCACACACGACAATGGCGCCCGAACAGGGACCCATTGTCGTGTGTGAAAAAAAAAAATAAAAAAAAAATAAATAAATTTTTTGTTAAGGGGTTGAAAAGGTGAAAGTTAATTCAAAGGTAAGACACACGATGAGTTTGTTTATGAAAGAAAAAGAAGGCTCTTCAAGCTCGCGGAGTGGACATTGAACCATTGGTTCAAGGACCTCTTGCTGTGGAAAGATTATGAGGAGTTCGTTTGGAATAAAACATAGAAAAATCAACTAGAACATTAACAATGGTATATTGTATAGAAAACACTTTACATAAAATGTTAAACAAGGCTGTTTACACCTTAAAGCTAAATTGTCTGAAATAGAAAACCAGGGCAGCGGGCCTCTGAAACCGAACGCGCACTGATTCTAACTTTCTCTGGCCAGATTATGTAAAAAAAAAAAAGATTGACTTACTCATGGTACCATGATCGCACTCCCTACGCCGTAAATTGTCACCGAAGCGGACGCGGTTCTCCACGGAGCTGGTGAATCAGGCGATCGCTAGAGCACGTGCTCGATAGCGATCCTCGTGGCCTCGCGCTTGGGCGCGCGGAAGCCTGGCACAGAAGACAGGTGCGGGAAGCGGAGCAGGCACGACGTGTAGTCCTTGAGATCGTCTACCACATGGGAACGGTGGCAGGCACTCACGCAGTCGCGGAGCCCTACGGATGGGACGCCCCTCAATGGCGTTGGCTTGCTGATGAGCTGAACTGAGCGAAACTATCGCAACTCCAAAGTCCTCCCAGCATCACGGCGGAAACGACGCCATTGATGACGCCACGTGCAAGTTTATCGCGGTCCCATGTCCGAAACACTATGTTTATTGGACCACGAGGCTAGCTAGCTCGAACCCATGGTGACTACGGACCGCAATCCATCGCTCGATAGCGTTATTATAAAAAAAAGGAAAAATCGCGCGTACATAGCGCGTGTAACTTTTACTCCACCATTTTGAAATTTAAAAAAACGAAAAAAAACTAGCCGGAGCCGTGAATCTGGGTACGCGTTATGCGCGCATGGTGGAAATTCCCAGACTGACAAATCGAGTCCGCAGATCGCAGATCTGTCGGTTTGACAATCCGTTCCACTTGAGATGGTGATACAAAAAATGAATTACATAATTTATTAATTCTAAATTTAAGGTGGTACATCATAATTAATACGTTACCGTATCCCATACACAACCATGACTTAATTATTTGTTTTTGTTTACTTTTGATAAAGTTATTAATTTTTGAAGTGCGACCAGACAATTGCTGCGCGTGAGTCGTTTGTCTATGACAGCTACGTGGAATGAAACGCACATTCCTCTATAAAATAATTGTTTTTGTTGTTAAACAAATGTTTTAATTAATCCTATAACTATTGTTATATTTGGATTGTATGATTTATGAGGATTCCAAAGATGGTTTTAAATCTCGAATCCGTGCCGTAGACAACGAATAATCTGCATGCCAATATTGCCGACATTGGTTGGTGTTTATATGATTTCTGTGTATTTACAGTCTATCAATTCGAAGTAAATATTGTTTTGAGCTATGTAACACCTAACCGTCTCATTTGCGATGTTGGTTATTCGTTCTCTGTTGTATTTTGGATTCATAGGTGTCATTGTTAAAATAACCTCAAAATGTTGTTGACCTATGTTATTTGTTCTGTTGAAAAAACTAGTAGCAGCTTATGTAATTTATCTGCTACAGCAGCCACGTTTAATTGTTGTAAGGATAAATCCAGGAGTAAATTGGACAAAAGCCAAGCCAACACACGTGAATCCAGGAAAAATGGAGTGCCTCGTTGGTCGCGTGGCCGCAAAACTGCTGATCATGAAATATAGAGTTCGATTCCCGGGTCGAGCATTGTGTTAGTGGATTTTTCCATCACGAATATGTCAGTAGCAGCCACGGAGTCTGAATTTTTGCCCTGTTTATAGCGATAGGTTTGCCCTCTATTTTAGTAAACGAGTAATATCTAACAAGTTTTTATTAAAAACCTGCCTTGCAACTTTAAGCACAGATTACTTTAAGTAGCGTTAAGCTACTTCTGTTGCTGACTGTACCTGTAGCTTCTTGAAAATGTCACATTCACTAGAATTTACCTTAGATTAGCTTATGTCTGCGACTTCACCCGCGTGAAGTTCGGCAATTGTCCCATCGGATCGTTCTACCGGAATAAAAACTTTTGTGTTTATATTTGTGTTTATTCTGGTTATAAACTATATGTGTGCAAAATTTCAAAATCCGTAGATTTTAGAAGAGCATTTACGCATAATCACATCTTTACAAACTATCACATTTTTTTTTTTTTTTTCAAAACGTTGCCTACTAGGAATTTCTCCTGTATCGTGGGTGCGTTTACAAACATTGAAACTCACATACACAAACACGCCCAGACCCGAAACAACTATCTGTAGGCCATACAAATACTTGTTCCGTGCGGGGATCGAACCCGCGACACGTAGCGCAGCAGTCCAATCGCTTAGCCACTGCGCCAACCGTGTCGTCAACATCACACATCACGTCACATTCAATAATAGTAGTAAAAATATGTAAAATGAATATTGGTTACTAATAGGTTAAGATTTATATTGTCTTTTAAAGAACCTGAAAGAATCTGTAATATTCCTTTGTTCCCTTTGATGACGACCCAACCGAAAAAAAAGAATCATTCCAACAAAAATGGGTTATTTTCGTCATTTCGCTTATTAATTATATGTTTAACCACAAACAAAGCCGCGGGCACAGCTTGTTCATAATAAAGAAAGTAATTAACTAGGTTATTCTTCTAGTTAGTTTTATTAGCCCAGGAAAGTAATTACTGGCTTACTTTAATAGTATAGTGTGAATAGTAAGTGGTGACGAATTCCTAGGATTTTGTTGAACACGTAAATATGCATGTGATTCGGAATATTGTGTTACACTGGCCCCGATTCTGTGGGGAACTAGGAAAGGTAATTAAAAATGTCTAGGTATTAATTACTTGCTTTCTTGTACAATAATAGGATTAAAAAATAGGTAAAAAAACTTTTTAAGTTAAACAGTTTTATGTTAAACATACATTGCAATGTTTAAGATAAATGTACTAAAAACCAAAAAATAATAAAATAGATACAGTCGTGAGAAAAAACCGTGGGGCACGTCAATTGTAATTTCCGCAGCACGACAGTTCCGAATTGACGTGCCCCACGGTTTTTTCTCACGACTGTATCTATTTTATTATTTTTTGGTTTTTAGTACATTTATCTTAAACATTGCAATGTATGTTTAACATAAAACCGTTTAACTTAAAAAGTTTTTTTACCTATTTTTATTTTCTAGTTTTTAGCCGCCATCTTGGATTTTAATTTTATATAGTATATTGTATTCTGCTTGTTGAGCCCTTTCATTTGATACCCATATTGATGGGATTAATAAAACATAAATTATCCGCCATTTTGTAGCGGCGGCCATCTTGAATTTATAATGATAATGAATAAACATAATTGTATTGTCACCAAAATCCAAAGTGTATACAAAATTTCAGATTAATCGGTTGACAGGAAGAGGGTGAAATTTGAATTACTAAATTTGATCCAAGAATAAAACAAACGGGGTGAGCTAAATAAAACCGTTTAAAAAAACCTTAGCCGATCCGAAAGGGGCATAATATCCTAATGACATTACTTTGTGGCAGGGCTGGGCAAAATACATGCTCTGCTTTAATTGAAATACAAATTACAAAATACAAATTACATTTAAGTAAGGTATTTAAAATATAAAATACAAAATACAGTATTTTAGCAATTTTTAATTGAAATACAAAATACAAATTACAAATACTTTTTCAAAAAAAATAGTCGCCTTCAAAAACCATCAGAAAAAAGTGTAAAGTAACTATCTTTCGGAAGTCGGTCGCAAAATAGAATTAAAAATAAAATAACCAACTTAAAAGTTTTTATTTGAACCTTTTTTGTTCAAAAATTTAATCCAAAATCTTATCAACAACCAAATTTTACACGTGCAAAACTAAACCGTTATATGACTTGCCATCTTAGCTTGACAAGTTGACATTGACAATTCAACGTACATTTTTTTTGCGTTTCGTTGGCCAATTTTGACCTACAGTCATATCGTTCAGTATAAAACAGGTGCAGTGTTGCTAGCTCTAATAACTGCTTTACCATCATTGCACTCTCGCCTCGCACTCACACTCACGATCGCTAAATGAAGGTATAAATGTATTTTTGTTAAAATGTATTTTTGTTAAGATATATTTGAAATACTAATTACAAAATACTTCGTCGTCAGGTATTTGAAATACGAATTACAAATTACATTTTAAGAAAGTAATTGAAATACAAATACAAAAAACCTCTATCCTTACTTATTATTATTTATCCTTATAAATCCTTATAAACTCTGTCTGTCTGTCTGTCGCGCTTTCACGCCAAAACTACTGAACCGATTTAAATTAAAGTTGGTACACAGATAGAACCTGTTATAGGACATAGGTTACATTTTAATGCGAAAAAAGGGAGGCGCGGGCGCAACCACGGGCATCAGCTAGTAAACCATAATTTGGTACTAAAATATAGTAATTACAGCCACATTAGCAAATACGCTATAATGCATGTGAAATTTGCAAGCTTAGTAGATTTGCATAAACTATAGGACGTTAAATATTGTGCTCCCGCGTGATTCGACGCTTGTGTATGTTTTGCAAAGAAAACTACGTCCTAATTTATTATTAGCGTGAGATTATTTGATTAATGTTTCTATTCATTATAATAAGATGTATTTTTAGTTTTTACGGGCATTCTATAGACATATACAAACACAATCACTGCAAGCTGCGTCGGAAAAGTAAATAAATAACAAGTTACAACACCACTCATCATCGTCAGCCTTTGATGTTCCCACTGCAGGGACTCAGGCCTCCTCCCTAGGAGAGGGATGGACTCCTCACTACGCGGGCCCAGTGCGGGTTGGCAGATGTCACATGTCTTCGAAATGTTTGGTTCTAAGACATACCGGTTTCCTCACGATGTTTTCCTTCACCGTTTCGAGAGCAGTGGTGATGAAATAAATTACACAAAGTAATGCACCTGAGTGGGTTCAAACCCACAACTCACTGTTCGTAAGTAATGGAATTTGATCACGGAAGGAATAAAAAAAAACAAACTAAGCTACTAGTTCCGGGCAAGACTCAGGGAGGGCATGGCAAGCAATCATCAGCAAAAAGTGATTTACGCCTACTTGAATTTCAATCCTAATTCCTTTTTCCTTTAATTCCTAGTCAAAATTTAGTTGGGTACAGACAGGAATAGTATCCGAACAGTTTCTTGCAACGAAATCTAAGGAATAATTTTGCAACGTTTCGAGAAGCAAGGTATAAGAGCTGTTGGGGTTTTAAACCATTGAAGCTGACTCTAATTTACTTAACGTAGACAACAAAACGTTAGGCATTTTATTTATTTCTGTCTCCCATTTTCCTTTAATATTATTTGTCTGCAGTTAGTACTAAAGCCTAATAATATATGATAAGTAGTGTAGTGTCGTGTCGGCACCTCAGAAATGCTTATTTTTTTCCTCATTGCTCAGCTTTTTGAGGAACAAACAAGCGCTTGTTACCTCCAATTACGATTAAAATGCTCGTACTTGACCCGATTCTAGCTGTATGGTGGTTTGTCATAGAAAGCTCAAATCTTCGGTATTTCCTTTGCCTTATTGTAACAGTTGCTACGTTGCTACGACTCGTAGTCGCGCTACGGCGTAGCAGTTCTGCGTAGCGGTGATGCATACTAAGTAAAACTTGATACCTGTTTAATTTTAGTTTGTGTATGGGAGTTTGAATGTTTGTGAATGTGAACGCTACCACGATACAGGAGAAATTCCTAGTGTGGGGCAAAGATTAAAAGAATTAAAAAAAAAACTTAGCTCCTTTTTTTTTAATTGTAAATGGGCTTGCGCTTGACCTCAATCTTGCTATTATTATCTATAAGATATAGATAATAATAAATTTGGGCTACACACTGTCGCAATTTTTGGCAGAGTACTTTTCTTAAACCCTGTAACTTAAATAATAATACAGTGCGACGTGTTTATTATAATAACAATGTACATTAATAAATAACGTATCACGTAGATTGTTTAGCGATAACTTCTTTATGGAGGGCAACACGCACTGACACGCAGCCATTTTTTACTTCCTTGTTACCGACAAGAATTTTTTTGAATAAGACGTTGGTAATTCTTTTCGCCGTATCCGAGTATAGTCCGTTCTCTAGTTTCATTATGGGACAATTGGATTTTTTTCTCCTTTTCACAGTATATAAATAATTAAAGTTATACTGTCACTTTGATATTATCATCGGCCCGATTCTTGAGCGCTGGCGCAAAAGTGAGTTATTGGGTCCCTTTGGTGGTAAGAAGTGAGACGCGGGGCGGGGAAAGTGCAGTGATTGGCCCGTAGCGCATCGCGTCATAGCCGTCACTCGGGATTTGTTCTTTACTCCTGCTGCACTTACCTCACGACCAATAAATAATAAACGGGTGTGCGTTTTATTTGTCATAAAGTGTACGATGCGCACAGCGATCACCACTCTTCCGCCGAGCGCTCAAGAACCGTGCCGGGTATTATATTTCCTGTGATTTTCCGGTATCATGAGCTCTATATTTTGATGTTGTCGTAAGCGATCGTGCAGGATGACTGGAGAATGCGAATGGATGGTAAAGAATTGTTAGGTGAAGACAAATCAAATCTCACTCCAAACATGAATAAGAGGACATAGTTTTTCTATGTTTATTTATGTCGATTATGACTTCTAAAATATTGGAAGAAACTATTTTACAGAAGATAGAGTAAATTTAGACAGGCGTAACGTGTTAACAAAGTTATTCATCATCAGTCTAACTACTTATTTAGAGGAGTGCAACTAAACCTACTAAAACCTAACACAAATCAATAAAACATTTTTCCGACCAAAATAAAAGCCTTCAATAAGGTGGTCAACATCAATATCAACAGCCAATAACGGAAGCTCATTTACTTTTCACCCTCCAAGTCAATTTCAACTCCATTCACTTTGGGTAAAGTTGTTTTTAGTTTACAGGCTGTTTTAGTGACAGACACTGAGTGACACCACTGTCATAATAATCGGGTATCCGGCCGCTGATTGGTTAGTTATCGGGTAGATGTAGGCACGCCCGCTTGAACTACGCACGCCCAGTTGGAGGATAAAACTCGGGTTGCTTAGCAACGGAAGTTGTTATTAGGTATGGAAGGAATGTTGAGGAAATATTTCTTTTTGGTAGGTAGTGAACTCAGACCAAGAAAAAAAGGGTAGTGAAAGATTAGTTTTGGTATTTGATAATATGATAAAACATCACGCTTTTACTCCCCCTAAAGGAGAAGGTAGACGTGGCAAATATCGTCAGTTGGTAAGTTTCAGACTCCGGGTTGGAGCTGAAAAGTTCTTCTTGGAGATGATGATATATAATGGAACCCAGAACGCCAGGATTTAATACAAATATGCGGTACCTAAAATACCAACTTTTACTAAAAACAAAACTACAAAAAATCAATAAGAACTATGACCATTTATTACATGAGTAAGTTTTTGGCCATAAAGTAACTAAGTAGTAACCTAACCTAAGCCTATTTACTCAATTTTAGGTATAAAAACACTCAAATCATTATGTTTAATCAATTCATCTAAACACGCTTCTGGTGGCCAACATTATAAGTTAGTTGTTTTACCTATTAGCTCAAGGCTAAACGAAGCGATAAGGAAACTTACTTACCTACCTGCCTACCTACCCCATAATGACCCAAAGAGCTTGACCCACTAAACGTTTTGAAACTTTTTAATTCAAAGATTATGAAAGCGACCTGCTTAGGGGACCATTGACCTTTATGTAGTCCTACATAATATAATATCACGCCTGTAATCCCTAAGGGTTACGTAGAGGTGTCTAAGTACGTTTACTGTACCTCTGAGAAATTTAGTTCCGTTATACTTCTTCCCAGCTAAGACACTAAGAACTAAGAAGTGTCACAGTGCGTATACGTTTTGGAGGACTGTCTGTATCCTAGGCTGATACCTATCAGTGTTGATTATTATCAGTGGCAGTGATAGTCTGTCATTCAGTCTTACCAAGGGGTATCATCATATTATTACCCAATATTATGACATTATGACATACGGGGCTGAAACGTGGACACTAACGATACGGTTGGTCCATAAATTTAAAGTCGCTCAGCTAGCTATGGAGCGAGCTATGCTAGGGGTCTCTCTCAGGGATCGCATCCGAAATGAGGTGATCCGACAGAGGACCAGAGTTGTCGACATAGCTCACAGAATAAGTAAGCTGAAGTGGCAGTGGGCCGGCCATATTAGTCGCAGAACCGATGACCGTTGGAGTAGACGTGTTCTTGAGTGGAGACCGCGAATCGGCAAGCGTAAGGTGGGACGCCCGCAGGCTCGGTGGAGCGATGATCTTCGCAGAGTGGCTGGTAACAACTGGATGAGAGTTGCCGAAAATCGAGTTGAGTGGCGTAAGATTAAAGAGGCATATATCCAGCAGTGGATTGCAATAGGCTGATGATGATGATGATGACCCAGTACTAACTGAGTTGTGCAGGTCAATTAGGCAGGTGCTCCATGCTGTTATTCAGCTGAATCCGCTTAGACTGGAAGCCGACCCCAACTTAGTGGGGGAAAGGCTAGACAGATGATGACTTTTCTCAGGAGTCGTCATCGTCAATAGAGTGTAAATGTGGTCTTGCCCCACAAACTATGGGGCACTTGATATCGTGTCCAGCCTGTCCTGTTACTTGTACATCGCAGGAACTGATGGAGGCTAGTGAGAGTGCCGAACTCGTCGCCAAATTTTGGGCCGACTCAATTTGAATTGTCATCGACACGCTAAGAAGAAGTAGGTACTGTTATGCCTAACCTACCTTATCAATCATCGCTAATTTAGTACAGTAACTAATTTTGGTTAGTGTCGTGCTAAAATAATACCTTAGGCAGTTTAGTTCTTAATGTGGTCAATATTGGTCATGTTTATGTAATACAATATTAGATTTACTCGTAGATTAAAACCATAAAACTAATAGGAGTTAAGCACCTCTAAGAATTAGTTCTTAAAAGGTTAACTTTGATCCTATCTTTAGATTGTTATAGCTGTACTTACCAAAAAGTAATTGAATGGGTATTTATTCATTATTTTATAGGTATACGACTAAGTGTAATCAACTTTATTTGCTGACTGTATTACCTTTTTTTGTAGGTGTTGCAATAAAATCAGCCTAAGATGATGACTGCTGGGACACAGGCTTCCTTTAAATGAGAGGGAATTAATAGTTAGTCCTAGTATTTTGAATGACATAATTCTGGTCATCGCGACTAATCTCAGCAACACCAGCAAACGAAACAATAGTAGGAGTGAAATCAGGCGCAAGACCAACGGCAGAACGTGCTCTCGGTGGCAGGAGGTATGATACCCGTAAGTTCCAAACTTAAGGTTGCTACTGCGAAATTCCTGAATGAAGTCCATAACATGTTCTGGGTTCGATTCCCAATCCGCAACTGCTGTGCATGAAGTCCTGTGCGGGTTCGATTCGCGATCGGGCGGTGTGATTGGATTCTCAGGATTTTTTGGAATTTCTCAGTTGCAGCCACAGAATCTGGATTTGTGCTCGGTTGATGGCAATAGGCTCGCCCCTTATTACATGGGGCTTAAACGTAACTGGCGAAATGTGGGTATTGTATCCTATTAGGTACAGGTGTAGGTACATTATAACGTTATATTAAAATTGGCATCTAATAACCCCATAGATGATAAAGACTAGTAGAACATTATTGTTGTATTTTGGAACTTAACACTACATTTTCAAGTTTCTTTAACTTCATCCTTAACATTACATCGTAACCTACTATAACAATCGTAATTTCATACGACGCGGCAAATATGCAAAGAAAATAAGGGCGCACGACATATTCGTGACACCATAACGGAATAGCGTGAAATTCATCCGAATATTTACATTATAATAGCAACACCTAACACCAAGAACTAAGGTTTAAATTGCAATAGAGGCTGAAACACAAAGAATTGTGGTGTACTTGTATTTCGTAGAAACGATGGCTAGACGAAATAAACGTCGCACAAGACGTTTGGCCCACTTACCTATGTCCAAGATTTATCGAGTATGACGAGAAGTGATTTTTTTTTTCAGTATTTAAGTAGTTGGTAATTGCAAGTCTAGACGATGGAATCTTTTTAATTTGTGCAATTTTGTGGTACCTACTCGATTAGATATAGATACATATCTACTAGGTAGGTAGGTACATATGCATGTACTTAGGTACAATAATATACATATTTCATAATTATGGCATGGTTTTGAAAATGATGGGTATCTAGGAATCGCTTTTGAATCTTTCTTAAATGTAAGTTAAATATCTATGGTCTTGACTACCTGTGACTAAGAGGAGTAGGTAAGTAAATATTACAATACAAAAACCAGAGATAGAGGCTTTACCAAACCAATGTAGAACCAAAAGTACGGTAGAGTTATAAGGCCAATGTCTTGCAGCTCTACTATAGAGATAGAGGAATAATTTACTACAGCTTCAGGCAACTTTTTGACTTGTTTATGCTGCCAAAGAGAGCTGTGTGCCTGCAGTGTTATAATGCAGAATCATTCTATAAACTACCCCCCCCCCCCCCCCCCCCCCTTACTAACACCACAACCACACGGGACACGGGCTTAGTGACAGTGTTCGAATTGGTGAGAGTGTATCGCAGACGATGTTTTACTAGCTTTTGCTTGCTCAGAAGTCAATTAAATATCTTACCAGGACGCCAAGTATATAGATCATGAATTGATTTACATGTGTATCACTGGAAGGAATTCGTATAGTTAGGGAACTGAAAACCTGATAAAAATACCGACGAAGGTCAATTAATTAAGAAAATCCATGTCAATTTATGATTGTTTATTAGTAAAAATAAAAAGAAAACAATCAAGAATCTTTGTCTTTTTTCTTCTTTTTCTTTTTGGATACACTGTGTAGAATGTCATCAGATGTCTCCACAGATTCATGTGCTATCTGAGTTTCCTCATCTTCTATTTCATCTAAATCAACTTTCCGTTTCTTTTTCTTTTTTGATTTCTTTTCAACATCGTGATCTACATCGCCATTCTCGTCTGCGTTGGTATTTTCTACATCTGCTTGTATTTCTTTATGTTTATCTTTCTTTTTCTTCTTTTTAGGAACCTCGGGGTTCGATTCAACAACTAAATCGCTCAATTGTTCTATAATGTTCTCTACTGGTTGATTATTTTCGTCATTGTGACGCTTCTTTTTCTTCTTTTTGCGAGGTTCATCTGTTTCGTCCGTTGTTGATACGTCGTTTGGACCTGCTTCTCCATTTTCAATGACTTCCGTATCATATTTATGTTTCTTCTTTTTGGACTTTGGCTTTACTTCTACATCCTCTTCAATGAACTCTTGATTGATCTCATTATTATCTTCAATCTCTTCATCTGAAACATTCTTTGATTTCTTTTTCTTACCAGTGTCTTCACCTTCCACATTTTTTGATTTGGGTTTATTTACGTTCTTCCATTCTTTCTCGATTTTCTTTTCCGCATTTAAACACTTCTCCATGTCTTTCTGATCCCTATCAAGGACGGCTAGGAAGAATCCTGTGGTGAAGTCAGATTCAGGTTTGGAGTACAAGCATCTTGTGCCCATACTACCGTACATACCCGAGCCGATGTTGTTCCATTGTCCCTTCAGCAACTCCTTAACATCTTGGACCCTCCACTTAGCTCGTGAGGTCTTCACTACGTTAGTGATAACTCTTTCGTTCTCTTCGGGGAATAGAGAGCAAGTACTATAGACAATACGTTTGGCTTTCGGAAACGCGTTCATTGCGTGTTTTAAGAACTTTTCCTGGAGAGATGTTAGTTTGGCGAGTCTTGTGCTTTCTATGTACTTGTGTACGCAGAACTCCATACCTGAGAAGACAGGAAAAAACTTGGTTAAAACTGACTTTTGAAAATTGAACTATAACACCATAACTAAAGGCTGCTTTTTACCTGATCCTGAACAGCTTGGATCAAGGAGAATATACTCAATGTCATCCAAATCACCCCGCTTGATTTCCAAGGCATCTTTATGCATGGTTTCCACACAAGTGGAGCCAGTCTTGGCAACGAAATCACACAGTACTTGGTATCTCCTCTCATTTCTTTCAACTGCAAATATGCGACCCTGGAAATGAAATAGATTGTCAGTTTGTTTTAAATATTGGTATCTCCAATATACATAGAATAGAATGGATTGATACTTAGGCTACAATGGGGAGTGAGGTATATAGTATAGACACAAAAAAAAAAAAATATTTTTGGCACATGGCAAAGATTAAGAAAAGAGGAGATATTGTTTTGCCCAATTCAGCAAACCGGTTTTCGACTGAGCCAGAGGTGGTGATGAGATGGACGTAAAACCGTTTTGTACTTTGTGTTACTAGTTAGGTATATGTACGAACTGGCTCATATAATGCGACATATATACGCTACAAGACCTGTCGTTTCAAATTTGCAACTTGAACTGGGTGTATAGTTGACCTCTTTTGCCAGGAACATAAAAATATTAAGTATGTGGTAATTTCTGTATTATTTTATAATGTTATGCAAATAAGGTTTTACAGTTCTACAAAGAGTTTTATTTAAACGTTTTTATGTAGTCATTGTTTTATTACCCCATTTGCCTTTATATTAATTTTATTACTTTATGTTAATGAAAAAAAAAATCTAGGCGTATACCGCGTTTGTGCCTAGAGTTGTATACTTGGGCAGACATACCACGACAATTTGGTCTCCAACATTATAACTATTCTGAACTTTGCTGATGAGAACGTTTATTATCGAGAAGTCATTGGTGTATAAATTCATTCCTGGGTGGATTCCATTACCGGTGTCAAGTTCGGTAGCGTCAAGTTTCGCTAGCTAATTCAATTTGAACTTGTATAAAAGCTATGGGAAACAACACCAGGTGGTCTAAAATGGCCACTTTAGCACATCATAATAATTATGAATTGCGTTAAAATGGTCTTTTCATAATAGTAACTGTCCTCTGTCTGAACTGTCTGTGACCATTTAGGAAAATAGATCAGGAAAATAATATAAATTACGTTGAAATTCGTAAAATGGTCACATACGCCGTTACTCTTAGTGCATGTTTACGTACAGGCGGGGAGTCGCGCGGCGCGTGCTGCGTTTTTAATTCAAACTAATGGCGATGTATGAAAAAGTTAACGATTTCAAACGTCGATTTTACGAGAAGCGATTTTTCGCTCGAAAGTTTAAAATGCAGCGTTTGTCGCGGTGGACCCGTCTCTCAGTAAATTAATAAAAAAGCACGAGACGAGCCTTCTATACGCGCCGCGCGACGCCCCGCGTCTCCCATAAGGATGGTCTTTTTAACGCAATTCATATTATGATCTGCTAAAGTGGCCATTTTAGACCTGCAGAGTACAGATCATCACGTTTGTAATAATGTGATGATCTGTACTCTGCAGGTACCTACTGTACTTACAGTGTTTCTGATGTAGGCCGCCAACTGCGTGGTCTTCATGCCGGGGGCTGCGCACATGTCCAGCACCACGCTGCCAGGTGGCGGAGCCAGTAGGTGTACCGCCAATGCAGTAGCCTGGAAAATGGAGAAGACCAGGTAAAGATATGTACCTATGTCAGTTTTACAAGCAACACGGAACTCATCCGCTCATTGTTTGTTGTGTGCACTTATGGCCTGTGCTGAATAAATATGTTTTCTTTCTTTCTTTTCTTTCTCATAGTCCGAGGACTGATTAGTGATTACAGATAAAACTTAAAGAAAAAAAAAGGTTCTGAGAGGCTTTGGAAAAAAGTCTTTGGTCATTGCATAATGAGCTTAGAAACATTTTACAATGGGACACAGGGCTCTTTTCTGAGGGAGCCTTCTCTGACTGGACTTAATCCATCCATGGTTAAAGTAAATGCATAGTAACCTATGTCCGCTTTGACAAACATGAACCTTGTTACTAAAGCAATCCAATGTGTGTTTTTAAGAGGTATTACCTACTTAATTTATATGAAAAAAAAGTTGGAGTTTGCAGTTGTTATAGAAATACGACTTTGAATTTATACATGCAAGACAAAATAAAAATTCAAAACAGTCAAATTACCAACCTTATCTTGCAAAATAATCTTATTCTCCAAATACAACTCATGTTCATGCAACTTGGTCCCAGATGAGAACACAAACATGGTCTTCACATGATAGTCCTGAGTGAAGTCTTCCTCCGTTAAGTTCTGTATCTGTTCCAAGTAGTCAGCGTAGGACCCTGAGGTGCACCGGATGAAGCGGTACCCTTCATCTTGGAAGGCTCTGATAGCATCCGAAGTTGTGAGCAGGTTTGTGTTGATACGGACATATCTTGGTCTGGGAGCAACTACGTAAGCAGAACAAGACGTTTGATGAGACGATTATTTTGTCAATGACAGATTTCATAATGACAGCATCACAGAACAGATTTGCTCATAGTCTTATGGCTGATTGCAAATAAAAACAGAAAAAAAAAAAATGACAGATTTCACAGTTGATAACATTAGACAAAAAATTAAGTGAGACTTGTGCTTTATGTCATATTGATGTAAATGAATACATGTAATGTGTTACAAAACAGAATTTAGGAATACACAGTGCCTATTATAAGCCTTTTTTTCATCCGCTAAGCTGAAGTACTGGACTGGCCTTGATTGCCACTCTCTGGATCCCTGACACAGCCAGATGGCGTCACGGCAGACTTTCTATAAGATAGCAGGATGAACTGGACGAGACCAACAACTGGTAGTCCACATTAGGCTTGGATCAAACCAACTAGAGCTCATGGCAGTGTCATGGTACAGGCTTACAGTATACGTATCTATTATAGGCTGACATGACAGAAGTTGATTAGATTATCTTAGATGGTCTTGTTTATCTTGTTTAAAAGATAAGTAAAGGCACACTTGAACAGTTGTTTTTTTGTTTTCAGCAGATGCTAGTTGGCTGACCATCATTACATACTTACAGAGTTTCCTCTGTGCCTCGGAAAGTATGTTCAGATTGTTCAATCTTGGACGGATTGTTGCAAAAGGCAGGCAGAGTAGGTAAAATAAAAACAAGTAACTTAATATTATCTTCTATATTTAATAAAAACTAACAATGTTGGTATCATAATTATAATAACCATTACACATTTACACACCACTTAGTTTTAATTCAGTACTTGTTCCGACATATTGTATTTTTTATAGATTTATTAATTAAGCAGAAAAGCAGTAAACATTGTAATACTGTATTTGAAAGGAATGTTTTTAAATGCATTAATCTTGTTTCAAGTTCAAAGTGCTCTTCTTCTCAGCGACAGCTAAACTTGAAGGTGTATATGCGTGCTGGTCTATCTCATTACCATCTTCATCATATTCTTTCTCATGGTATGCTTTGTAGCAATAAAGACCTATTATAATATGCACTACGACTACTGCCGCACCTACAGACCAACAATTTATAAAAAATTGATCGTCAGGAAAGGAGGTAGTAAGTACTGATCGTACACCGTAAAATGCAACAAAAGGAAAAGTAAACATAGCAACACTGTACAGGAATAGACTTCCCAACACATGCAATATTTGTTTTGATTGTCGGGATTGCAAACGCAAATTAGAAACGATGCTATCTCCTGAGTCTGCCATTATGCTTAGTAAATTTCGGAATTAGATCTGAAAAAGAACAAAAATATCAATTAATAATTACCTTCTGTCTTCAAGTCGTCTGGGTGGTCAGATGTGTATTTCTCAAACTGTTCTTTGTACGAGAGGACTGTTTGCTCCGGCTTGCTTTTGCCAGGTAGAGCCTTTTTGCCGAACAGGAGTTCTGCTGTGAGAATTTTGGCAAGCCATGGATCTAACCGTGATTCGTTTTCTAGTATTTTACAATTCTCAAATATTTTGTCTATATCACTCGCATGTTTAATCGTTTCTGTTATCAGTGCGAAGAGCACATTCGTCCTCTGTAAATATGACAAACTAATGGTAGTAAAGGTACAATTTTGAAAACTAACATTGTGTTGTTGAAATACTTACAAAATGCCGAAGTTTATCGTCGTACAATAAAGTTTTGACGCTGCCGCCTTCAGTAGAAACTTGCTTAAAAATATTTGCAGCAATTTTATAATGTCTAGGTACCTTGACTGAATGTTCAAACATTATAAATAAGGCAATACAAGCACAAAAACGTTTTCATTGATACATAATATTGCCCAATAATTGTCACGAGACAAACGTCAAATTATTCATTGACTGTTCGAGGTTAAAATTCGTTCATGCTTTATGTTTCGAACCTTTTGTTTTTATTATTCTTAACATAGATTTCGTAATTAATTATTTTTCAAATAGTCGTTTCTGTTTTTTAAGCTATTCTATTGAAAAGTGTATTTTTGTCCGTATAAGTTCTTTTTTAATTTACGAAACTAATAACAACAAACTTGAACGCATTCAAAATTCCAAAGCAAAACAGCCTTTCTGCCTGCCATAGATAGATAATATCGCGTTCGCTAAGCGTTCCGCTTCCGTTTTCCAACTTTTACTTTGAACTTTTTATATAATGTAGTAGTTTTTATTGTCTTTAAATAAATATTTCGTTATATGCAAAATTATCAAAGTACTGCAAAAATACTCAATAAAATGGCTAAATTTGAAATGCTATTTTAAAAATGTAGTCACCCCGACTTGATAAAAAAATCCAATTAAAAACTATACCAATACCATAAACAATTTACTTTGGCTGCGGTTTAAATTGTACGATGTGCGCTATTGGTACTGTGTTCGTGCATAAAATCGGTTTATTTTGTACAAACATGAGCTCTTCTTAGCAGTGTGACGTCATGATTGACGTCATCGATCGCTACCAACGGCGCACACAAAAATTTGGTAGTACAGTGTGTGCGGAGACGTCAAATTCGAATTTGACAAGTGTCAAGGAAAGCAATTGACTTGTTTTTATTTTGCTTTTAGATGTTGTGTGTTGTTGCACCATTATTTAGATATTATTCAATGAAAAATGTCGCAGTACGTAAATAAATAATTCCGAGAGGGGTTTAATATTATGTTCTGTGCTTTCGGCTTAGTTCCGAGGTTATAATTTTTGACAGAAGTGACATTACAGGGCTATTGACTGGTTCAAATTGAAAGTGTACCGATGGTAAACATTCAATTTGAACAGC
Source organism: Diarsia mendica (assembly GCA_949316265.1). NCBI lineage: Eukaryota > Metazoa > Arthropoda > Insecta > Lepidoptera > Noctuidae > Diarsia > Diarsia mendica. The sequence continues at coordinate 4,577,954 of OX438897.1, forward strand.
TAGTTCGTAGCGTTGGCACGTTTGTAAAGGATCGTACAATTTAAACCGCAGCCTTTGTTGCACGTAATCTTTATTTACAATTTCACAAAAACACTATTTTATTAATTTACGTTCGCACATTTTACAAATCTTAAGAATTATGTAAACATTTTATGAAGAGGTAATTAATTAAATAAGTCTTCCACGCTTGTTGTGATGTTGTTTGTGTAATATTATCGTTGACAGTTTCGTTTCGAATGGCGATATGCTCGTAAAATACCAGGAAATGCTATGATTCAACATCGCTGCGGTTTTAGCAACAGTGACTGATGTGTTGTGTGCATTGTTTTCAGTTGGGAACAGCGACCAGGTCGCTGTAGACGCAAGTTATCAGTGAAAGTTTGTAAAATGTCGCGGGGGTAATTCGAGTAACCTGGGAAAATAATACCAAAACAATGGTTCCTGCGCCGAGCTGTCCGTTTACGTGGGACTACTGGAACGCCTCGCCGTCGGACGTGGTAGAACTCACGTGTCTGCTGCCGAACTCTGTTTACATTCCCCTGAGGATAAGCTGGGATGCCACTCTTCAGGATGTCAAAGAGGTTAGTGTGAGAGAGGAACACCCTGGCGTGACTCACACCTCTCACCGACAATATTTTGATTGCATTTTTGGAAAGTGGGTCAAAGTATTGAGTAACATGTTTACAGATACATTTGTTAGGTACATTTAGAAAGTAGTTTACATTGTTTACAATACCCTGCACTATTTTTTATCATGTAGGTGGATTTCTACATGTTCTAGAATTTGTGATAAGCATTTTCTGTCATAGATTTTTAGAGAAACATGTGTAACTTACAAACCTATATTTAATTGTTTTGTTTGTTCAAACTGTGGTGCTAATTAAAGTAACATTCAGGATAAGGATTTGGAATTGATTCTTACACTTGAAATATTAATATAATTTCAAGTTTTGCTCACATAATATGTATTTATATTAGGCTTATTTGAGCTTTTTTCTGGTATATGAGTATGTCTGCAAAAATATGAAATAAAAAATGTTTTTGTAACATAATTCCAATTTCCATACATGTAGCCACAATATGTATAACAAACCTTTTTTAGAAAACTTGATTATTATTCTCACTATAACATTTCCTGTCATTGTTTTGATTATTATATTTTTATTTATACCCACACATTGTAAAGGGAAAACAACACTTAAAATAGCTGCTAAATATAGAGACGAGATGATGTAGGTATTCATCCCATTTATTTACATATATGACTGTAAATAATCATTATTTGCTAGGCTGACTATATATTGCAATAACTATTTAATAAGTTTTGAGTTGTTGAATATGATGCTTCAATAATGTACACCAATTTTGGATTTACACTACTGTAATAGACACATACTGTAACACAAAAAAAAAAAAAAAACATGTGGAAGTGACCCTAATAGTACACCTACTATTCACCAGTTCTGTTTTGTCTTGAGTCTAATCCCATGTAATAAGGAGTGAGTCTATTGCCATCAATTGGACACAAATCCAGACCCAATGGTTTCCATTAAGAAATTCCTAACGGAAAAACCCAAATTCTCTTTGCTCAACCTTGGAATTGAACCCAGGATCTCATGATCAGCAGTTGCGCTTGGGACCACAATCACTCTAAATGCTAGTTAAACCTTTAATAGTCACAAAAAAAACTTACAACAAAAAAATAAAACCGACTTTAAAAAAAAAACACAAAAAAGTGCAAAATAAACTTTAGAAGAAAAACCAGTTTAAAGTCGGTTTTATTTTTTGTTAAAAAGTTTTTATTTTTCACTTTTTAGTGGTTCACATCTCACATGTTCATGGGTCAATGTGGACAATGTAGTTTTTTTTTGAGTTTTGTTGATTTTTCAAAAACCGCTTGTCCGATTTCGACATCCGAACGGTTCCGCATGGCATCCGGAGGTTGAGAACCTCCTTCTTTTTTTAGAAGTCGGTTAAAAACCCCGTTTGTTTATTATGGCTAGAAAACTGCTACTGAAAATATAATTGAAACTGAAGACGAAATATTTACCAAGTAAACTTTATATGACTTTTAATATCAGGAACTCAAAACAAATAGTAAACATGGTAAAAAATCCTTTTTCCAGTATCAATGACAGTTTCTTAGGATGCAGCTGTCTCAAATACAATTATTTTTCATGTAAACAAAAAATGAAGATGTTACAGTGCTCCGAAAAGTCATGTGACAGTTTGATACATTTTTTGCCAGAAAGTGTGCAATTCCCCACTGATCTTTGACACGTTTTATTTTCGTAAATTTTTGATGAAACAAAAACATATTTTCAATATTTTTCGATAATCTAACAGAGGGACTACACAGAATCATATTTTTTTTAGTCAGAGAAAGTCCCTATTCAGATCCATCTACTAAAATTGGAAGCCAACGCCAACATAAATGGGAAAGGCTCGCCAGATGATGATGATGACCAATATTTATTTCTTTCCAGGACATATGGGACCGGGCGGTCAACTATCCCCTTTTCGGGATGTTGCACGAGATGTCCAGCTATGTGTTCCAATTCGTCAATTCTCTTGCGGTGCCGGAGGAAGTTGAAGATGAGCTCAAGCGCATCCGTGACATAAAACCAGTATGCGGTGTGCTTATGATAGTAAAAAAGTCATTTGAAAGACCCGGAGAACAGTTACTGAATACACATATTAGTCATTTGATTGGAAAACGTAAGTTTTTGTTACGTAAACATTAATAGCCTTTCTTAAGGATACTGCCGCACTCACAGATGTTTAATGATTACTTAAGCCATCACTTAGTAAAGATTTTCACACTTTAGTGAAGGTTTTGTATGTCAAATGTGTACTAAGTTAAGTAATCATTAAAAATCTCTAATTTCGACAGTATGTAAGTCTATTCCTTATTTCCTTTCGCAAAATACGCGTTTCGATGCGGAAAATGGTTGGTGACTCAAGCCCTAAAGTGTCGTCATAGGTACTTCTTAATACTCGACAATAACAATAGCTTAAAATAGTTTAAGGAAGCCTTTACTTATTCATTATTATTATTACTATCGGAAAGGGTTATATCATTGTTATTATTTTGGTCCTCGACAATTTCCATCTTTGTTGTTATGCAGTATGCTTTTCCGGCATCATCAAACCATCCCCTTTGTTACAATTTATTATTTAATGCATGGTAATGGAATTTATTATGGAATGGTTTATTTAATGGAACTACTCAGCTATAGTGACAGGGTAGGTTTTCAAAACTTCACCTCTTAAACAGTCTTTATTTTGTGTTCTACATTTGACATTGATACACAACCAATCTATTTCAATGAGATTTACAAATATTATCATTGCTTAATTACATAAGTATTTTATGAATGAACGATGAACCTCCCACAAAAGGTTGATGACCTCTCACAAGTTCAATTGTTTACATGAATGTGTATCTAATTTCCGTCGTAACGTTTGAATGACAACCTAAACTACTGATTATACAAATGTTTATTGAACATTGAATTGATAAGGTCTTGTTACATCAGTATTTTATTTGTTTAGTTGATAAAAAAATGTTGTTAAACTGAAAGTATTTATTAAGCGCATCTTTCATGTCAAACAATGTTGTGGTGAGCCAGTCTTAACATGTGATATACACCAACCCCCACTGGGCCCATATGGAGGGCCATGGCCCACTCCCACACAGATAGAAAACCAGTCTCCATGTGTGGGAATCTGCTAATTTGGAAATTGTTTTGTGCCGTTTAAGGCTCATTTTCAAATTGGCGTTGTCTTTGTCGATACGCATCTAGTGGTGGCCCACAGACGGAAAATGTACAAGTAAAATTATCGGGTACTTACATAACTCGGCCGATATATGAAATTGGGGGACTCCCCTGCATTGACAGGAAAACAACTAGTGAAATTGGTTGTGAAATCTGTTACCCGATGCATACAAAGTGTGACCCAGTTTCCTGCTTCACGCAATATCAGCATCAAACAGGGTTGATAAAAATCACGATTTTTATAAAAAAATCAAAAAAGTCGGATTAATTTGATTTAAATCGGATTTATTTGATTTTAATCAGATTTTTTTGATTTTTTTAATTACTTGATCGTTTTCAGTATGAAAGTCAGTTACTTATTTATTTAAAAAAAACTAACATATTTTTTGTTAAATCCAAATAGTTTTTTTGTTAATTTCATTTATTAAGTCATTACTTTATTTAAAAAAAAAATAAACAAAGTAGCATATTTACTTGCTTATTTAGCAAAAATATAGAAATAAATTTATAAAAAATGACATTAACGAAAATCAACAAACTATATTCTTCTAAAGGTAATTAAAAAAAACGCTTCCATTTTGTAATACTCATCAAAAAATAAAATTAAAAAAAGACAACATTTACAAATGAACATAGAACCATTTGGGTTTCACCGTGTAGTCGCAGTCACTTATTTGTTTGAATTTAGTTCTTTCAGTATAATGGTAGGGCATATAAGCGATGCACACGTGTATGTGTGCACCGTAGTTTATGTCGGGGGAAGTCCCTGGACAGTTTTTGGCTGTTTTGGTTGCAGTAGAAAAGAACTGATTTAAATCATCGATTTTTATAAAAAAATCATTTGATTTTAATCGCGATTTAAATCACTGATTTAAATCAAATGATTTAAATCATATCATCCCTGGCATCAAAGCTATTATCAACGCATGTATTTTTGAAACTTCTGGAAAACGAACTAGAAGTTTACCGGTCCAAATCGACCAATTAAAAAAGGTACCATAAATACACAGCATAAATAGATGCTACAGAAATCTCCCGTACCCCAAATGCGTTTAATGGAACTAGCCCGCCACACTATTCCCAAACCACTGTAACTCCTGTAAGCCAGAATCAACATTAGCGACCACCAGAAAAACGCCGAGACAATGAAGCTCGACGAAGTCTTACATTTGCCTGTCTTGGAAATCCCGCAACGAAATAAATCAGAAAAGAATAGCGGAGGAGTAGGAAAAAACATTTTTTTAAACGAATGCGTTTCTATCAACTAATTTCCCAAAACAATATAGAGGATAGGTATATTGATTTATGAAATTTAATCTTCGTTCCATAAAGTTCAATTCCTAAAACCAAATTCTACTTCCACAGGCCTCAATGAATTCGACAACATTCGAAGTTCAGAGGTGAATGACTTTCGGATGAGGATGCGTTACCTAGCAGAAGAGAGTCTCATCAAGCGAGCCCAAAGCACCCGGCTGGAGAGGCTGCGGTATCAGTGCCCTCCAAGACTGGCAGACCACCCCGACACACCGACGACCCTGAAGACCAACCTGAACCAACACTGCTTTCTACTTGTCACACGTGTCCCGAATTCAGAGGTAGGGAGGGAGATTTTAACTTTTTAACTGCTGAGATGACGAGCAATAGAGAAGTATGGAAGAAGAAGACAGGGTGCGTCGACTCCAAATGTTTTGGGATAAGGACAGGAAAATGATGATGTTTATTAAATTATTATATTCATAGAAATAAATAATAATAAAAATGTTTAAGTCGCGAGTAAATAGGAGAGAAATTCTTCTGGGTAAAATCGTTCCATCGTCGACCTCATCTCTGCCCTTAGGGCAAGATTGAAGTCAAGAGTAAGCCCATATAAAATAAATAAATAAAGTTGCGTTCACGGCAACGTTTACGTTTTGCAGCACAAATACTAAAACACATTTTATCACATTGATAAACATGCTTGAGCCAAAAGGCCTCAGCTCAGTGTAATAGTAGATGTCAACATTTGATATGACCAGTTTAACGTCTCCTTAAAACTGACTTTTGAAACCGCATTGCGAAATAGCTTGTCCATAATATATTATTATACTTTGTTTCATATAGAGTTTCAGTTAATAGAATCAATTCTGTAACTTTAACTGAAGTGGTTATAACTTTTCTAACGAATATTATATTTTTTTTTTTTAGTTATTTCTTTAAAATGTTTGCCTCACCCTATGTTTTTTTTCTCCTGTCGTGGTTTCGTTTACAAACTTTTTAACCCACGTACACAAACAGCTAGCCCCGGAACAACTATCTGTAGGCCACACAAATATGTGTTCCATGCGGGGATCGAAGATCAAACCCTGGGGCCTCAATCGCTAAACCATTGCGCCAACCGTGCCGTCAATATGGCATATCTGCTCTTTGTATCATCATCTGCCTTTTTTTTTGGTGGGTGGAAAATCATCAAAGGGGGTCATTTGATGATTTTCCACCCCCCCCCGCTCTTGGGCAGAGCGAAGGGGAGTGTCAGACTTCTACTGACTATAAACCGAACCCATGTTCCTTCTTTGCCCTTGCGCCGAGGCCACGTCATCTAGTACAAAAATCAGCGGCCCCGACGGGCATCATCATCTGCCTTAGCTTTTCCCAAATATATATTTGTGGGGTCGATTTCCAGTCTAAACGGATACAGCTGAATGCTAGTATTCTCCATGGAGTGATTACCTAGCCTACTAGACCTCCTCATCCCAGTTAGTACTAGGTAATATGAGGCCCCTTGGAAAGACTGGTGGTCAGACTTTTGGGCTACTGACTACCATGTCTAAGAGATATTCGTCTACCAATGTGGCATGTGTACAAATTATAAGTATGTGTACTATTGCAAAGTCTTAAGCAGGGACTGAAAGCGGTTACGGTTAAAGGTTAAGATACCTCAAAAATATACCGGTACCGGTTTAAAATAAAGGTTGAGCTATACCGGTACCTTTATAAATAAAGGTTGGGCTAAACCGTTATTTAACCCTTAAACGATTTCGGTACCGAAATGCATGCGCGGCGCGCGTGTTTGCGGTGGAAGACGTTAGAACTTGCGTATGTAGTTTATAATATAATAATGTGTAACAATCGGCAAGTGAACGACAGACAGAGTGGCGAGGCGGTGCGTCAAAAAAACCCCTATTTATTAAGGTTTAGGTACCGCTACCGATACAATTATAACGGTTACGGTACTTCTACCGAAATATACCGGTATGCATTTCCAGACTCAGAATTTAACTACCGGAAAAAATAACGGTATCGTAATATTTCGGTAACCCTTATATAACGGTATGACGTCATACCGAAATTTAAAGGTACCGTAATTTTTGGGTAATTCAGTCCCTGGTCTTAAGTCCACCAGACTGTTGATATTATTACTTTTCCCCCTTGTTTTTGTAATTTGAAGTTATGAATAGCATGCAATTTGAGAGCCAACCTGCTACATGTTTATGGTACCTACTTGGGACAGACTGTACTTTGCCCTGAGCACTTTTATCTGTATCATTCGAACTGGAAACAAACATACATACATGGATTGCTAAAATCATTACCTATCCTTCCTTTTGGCTTCGCTGTAGTCGGGTAAAAAGGATATTATTTCTGTTGCTACATTTACGTTTATAAGCTTATTTAATGCATAAGGTACTGTGTTTATAGGTATTTGGGCAGACCTTACTCTATGATTCGCCACGTTGAATATCGTTTGAGTATTAAATAATAGCGATAACTTCATGTAATAAGGAAAACACTACAACAGTGTATTAAACCATCGTCAATTCCTGAAATATTTTTTTGCGGTTCTGATTTCTAACCAATGCAAAAGATAACCAAAATTGTTGTGTACTTAATATGGCTATCTGCATAGCACTACATAAAAATGTGATCACATTTACGTCATTAAAATTGGTTTACCTTATTAAATACTTATACGAAATAAGTGTACTTACTGTGTTCTCTGCCTACCCCCATAGGGAAAAAGCGCTCGTGTATGTTTTTTTATTAAATAAGTAAAACGAAATTAAATATAAATCGTGTTTATTCATAAAAATACGTAAATTTACACATTGACCCAAATAAAAGTAGGTTGACCGAAAATTGGGTTATAATCTAGATTCGATGCAAGAAATTGATCAGCTGTTGTTGATATAAAATATATAAATATACCAGACTTGTCTAGACATGATAACTGTCGGCGCCTCTCGTTGGCAATGACAATGAAAATCACCAATGTTTTTATATCTAGGTACCGGCCTCACCGACAGCGATTAGCGGGTAGACCGAGAGAGCTAGCAACATTTACACTTGTATTTTGTTTGACGCGAATCCTCGCTGGCGGTGGCGATGTGTAAATTCACCGATTAACTAATAATACACAAGATGTAAGCAGGCCCTTCACGAAACCGTCAACTAAGCATTCTGTACAATATTGTGCATCAAACTAAGAAACTCGATGTAACAATTATTGCTGGGACTTTGCTTGGGTGAAAAGTCACTATTTGACTAAGTACTGGCTGATGGACGAACTGAATAGTCTAAGGATAAATAAAGTAAAGTTATAATATTGAAAACTTTCCGTAAATAGAAGATTCTCAGGCGGAAAAGTGCCTTTCGCCATCTTTAAAACATATTTTTATACCTATTGAGCGTTCTTACGGACCTCGCAAATTCTTGTGGATGTTTTTTGAGCTAGAAAATCGTCGATAGCGTTTCGACGGTTCCTCGCTTGTGGTGGGGCAGATACCTTATATCTCAACCAAACAAACTAACTTCATAAATCTAATGGTCCGGTATCTCATTTGACAGTTTTATTGAAACAAATCGCGGCTTTCCTATTCATAATTCCTTTTCACAGCAATTTGTATAGCTTTAATTTATTCAAAGAATTTTACGGAACGTATTTTTTTGAATTACTTACAGCAATTCTTTGTCGTTTAAAATGTTTGTGGGAAACAATGTTTTTGATACTAATTTAGAAACTAAAGGATCCTCGAATTAAAGATAATTTTACGCTATTTAATGTAAATATACTGGTGTTTTTTTGGTAGAATGACCGAACCATCTTTTAAAACAGCTGTATCTTACATAACTGCAATAAGTACACGGATATTTGTATGGGACAGCTGATCAGAAAATTTGCGTATAGAGCTGGTATCAGTATGGCGTACTAAATATGTTTTTAGCGTCAGTGTCCCTTCCGCCCTGTATAAAATAGGTACCTACAGTGCAATCCCGATTATCCGAACATCGATTATTTGGATATCCAATTATCAGAACGGTTCACGGCACTAATTACATTTGTGAAAACGGCACGAAAATCGGTGCAAAGAGTTTATTGCGAACAGACAGCTGACGCTGACGCTGCGGAGGACTTTGTTTTTTATAATAATAGTGATTGTCTAAATGAGGTATGCGAAACACTAACTATAATAAAAAGTTATTAATGTTGTTTGATTTTACTTAGAAATCGATTATCCGGATTTTCGATTATACGGAATACGGTTTTAATTGATCCGGATAATCGGGACTCAGTCTGCCAAGTGCCAAAGCAAAGTAGACTATAAAACAAGGTAGACAAGATACACTACCGCCGCCCGTTATCACCAACACTAGGCGACTTGGCGTTTGATATTCAACGTTCGGCTTAGCACGGAGAATTACAATTCGAAGAGTTCAATTATGTTTAGGCATTATCAAAAGGATCATCGTGTTTGTGAAAACGGGCTTAGGTACGCCTGTAACCGCTAAAAAAAGAGGTAGAATCAATGGAATTCTCTTTATTGTGTACACGGTACAAGTAATATTCATAAATAAAACATTTCACAGTGGGTCTTATCGCAAAACACAATATTTTAAACCGCAATAACACTGCCCGACCCGGGAATCGAACCCAAACGACCAACGAGGCAGTCACATAATATAATTATTAAGTCCGTTAAGTAATTGGCAGACTAATCATAAACACGAAATTAGCACGAAGTTTCTATCAATCTCAAGTTAATTCTTGCTCTTGACCCGGAGTGCTACGGTCTATTGGTATACGAACAGATTAAAACTATTAGAAATCGTCATTCATCATTAGATCCTCTTCTTCCCCTTTTTCTTCTGGTTCTATTTCCTCTATTTCAGGGTCCCCTTCTTCTGCCCACTGCTTCATCAGTGTTTTGGCTTCCTCCCTGAAATTTAAAACATGACTATTATAATACTAGGTGTTGCCCGCTACAACTCGAAAATTATCCCACGGGAAGATAAAATCGGGATAAAAACTATCCTATGTGATAATCCAGATTATAAAATATCTGTGTACCAAATTTTATACAAATCCGTTCAGTAGTTTTTGCGACTTAAACGCGAGCGAAACCGCGGGGAAAAGCTGGTAGAACTATAAAAATATGGTGCGAATATTTTCTTAAATTTGCGACTGCTTTGTTAGCGCGGCTGTGTAAAGAGAGCGACTGTTCACTCTATATAGGTCCTGGGTTTTATTAAGAACTAGCTGACCCGTGCCCACTTCGTTGGGCATAATTAGTCGAAAGTAAGCTAATTACGTTTCGAAAAATTCAATTTCGGGGACGTCCGCTGCGTAAGGAGCCGACCACGCGACTGAGCCGCGCGGGTACCTACCTCTCAGATCAGATGTAAAAGGCGACGCCCCTTTCTCCCGAAGCGGGCACGAACGCGAACCGAATTAAACCCGAAACCATGCCGCGCCCGCCGCTGCTTTGCTTTTTTCTCCGATTCACTTCGCAAAACGGACTACCACGTAAAAGCCTTTTTATTTTTCGGTTTTTTATATAGCCTATGACACTCAGCAATAATGTGGCTTTCTATTGGTGAAAGAATTTTTAAAATCGGTTCAGTAGATCCCGAGATTACCCCTTACAATTTAACAAATATACAAACACACAAACTTTACCTCTTTATAATATTAGTATAGATGTCTTAATATTTAGTGATTTTCGATATAACTTGTGACACATGAGGTTAGGTAAATAGGTAGTATAAGGACCGGTATCCACCAAAGCGGAGATGAGCAGAGTGGACTGAAGATGTGCCAAATTCGACCAATCACAGGAAGGGCGAAAAAGCAGATGTTTCCGCACATCTCTCGTCTCCGCTCCTCTTCGCGTTGGATGATAGTGGGCCCTAGACCTGTCCCTTTTTTTTTAGCGGTGGGAAATCATCAAATGACTCATCCCGCTCTAGGCAGAGCGGTGTGGAGTGCTTGGTGAGACTTCTACTGACTAGAAACCACCCATGTTCCTTGTTAGCCTTGCCGGGGCCGCGGTATCTTGACCTGTCCCTTCGTGAAAATACATGTGTGATAATATATGAATATTTATATGTATAGACTAGTTTGTGCCAGCGGCTTCGCCCGCGTGAAAATGACGATGTTCCATACAAAATTTCATCCCTTATTTAACTCCCTTGAGATTGGAATTTCGAAAAATCCTTCCTTATTCATTGTCTACATTATAAAGGGAACCTCTGTGCAAAATTTCAGCTTTCTAGGTCACAGGGTTAGGGTTGGGCGTTGATGAGTCAGTCAGTCAGTCAGTCAGGACTTCTCTTTTTATTTATATGGATGATTACAATTCCTCGTCGGTAACGATGGATTTGTTGAGTCTCTTGATCCTTGGCAGTGCTGCTATGACCTCGATCCTCAGTTGAGCGTCATCCTCTTCATCTTTCGAATCTGATTGCTCATCGCCCGTTCCTCCCATGAATGGGCAATTTTTTATTATGAGCGTCTCCAGTCCTTTTAGTACCTAAAAAAATAATAACATATCATAATAATTATCTTAAACGTTTTTGGCCAAATGTGGGTCTACTACGACGCTAAAAATGAGTAAACCCTGTCGTGATGTTATGTTTGAATTTAGCTAGCATTTTCAGCCTATAATGTGCCCACTGCTGGGACTCCAGGCCTCCTCTCTAAGAGAGGGAATGGACTATAATTGACCAGAGACCAGCTTTGGTAAGTTAAGCAAGGAATGCCACGTCGATGGTCATAGGTTGACAGCACGTAACTGCATTATGTCAAATTTTACAGGAGAGAGAAAAAACTGTATAATTTCGAAAATAAGTTGAAATAAAATAAATAAAAAAGCAGTTGGTAGGTAATCGAATTATTTATTGATATAATTAAAAAAAAATAATTACCACATAGGTTTTTTACTAAATAATCAATAATAAAACAGTTACGAGTAAACAATGTTAAAAAATCCTCACTATTTACGTGTTACGAGCAGTCAACAGTTACTTACGTGGTGTCAATTTAAAAAAAACAATGTTTCATTAGATTACATGTGCGGCAAATTATCGTAAAAAGAGAGATAACATAACACCTGTAATCCCCGAAGGGTTAGGCAAAGGTGTTCGTCTAATATAACACCCACATCTCGCCAGTTATGTTTTTTAAGTCCCGTGTAATAGGGGCCGAGCCTATAGCGATCAACACAAATCCAGACTCCGTGACTGTTACTGGTAAATTCCTGATGGAGAAAGCCGACATGCTCAGCAACCGTGCTTGCGACCACTAGACCAACGAGGCAGTCACGACAGCCAAAAGACGTCCACTGCTGGACATAGGCCTCCCCTAAGGCCTCAGCCTCGAATTTTGCGGGCAGCGGGGCGGCGGCGGCGGCGGCGCGGGAGCGTCAGGATCTTATGCGTACAATCAAATGGACCAGTTCTCGGAAAACAGCGGCGCGGGAGCGGGCAACGAGCGGTGCACTCCATACAAGCCGCGCCGCAGCCGCCGCCGCCCCGCTGCCCGCAATATTCGAGGCTGAGGCCTAAGTGTCGCCACATTGACCGGTCCCGTGCGTCTTGCATTCAGCGGATCCCAGCAACCTTCACCAGGTCATCGGTGCACCTAGTGGGAGCCTTCCAACGCAACGTCTTCCAGTTCACGGTCGCCACTCCAGCACTTTCTGGCCCCATCGGCCATCCGTTCTGCGAGCAATGTGCCCTGCCCACTGCCACTTAAGTTTGGCAATTCTTCGGGCTACGTCTGTAACCTTGGTTCTCATGCGGGATGTCTTCATTTCTGATTCGATCACGCAAGGAAACTCCGAGCATGGCCTTCTTCATTGTCCTTTGGGTGACTTTAAGCCTTCTGATGAGGCCCATTGTGAGCGATCACGTTTCGGTCTCGTATGTAATCTTTGGTAACACACACTGGCCATAGACTTTCGTCTTGAGACACTGCGGTAAGTTGGACGAGAAGACTCAGCTTCCCCGCTACTTCAACGCTGCCCAGCCGAGTCGGAGTCGATGATTGACCTCTTTCTCAAAGTTAGACCTACCTAACTGGACCGTTTGTCCCAGGTAGACATAGTCGTCTACAACTTCGAGTGTAGTCTTCCATCTTAATGTTACATGGGCATTCAACAGAACTTGATTTTGTCCATGTTCATTTTAAGACCCACTCTTTCGGAAGCTCTACTCAGTTAATTAAGCATTGTACTGACTTGAGGTCCTCCATGGTCTCAGCCATGCAACTATACCTATCATCGGCAAACCGAAAGTGAGTGATGTACTCGCCATTGACGTTGATGCCTAGTCCTCTCCAGTCCAGAACCTTAAAGATATGCTCCAGTACACCGGTGAACAGCTTCGGAGATATGACGTCTCCCTGTCTCACACCTACTACTTATTAAATACGGTTTTATTATGATTACGAGTATTACCTCAAATATTGATGAATAGTTCGTATTACCTACATTAAGGTACGGATGATAGAATGGCTTAAAATTTCATTACTGAGATTTTATTGACCATTTTACGTAAAATAAAATAAAAAGAATTACCAATATACCTTTTAGGACACTTTTCGGAAATAAATAGACATATTTAAAGTGCTAATTAAACATAAAACTATTTTAAAACAATTAAAACTTGCGCCGTAATCTTACTCTGTCAGTTAATTCTTGCGAACTGTATTTGAGTTGACATCTCGTAACTCGCGCGCTAGTGAGGACAAGTTGATACCTGTTAACTGTGAGTTGTCAATTGTGGCATAAATTGTTCGAATGACATTTTTTGTAAATTACGAGTTAGCAATGGAAAGATTCGGCGTTTAATTTAAAAATTTTTGGTGTATAAAACTCATTTTGTGAAAAAGTGTGGGTTACGAGCTGTCAACCTATGACCATCGACGTGTTCCATGCATAAAAATCCTGCAATAAATACATCAAAAATATACTTGTTCATTGCAACAATTGCTTATCAAGCTTATAGTAAAAACAAGCTTGTATAGGTGTTTTAACATTCTGTTGCAAGATTTGATCTAATCATACAAACATACATACAAACTTTGCTAGTTAAATAAAAACTTGTAAAAATACATATTATGTTTACCCTCAGCTTCTTGATTTGCAACATTGTTCCAACTTTACAACTCCTCAGATTAATGTAGCTAAGTTTGGTGAGAGCTTCATCGAATCCATTCAACAACTTTATAGGATTATTTCGTACATGAAGAATCCTTAAATTCACCAGTTTCTCCAGACCAACTAGAGACTTCAACTGATTCCCTTCTAAATACAAGCTGTCTAAAAGAGGAAAATCAAAGTTCGAGATGTCGTTGATGATATTTTTTCTGAAATCCAAAACTTTTAACTGAAGCATTCTGTTAGTGAAGGCTACCGTTTGTATTTTGTTGCCGCCAGCTTCTAAAGTGCTCAGTTCTTTTTGGTAAACGTCGTTCACCGATGTGAGCTGGTTGTTGTTCACTATGATACATTGCAGATATTTCATTGGTTTTATTGCTGCAGAATCTAGTTTGTTATTATCTGCGTGAATAAGAATCAAGTACGGTAGTTCTGTAATGATCTGTAACGCGTCTAATTCTAACAAGTTATTAGATACGTCGAGGAACATTAAGTTTTTGTAGCTCCTTATTGCTTTGATTGATGTCAATTTCATTCCATGCATGGTGCATTTCAAATATGTGTACCTGTTGACAAAATGTAACTTTATTGATACGGTATTCGTTGTGGCAAAAGGAACCATGGAAATAACAAAGTTATAGGCGAGTAGGTACTTATTTTATGTATCACTAGCTCTTGCTCGCGACCTTGACCCGCGAGGAAATTATAATGTGTACGTGTGAGGAAAAGAAAACCAACAAAAAAGTAGCCTATGTGCTATTCCAGGCTATCCCTGCATTTTGGATTCGATAAGGGTACTTGGTGTGTTGCGTTGCAGCCCGGCCACAGTCGATTTCATCATTTATAGACGTGTCATTAAAGTGTTCTTAAAGAGTTCTTGTAGTACCTATGATTAGATTAATTGTACCACAAATACTTCTTGTTAAAAAAGCAGTTATTTGTGGCCGGGCTGTACCGCATACGTTGCAGCCCGGCCACGTGTATATTTTCTGGTTGGATGCTCAGAATGTTCTAAAATTTAGACCAAATAAATGTTCCTTTTGTGTTATTTTATTTTTTTCAATGAAATATACCAGGGAATACGCTTATTTAAACAAAAAAAATATTTCAACCTCCTACAGGCGTTGGTCCTAACGAAATGCATTAGCAAATTTGTACAAATAAGGAGACGTGTTATTTTATTTCTACAGGCGCTTAATGCAAATTTTTATTTGAAATATTTTTTTTGTTTATATAAACGTTTCCCTTGGTATATTTCATTGAAAAAAATAAATAACACAAAAGAACATTTATTTGGTCTAAATTTTAGAACATTCTGAGCATCCAACCAGAAAATATACACGTGGCCGGGCTGCAACGTATGCGGTACAGCCCGGCCACAAATAACTGCTTTTTTAACAAGAAGTATTTGTGGTACAATTAATCTAATCATAGGTACTACAAGAACTCTTTAAGAACACTTTATTGATACGTCTATAAATGATGAAATCGACTGTGGCCGGGCTGCAACGCAACACACGGGTACTTGACACCCTGAGTTGGTTTGGGCGCAGAACGTCAGAAACGCAAAATGACAGATTAGCAAATCGTCAGGTGTGAGATTTTTTTCTCAAATGGTCAGAAACGCAAAGACACCCATTCTATAATTTTCAATAGTTTCAGTATAATAACTCAATTTCTTTCGCTCCACCAAAACGCTGCCTTAAAAACTTGGTATAGCAGATACCGAGAAGTTAAGCTAGAAACACGTATTATTATAGTTATCTTACGGCTTACCCGTCCCCTTCAGCGGTCTTGCCAAGCATGCTCAATCTGTTGGCGATTTCTGATAAGTGGAGCGGTCTATGAGGGAACTGTTCTTTTACTTCTATTTTTTTAGGCTTTTTTACAATACTAACACCACCCTTTTCTTCCGATTGCGTATCATCGTCAGTCTCAACTAGAAAGAAAAATCAAAGCATTTATTCATTTATAGTCTACTAGCTGATGCCCGCGGCTTCGCCCGCGTGGATACTGTAAAAACAATACTAATACTGGATGCGGATTATAATGTAGGTACATAAAGTATTCTCTTTGAAACAATGCTAAAACATTACTTTACACTTTAATAGGTACTTATCCGAAACCTGAAACACGTGTCTAGTATTTTTATGAAAAGAATTTAAGTGTAAAATTTACCTTTCTTGTTGAGCTCTTCCTCTTCTGGCACATCATCATCGAACGTTAGCTTGAAATGCGATTTCAACATTTTTGAACTTGTCATTCTTTGTCATTACGCTGCTTTCCGTAGACAGAGAATGGTATAGACACCTGCACAGCGTGTCACAGAAAGAGACAAAAAAAATAACGTCATCATATTTAGGGTTACCGTGTGAGGAAAAATTTACCCCGCAATTTGTGTGATTTGTCTAAATAAGGTGGTGTTCCACGAATTGATAGAATTAGAAATTATTATGTAAGAGAGCCTGAAAATAACACTTATAATTATCGGTATAGGCATGTGATGCGTAGGAATAATAAAGGTGTAACTATGGATGTGCTGCCGAACTCAATTAATAAATTGCGATGAGGGCAGGATGACGATGGATGTCATTGTATTGTATTGTTTAGCGGGCTAGTGTCCGCAACTCCACGTCAAAGCGCGTATTTTGTGATAGAAGGTTTTGGCTTTGTGAGTAAATAATACAACATTGTTTATTTTTAATTAGCTTTTATTGGTTTAGTACGTTTTTCTCAAAATGTCTGCTGCAAATTTTTGATGACGGTTTTGGTGTCCAATCTGTTCTTCCTGTAGCTACAATCCATATTCGACGTAAATTATCATGTTCAGGAAAACTGCAACAAGTCATTAAATCTTTCAGATACTATATAATTAATACACATTTCCCATAATATTGGGTATTAATTTACAGAAAAGTTGGCAACACTAAAATTCTTAGGTTAGAATTAATCATTGATAAATAATGTACTTTTTTGTCGATGAATTTATGTCTAGGGTACATTATACACAATATGAACACCATAAAATGTTATCATCATATATTAATTGATACAGAGTGGTATACTTACGAATGAAAAGACAAATCTGGCATTTTCGTTCCACTATCACTTTTACACCCTATAACGCTACAACGCACCATGTTTATTTTTTAAATGGTTTATATACTATTTCTAAATTGTTCACAACAAAATATAACATACATTAATTAACTTTAGAGCACGTAAAACTGTATTTTAAAGGAAGATGATATCTAGCTGCACGTTAGCTGTCAAACTTTGTTTAGCAAAGTAGTATGCTAACCTTGAAAAACATGGCACGCGCAGTGAAACAAAAAATCTCATCGTTCTGTTTCATTTCTTTACACGTTAACGGCGTAAGTCGCTCTTTTTCTTGTGTGAATGCGACCAAAGATATCAATTAGTCTATACCATTCTCTGTCTACGCTGCTTTCGAAATACGTTTGAAGTTGTCAAGGAAAATTGACTAACAGATATTGACGTATTACTGTGACAGTTTCGAATTAAAACAATATTTCAAGAATGAGGTTTTGTTTGACTTCGTTATAATTATAGGTATAAGTACTCTTTTTTATCATTTACATTTGCCTAACATAACATGTTATGTTACATAACATGTTTAACTAATGTTGGGTCTGAATGTTATAAATGTGTTGTAATAACATGTTACAAATGTTATATAACTCATGCGTAAACAAACACTTGTACTTGAGAGAATATATTACATTTAATTTTATGTTATATTGCATTTTTATGCTAATTTGTACAGTATTGTTATAAAATATTCAAAAACAATGTAACATAATGTGAATGTTTTCAGTAAAACTGCGTCAGTAAGCATTAGTGCGACGACACGACAGGGATTTATTTATACGTTCGAAAAACAACGATAGTAAATAATCAAATACATTTTCAATAAACAACTTGGGAACCACAAATCATCAGCTTGTGAACCCGAGGGTAGCCAGAGTTATAAGTAGAGTACACCCATATTTCCATAGTTATGTTAAAGTCCCGAGTACCAAAACTTTCTGTCTTTCATAGGTTATTAAAATATACACATAATAACATAACACATTACCACCCCCAGGTATCATTTTCGTCTAGCGTCCCCGCGACGCGCACCCCCCAACAGCACATTGAGGTAATTATTATTATTTAACGTTTTATTTCATTATTATGTAGCGGAGATGAGAATTTGAGGTGGATGTGTGGTGTGACAAGAATGGATAAAGTAAGGAACACGTATATTAGAGGAAGACCAAAGAAAAGAGGGATGGAGTGTGTGAGGAGTGATATGAAGGAGAAAGGAAAAAATTATAGCATGACGACTGACAAGGCAGAATGGAAGAAAAAAGCGTGTTGCGCCGACCCCAAATGACAAGTGATAAGGGCAGGAAGATGATGATCAAACGTTTATTTCAGATTAAAAATCCATAGCAACAAAAATTACAAAAATTCATATAATAATAGGTAATCCTACGCAAGCTAGCGAACTCCCTCAACATGCGGGGGGAGATACCCCAGAACTACGTCCTCAAGGTGTGCGGCCGTGAAGAGTACCTGTTCGGAGACTACCCCCTCATTCAGTTCCTGTACATCCAGGAGATGCTGGCTACTGATGGAGTGCCGCAAGTCATGACTGTCAGCATGGACAGGCTACCGCTGACGCGTGAGTTGGTCATCTGTGTTGTTTTAAGGAGTGACCGGATTTAGCGACGCGGAGCGGGCTTGGGCCGATGAGAAAGGGATTTATAAAAGTATATAGCCTTCGGAGTCGAGTCGAGTCCTTTGAAATAGGGTCTAAAATGCGTAAAATAGACCTTTCGTAATAGTAACTGCGTCTGACCATCATTTGGGAAAATAGATCATTACATGAAATTGCGTTATAATTCGTAAAATGGTCACAGACGCAGTTACTAGATATTATGATAGGTCAATTTTACGCTTTATAACGCAATTCATATTATGATCAGCTAAAGTAGCCATTTTAAACGACCTGAAACAAGATGAGGAAGAAGCTTTTTCTGATCGGCTTAAACCGATTTCGTGTCTTATAAATGTGGTCACTACCTTATACTTTTCAATTATATTGTGCAAGTGGAGAAAGAGTTCTGAAGTTCACTTCTAATCTTCTAATAATATAGAATTATTTTAAGTTACATTTGTGACTAAGGTTTTTAATTATAACTTAAACATTAGATTATGATGTACTAATATGGTTAATGTTGAGCTCCAGTTGAGAAATGACTCCTCCAGCTTTAGGCAGAGCGGTAAGGAGTGTCAGACTTTTACTGACAAAAAACCACCCATGTTTATTCTTAGCCCTTTGTGTCGATGCCGCGGTATCTCTTACGAAAGACCCGCAGCCTCGACAGGACGCCGGACCCACTTAGTTTAAAATATTACGTGTTAAATTCTTTGTAAAAACCTATATTTGCAAAATAAACATCATTTATAATATAAAAATTACTAACACAAACACACCCCGCAGTAAGCCGCGACCTACCTTACTACCCTTACTGCCTGCCGGAGCGGAGACGACTGACGTCAGAGCATTCGAACACGATGCGGCGGAAGAAGAACGAGTCGGCGTGGAACATTCAGAAGAACTACTCCTGTGTCGTGCAGAGTGTCAGCAAACTTAACGTGGACCCCGGGAATGGTGCTTCGGTGAGTTTATTAGTGAATCATCATCATTTCAGCCCATTGCTGGTCATAGACCTCAGTGTCACCACATTGACCGGTCTATCCAGCTGATCCCCGCAACCTTCACCGGGTCATTGGTATTAACGAATGGGTGGATTTAATGTTATCGCACATTTTTGGTTTTGGGATTTGGGGAATTGACTAAAATTCGGATATTATACGTACTTTTGTATAGTCGATGACCTCTTATATTAACCCTGAATACTGTCATATACGTTCAGAAAAAAAAGCTGTAATTTTGAAACTACGACTAGCCGGTTGCTTGACCAACATTTTGAGATTTCCCTAAATTAAAACTTAAAATCATCGTAATTTACCTTGACAAGAAATATAAATAAAAATGGCAATTTTCCGAAATATTTTATAGCACACAGATGAGACGTGAGTTAGTAAGTCCAAATTCTGACGTATCTTCCTACCTACCATTGACAGGTAATATGCCAAGCCGGCATCTTCCACGGCGGCAAGCCTCTCTGCGAGACGCAGAAGACCAGCGCAGCCGTCATGGCGGAGGGAGTGGCCGTGTGGGACCAAGAGCTCACCTTCCCCATCGATGTGTGCAACCTGCCGCGCATGGCCAGGGTCTGCTTCGGAGTGTATGAGGTCACCAAGAGTAAGAGCAAGAGGAGAGGGAAAGACTCAAATAAGGTAGCAGTTTGAGTTGGATATTTTAATTTAATAAGGTTCTTGTAAATTAGGTATTTTCGATCAATTTGTTTAAAAATAAATTGTTTTGTAGTATTTGGTAAATAAATCTAATTTTCTATACTTAACAAGTTCAAAACTAATCTAATAATTAATAATGTTTATTCACATAAATATGTTCTTAAAATTAGAGCGCTTAATCTAAACACAAAAGTATTTCAACCCTCAACCTCGATCCCCCTCTGTGCCATTTCTCCTGTGTTCTCAGTAACATTACAAAGATTTCTTGCCTACCTTCAATTACAAATTTTTAGTGGCAGGCGTGAAAGTAATAAGTACTGATTTAGTGGAAAAACAGATGTTGAAACACATTTTTGCATGTATTTGCGATATTCACCAATGCGAGACAGTTTTGTCTTCGATTTATTTTAACTGGAACCTTCAACTTTATTTTCTAGGAGGGTGTAAATAGACTGACGTGGGCGAATACAATGATATTCGACTACAAAGAACAACTGCGCACGGACGCTGTCACGCTATCGATGTGGACGCACGTGGCCGATGACACGCAGGGCGATGACCTCGTGCTTCATCCTTTGGGTACCGTCGTGTCCAACCCTAATACCGACTCCTGCGCAGCGTTGCAGGTTAAGTTCTCCAAGTAAGTGTAGTGAAACAAGACTAACTAACATAATACCAGCTATTGAAGCGGATGGACGCCGCTGACTCGTGCGTAGACAAAACAAAATGTTTGTTAAAAATACAAGCAAACAATATCTGGAAAGTTGGAGTACTACAACGATATTGCAGTTATAGGCAAAATTTTGTTGTCATACACGAAACATCAACTTCTTATCCCGTTTAAAATGCATTGATGAACATGTTGAAAAGCCTTAAAACCTATGTTTGTTTAATGCAACACACATCCAGACTGAAAGTTAGACACACAATTACTAATGACATCATACTTTGTTATTTTTTCAGCTACGACTGCCAATACCCCGTACTATTTCCTAAAGAAGAGACTGTGAAAGATTACTCGGAACACATCGAGACCGTGTCCCCTGAATCCATGGAAAGGCTAAGCAGGGACTATGAGAGGCTACGAGCCTTCGCAGAGAAGGATCCCATGTATGAAATGCACGAACAGGACAAAAAAGACATCTGGGCTTCAAGGTAATGATTCAAGTGTTCTCCTTACAAACAATATAACTAGTTTGCCACATTAGATTGCGAAACCTTTTTTGTGTTTGTTCCGGGATGATAAATCCTCATAGATTGAGCAGAGGGGTCTGTCAGACTTTAACTGACTAAAAACCACCACGGTGTTCCCTTCCCTGACTTGCACCGAGTGACACTTACATAACTTGAGTGAACAATGAAGCGCTTACACCTTGAGACTCGACCGATTAAAGAGCGAGCGTAGTGAGCTCGCAAAATTTTGCACCCAGATTGAGTTTAAGAGGTTTTCTTATTTTCTATTATGTACAGAAAATGTGTCAAATAATGAAGAAAAACTGGTAGTACGCAGAATGTCAAAGCGAGCTAGGAAATTTTTTGCCCTTTATTTTAGACCTTTCATACAGGAGTTTGTAGGTGTTTAGACAGCCAATGCGAAAAGCTCTTGAGAATTAAGGAATTGCAAGAGCGAGCGAAGCGAGCTTAAAATCTATTTCACGTCCTGATAAATAAGATTCGTTTCGTTCAGCGTGCAATACAAGATTCTAAAGATATTGAGGTCATGACGTCTGTGACCGGTCCTAGGACCGCGCCAGCCCATGTTGTGGTGGTTTTAGCTTGTAATGTTTCATAAAAACTATGAAAAACGAAAAAAATAACATTTATTAACTTCTTTCCCAGGGAACGTTTCCGCAAAGAGGCACCCGAGTTGCTCCCCAAACTGCTATCGTGCGTGGAGTGGGGCGAACGGAACGAAGCGGCCGGCGTGCGGCGCATGCTGGGCGACTGGCCCACGCTGCGGGTCGAGTCCGCGCTCGAGCTGCTGGACTACGCCTACGCCGACTGCGCCGTCAGGAGCTTCGCCGTCAAGTGCCTCGGCAAGATCAGGTAACATACTCATGCTGGGCGACTGGCCCACGCTGCGGGTCGAGTCCGCGCTCGAGCTGCTGGACTACGCCTACGCCGACTGCGCCGTCAGGAGCTTCGCCGTCAAGTGCCTCGGCAAGATCAGGTAACATACTCATGCTGGGCGACTGGCCCACGCTGCGGGTCGAGTCCGCGCTCGAGCTGCTGGACTACGCCTACGCCGACTGCGCCGTCAGGAGCTTCGCCGTCAAGTGCCTCGGCAAGATCAGGTAACATACTCATGCTGGGCGACTGGCCCACGCTGCGGGTCGAGTCCGCGCTCGAGCTGCTGGACTACGCCTACGCCGACTGCGCCGTCAGGAGCTTCGCCGTCAAGTGCCTCGGCAAGATCAGGTAACATACTCATGCTGGGCGACTGGCCCACGCTGCGGGTCGAGTCCGCGCTCGAGCTGCTGGACTACGCCTACGCCGACTGCGCCGTCAGGAGCTTCGCCGTCAAGTGCCTCGGCAAGATCAGGTAACATACTCATGCTGGGCGACTGGCCCACGCTGCGGGTCGAGTCCGCGCTCGAGCTGCTGGACTACGCCTACGCCGACTGCGCCGTCAGGAGCTTCGCCGTCAAGTGCCTCGGCAAGATCAGGTAACATACTCATGCTGGGCGACTGGCCCACGCTGCGGGTCGAGTCCGCGCTCGAGCTGCTGGACTACGCCTACGCCGACTGCGCCGTCAGGAGCTTCGCCGTCAAGTGCCTCGGCAAGATCAGGTAACATACTCATGCTGGGCGACTGGCCCACGCTGCGGGTCGAGTCCGCGCTCGAGCTGCTGGACTACGCCTACGCCGACTGCGCCGTCAGGAGCTTCGCCGTCAAGTGCCTCGGCAAGATCAGGTAACATACTCATGCTGGGCGACTGGCCCACGCTGCGGGTCGAGTCCGCGCTCGAGCTGCTGGACTACGCCTACGCCGACTGCGCCGTCAGGAGCTTCGCCGTCAAGTGCCTCGGCAAGATCAGGTAACATACTCATGCTGGGCGACTGGCCCACGCTGCGGGTCGAGTCCGCGCTCGAGCTGCTGGACTACGCCTACGCCGACTGCGCCGTCAGGAGCTTCGCCGTCAAGTGCCTCGGCAAGATCAGGTAACATACTCATGCTGGGCGACTGGCCCACGCTGCGGGTCGAGTCCGCGCTCGAGCTGCTGGACTACGCCTACGCCGACTGCGCCGTCAGGAGCTTCGCCGTCAAGTGCCTCGGCAAGATCAGGTAACATACTCATGCTGGGCGACTGGCCCACGCTGCGGGTCGAGTCCGCGCTCGAGCTGCTGGACTACGCCTACGCCGACTGCGCCGTCAGGAGCTTCGCCGTCAAGTGCCTCGGCAAGATCAGGTAACATACTCATGCTGGGCGACTGGCCCACGCTGCGGGTCGAGTCCGCGCTCGAGCTGCTGGACTACGCCTACGCCGACTGCGCCGTCAGGAGCTTCGCCGTCAAGTGCCTCGGCAAGATCAGGTAACATACTCATGCTGGGCGACTGGCCCACGCTGCGGGTCGAGTCCGCGCTCGAGCTGCTGGACTACGCCTACGCCGACTGCGCCGTCAGGAGCTTCGCCGTCAAGTGCCTCGGCAAGATCAGGTAACATACTCATGCTGGGCGACTGGCCCACGCTGCGGGTCGAGTCCGCGCTCGAGCTGCTGGACTACGCCTACGCCGACTGCGCCGTCAGGAGCTTCGCCGTCAAGTGCCTCGGCAAGATCAGGTATACAGGATATAGTAGCCCAAAAGTCGGCCATCTAATCTTACCAATGTCATCTAAAGTCATCATCGTCGTGCCCTTATCCCATTCTATTTGGGGTCGGCGCAACACGTTTTCTTTTTTCATTCTTACCTGTTAGACGTCACGTTATCTTTATTCCCGCCAGCAGCGGTGGCCCAGTGGTGGCGGCCCCGACTTACAAACAGTAGGTCGGGTTCGAACCCAGGTAGGCACATTACTTTGTGTAATTTATTTCATCACCGCTGCTCTCAAAATGGTGAAGGAAAACATCGTGAGGAAAACGTTGCCCCACACTAGGAATTTCTCCTGTATCGTGGGTGCGTTCACAAACATTTAAACTCACATACACAAATACCCAACCCGGAACAACTATCTGCAGGTCTTACAAATATTTGTTCCGTGCGGGGATCGAACCCGCGACACGCAGCGCGGCAGTCCATTGCTTGAGCCACTGCGCCAACCGTGCCGTCAAATGTTTATTATCCATCCATCCATCCATCCATCTTTTCTTTGGCCTTCCTCTAGCTCTCCATCCGTCAACATTTCTACCCATCACCTTTTTAGTCAAAGGTAATCTAAACTGTATAAAATGTTATTATTTCCAGTGACAACGATCTCCTACTGTACTTGCTGCAACTCGTGCAAGCGTTGAAGCACGAGTCGTACCTCTTGTGTGACCTCTCCGTGTTCCTACTCAAGCGGGCCTTCAAGAACATGACCATCGGACACTACCTCTTTTGGCATTTAAGGTAATATCTTGTTGATTACTACTATAAGCTTTATGCAGCTTTATACGCATCACTGCATAGTATAAAACAAAGTCGCTTTCTCTGTCCCTATGTCCCTTTGTATGCTTAAATCTTTAAAACTACGCAACGGATTTTGATGCGGTTTTTTGAAATAGATAGAGTGATTCAAGAGGAAGGTTTATATGTAGCACATTCCACCCGTGCGAAGCGGGGGCGGGTCCCTAGTTAAATAATAAAATGAAGTATAGCACTCGGCACGTAAGTTGAAACAAAATGGCGGTCGTCCGCATAGGTAAAATGACAAAAATAGAGTGAGATTCGAACGAAAATGTGCAACTGAGCATTCAAGATCATAATTCAACTTACGGGATGCAATCTGTAATACATTATCGGGTTTCAGTTGACTTATTTTCATGATTGTAGCTTCGCGAACGACCGCCATTTTGTTTCAACTTACGTGCCGAGTGCTATAACAAACGTGATAACGTCAATATCGTAACAAATCTTTATCCTCGTTTTGGGGTATGTCTCAATCGGATAATAATCAAATGACAAGATGGATTTTCTCGGAGTTATCGATCGTGTGTAAACTTTTGTGGCCTAATTTAATTTTTTATGAATCTCAATTACCTATCTACTATACTGCCGTGCTAAGCACAAAAGTGGCATTTAAAAAAAATATGGCATCGTTTACTTTAAATAAAGACTCATTTATTGAACTAAGCCAAATCGCAGTTCTATTTTAAATCATAAAAACCTAAATGTAAAGAAAAAAGAAAGAAAGAAAACATATTTATTTAGAACATGCCACAAGTGCACACAACAAACATTAAAAATAAAAAAGAAATTGAAAAAATAACAGAACCAAACAAAAGCGTGTGTGCATCTCACGGCTGCGCCAAATAGGACCAGTTTAGCAAACTGCCGAGCAACTAGTGCCCGACGCTGGTTTTCAACTGACCCTGAGATAGTGACGTAATGAACGTAAAACAGTTTAGCCCTTTGTGTGTACATAAATATGTGTGTGTATGAGAAGGTACTTACATTATGTGAAATAGGTGTGTAATAACATAAATAGGTAATTAAAATAAAAATATTAAGAAAACGAACATGATAAAAAAGTGCAATACAGAACAAAACGAAAAACTATGGTATCTAAAATTAAATGAAACGGGCGGATTGAAACATCTAACCTGTTTCGCATGACCGCTATCAACCTCCAAACGCACCATTTCGAATCCATGCACTTCGACGCTCAATACGCTGCAAGCAGCCGAGCGCGATGGACTAACAAAATTACGTCAGATGTCAACGGAAAATATTGCAGAATTAGATACGCTGACAATTATTGTATGGGTACAGACAGTACATATACCTATGTAAATATATTCCGACGGAAGTGGAAGTAAAATTATACAAAGATGGAAAAAAATGGCAATATCATAGATGCCAATGGTCTAGTGATCTTGTCAGCCAGCCTGTGCTTTTCGGTGGAGGTTTGCACAAAGCACAATGGGATTCAAAATGCGGTCAATAGAGTCTACATACGTACATTATTCTAACATCCCCCCTCACTACCCTTAGATCAGAGATGCACGTACCAGCAGTAGCGGTGCGGTTCGGTCTGCTGCTGGAGGCGTACTGTCGCGGCTGTCAGGATCACATCAACAGTCTCACACGACAGATCACTTGTCTCGACAAACTTAAATGTAAGTATGCTTTGTATTGACTGCCTTTTTGGGTGTGTACTTGGTTATAAGGTTGAGATTTGTTAGAACAAAAGTCTTGTATTACGATACAAGTTGCTATACATGTATCTTGATCTGGTTACACACATAATCAGTAAAAACAAAAGTAATTTGAAAAACGGATTAATTTGTATAGTTATGAAGGTTCTTGGCGTTCGCGTTATCGTTATAATATTGTGTCGAATATGTAATTTTTTTATCAATTTTAATCTTATCTAGAAGTCAGAGGTAACAACTGAAATAATGTTGTTCAACCTGAGGGAAATACAAATTAAAACAGCCAATAGGTACCACGATGTAATAATTATATTATTTATTTATTTAATTTATTTATTCATCTTTGGGCATCTCTTCATCATCACGTCATCATCATCATCTTCGTGATCTTTCATCTTTTTTTTTTTTATTTTTTTTTATTTATCTTCTTAATTAGTCTCTCAGTTCAATTTCCCCCGATGGATTGCGGCGCTGATAGGTATCTCAACATATACCAGCCGGCTTAGCATGACCACCGAAGAAACGGGTTTTGTCGACAGAAGAATCGACAAAATGACAGATTGTAGCAAGGTTTCATGTCAAATTGTATGGAAAAATCTTTGTCTATTCTTGGTAGAATAGAGATAGATTCGCCATGCTACGGGGGCTGGTGTAGGCAGTAAAAAAATAAATGACAGCCCATAAACTGGGGTTCGATCCTCGCACGCAACAAATATTTGTATGACCTACAGATAGTTGTTTCGGGTATTTGTGTATGTGGGTTTAAATGTTTGTGAACGCACCCACGATGCAGGAGAAATTAATGGTGTGGGACAAAGTTTAAAAAAAAACTGAAAATCTCCCATCACTCACCTAGGTAGATTTCCAAAAAAAACGTAAACAATAAATGAAGACGATACAGTGCTTCGGAAAGTCGCGCGACGTCACAGTTTGGTACAATTTTACCAGAAAGTGACGTCACCAGCCCCCACTCACGATCTTTGACACGTTTTATTTTTGCCTATTTTATTAATTTGATAAAACAAAAAACACGTATCCAATATTTTCATTTATATTTTCTAGGGGCGAGTCAGTGCGTGCGCAAGAAGAAGGAGATCAAGCAAGCCCGCGCCGCGCTCATACAACATCTACAGGAACAACACTGTGTCGAGACACTCTGCGACTTTGTGTCGCCGCTTAACCCCAGTTTTGTGTGCAAGAGGATCAAGTAAGTGCTAATGAAATACGTTTACATTGAAGGTATGCTGGGAAGTAAATTTTTGTGACGAGGTTTAGAGTCGAGTGAATTATAGACAGTAATGATCAGCGACCTTCAACATAGCCAGCCTTGATTGCATACGTTGTGACCTAGTATTCAAAAAATCCATAAATCATATTGTCAATTATTGTGAGATCGTATAAAAGATTATGTCTAAAAAGTAGACACATAAATAGAGATTTTAATATGTTACAAGTCAACGCTTCGCCATTGCGAGCAGAAATAGTTTGCGACAGAACAAATTGTTTTACTTTAGTTACCGATACGCTGACATTTTTGTCATTACTATTTAGACATTTCTAAAACTTATTTTAAACTGTATAATTAGACTAAACTCAATGTCTCAGAAACAACAAACACTAATTGGCAAAACAGTGTAATAATATATGCAGTGGTGTATCTTCTTAAAAAGCAATGTCAACAATCACTATCCAATGCCCTAGTGGCTGATCGTGGTATGAACATTATCCGCCTTATTAATAAAAATAGTTAAACTTACGCTTGGTTTATCTCGCATGCCGTCACTTTCTTTTGAATATTTTTGAAGTGAGACGGCATGCGAGATAAACCAAGCGTAAGTTAAACCAGGTTTAACTATTTTTATTAATAAGGCGATAAGTTTAAAACTTATGCTTAACTTACCTGCATGTAACCCATGTATCACAAATAAACGATTTGACTCAATTTAAAACAGCTATTCAATGTAAAAAAAATTCGCTCTTCTCACCTACACACTCTCTATTACCTTTTCATTACTAAAGTCCCAAATCTCAGGCCAGACGACTGCCGCGTAATGGACAGTAAGATGCGACCGCTACAGCTTCGGTTCGAGAACGCGGACCCCTCGGGGGCCGACATCAGCATCATACTGAAGATTGGTGATGATCTGCGACAGGACATGTTCACACTGCAGATGTTACGTATCATGGATAGGTTGTGGAAGAACCATGGATATGATTTTAGGTAAGTTTGTGTTTACGCAAGTCTTTGTTACTCACGTTAGTACAACAACCACTCGAAAAGCTGTTTTTAATACAGTTGCTCAAAAAGTGGCGTATTGCAGGGACGTATAGCGTTCGGGATGTGGGCTATTACGTACTCGTGCTTTTTCTTTACCTTTCCCGAACTCGTGCGTTTTCTTTCCCAACTGTCAAAATAATGTCCATTAAAAAAAAACCAACCACGAAGTATTTACTAAATAAAATCATAGAAGTTTTTATGATTCATGCAAATATTTCTAAAGAAGCTACTAATTTGTTTCAATATCAGAAATAATGAAACTCATTAAATTTCATTTTTATTTCCTAACAATAAAAAAAATCTACTGAAGACTTGGCTGTATGGGCATAGTTACCTTTGCCTACCCAGAATGGGTGAAGAAAACGGTTGGCGCCATTTTCCAAAAATTAATGTTCTTTGCGAGTTTAATTACGGTTTTATTATTTTATTAAATTGCTTCATTTTTTCGCAACTGTATTAAAAATAGTTGTTCAGTACACGTGCGGAACCGTCATTGCAACTTGTTCCGACTGTCAACACTCGCCGTCGGCTGTGCCTCGGCTCGGCTAGACATTTGTCGGAACTCGTTGCAATGACAGGCTTTCCGCACTTATAATGAAATATACTATTTGCTAATTCGGATCCCGCAATATTTGGATCTATTGAATATGGTAGTTGACTGAATAAAAAAAATATGATTCTGTTAAGTCTGTCGGTAAGATTATCGGAAAATATTGGATACGTGTTTTTTGTTTCATCAAATTAATAATAATTGACGAAGATAAAACAAGTCAAAGATCATGAGTGGGGTTTTGACGTCACTTTCTGGTAAAAAACGTACAGATACCGGCACGGTTCTTGAGCGCTTGGTGGAAGAGTAGGGATCGCTGTGCGCATCGTACACTTATTGACAAATAAAACGCACACCCGTTTATTATTTATTCGTCGTGAGGTAAGTGCAGCAGGAGTAAAGAACAAATCCCGAGTGACGGCTATGACGCGATGCGCTACGGGCCAATCACTGCACTTTCCCCGCCCCGCGTCTCACTTCATACCACCAAAGGGACCCAATAACTCACTTTTGCGCAGGTGAACGTCAGCGCTCAAGAACCGTGCCGGTATCTGTAACAAACAATGACGTCACACGACTTTTCAAACCACTGTATCGTCTTAATTTTTTGTCTATAAAAAATGTGTCCAATATTTTTTGGAAATCTGTCTGACGTGTAATGAGATTTTGTAGTCAACTTTTTCATTCTATCAACGCTGCATGTTTACCTTCACCGTTTTGAGAGCAGCGGTGATGAAATAAATTACACAAAGTAATGCGCCTGCCTGGGTTCGAAACCACGACCGTTCGTTCGTAAGTCGGGGCCGCCACCACTGGCCTGGACCTTTCGAAAAATAAGGACCTCTAAAGTATAAAATGCCGTACGACGTATCGCCCATATAAATGTCATCCAAAACAAACATATACTTATATCCTGTTATCCTCCCCCCAGAATGAACCCCTACAACTGTATCTCGATGGAGTACGCAGTAGGTATGATAGAGGTGGTAGAGGACGCACAGACAGTGGCGTACATACAGAAACAAAGCGCTCTCTTCAACGCAGCCTCCACCATCTACAAGTCTACGTTATTGCGTGAGTATTGTATTTGTTCCTTACTTTTTTTTTTTTTATATTTTTGGTTGTTTTTGACGTGATAACGTCTTATAATTCGATGGCCGGCTGCACTAACGAAAAAAGATGACGTCATGAGTCGTTACCTCGCTCTGAGGCGTTACCTCGCTCTGAGGCGTTACCTCGCTCTGAGGCGTTACCTCGCTCTGAGGTGTTACCTCGCTCTGAGGCGTTCCATAGCAACGGCGTGTTAATTGTTTGTTTATAGCAATGTAAGTGCTGTATTTTCTTATGACGTTGTCACGTTCAAGTATCGCCAGTAAACCGACTTTACAGACAACCGATTTTTACTTATCATACGATTTTGTAGGGAAACTAGCTGATGCCCGCGACTTCATTCTCGTGGAAATTTTGATGCGTGACTAAAAAAAGTTTTGGGGTGGACCACACTTACACTTAGGGGTACGACCTATTCTCATACCTACTGAATGAATATACACACAAAATTTCATAAAAATTGGTCAAGCCGTTTCCGAGGAACGGCAACTACATTGTGACACGAGAATTTTATATACATAGAAGGAGAAAATATAAACAGTATTTTGATCGATCGTATCGCTGTTTTTACTGACAGTTAAATATTGAGGTCAAAAGTCATATACCAGCACCGAAGAGTGCGGTCGACGACCCTGCGCCCTGCCACACCGAAATATTGGAACTATACTGCGATTCAATCCTTTCTCTGATTATGATACAGGTCGCTAATGCTCTCGGCTACCACGCGTACTTCCTGTTCAATCGTCATATCGTATGAATGTTAAACGATATACATTTATAACTTTGCATAAATACACTTCAGAAAAGAATGATAAACCGTAACTTTTGGATCCAACCTAAATACTTTATTCCCAAACACAGAATGGCTACGAAGAAACACAGAGAACAACGAGTCAGCGTTCAACAAGGCGGTGGATGAGTTCACAATGAGCTGCGCCGGGTACTGCGTCGCGACATACGTGTTGGGGATCGCGGACAGGCATCCGGACAATATTATGGTTAAGACTAGTGGCCAGGTGAGATACTCCTATAATATACCCATATTTTTTAACAGGCCATATGGAACAGGCTATACGGACCTTGTAGAAACTCATACCTATTATTGGAATCAAATATAACAGCTCACAACTTAGGACCCAGTAATATTAATGACAATAATATCCGTGGTGCTAGGCAACTGGGCTTATCCCAGTTGTATACGTCCCTGTGTGCCTATTGGCCTTGTTCTGTTCTGTCTCCTGCTGATATGGAGGGAAGTGGAGGCCATATGGATATTTAACCTGGAAGAATACTATTGATAAATCTATCATTTTGTAAGCCTATAATTAACAGGTGTGACATTAAGATCGAATATGTTACCCCTAGTCTCGCCCCTATTATTAAATCTTAATATTTTATTACACATAGCCCTACATGGGCACTTACGCTTAGAAAAGGTGCTCTTAAACATAATTGGCGGAATGTGAGTGGTTATTAGGTACACCTTTGTCTAACCCTTCGGAGTTCACAGGCGTGATTTTATGTTGCGATAGTTTACATTACTGTCAAATAAATCAATAAATAAGTGGCCCAAACTTCGAGCTTACAAAAGTTTTTATCACTGCTCAGAGACTGAACTCGTAAATTCCACTATTAGCAGATGCTAGACAACGAGGCAACCATACAATAGGGTAGTTCACCAAAAAAACCTAATTAGTCCGTCAGATAGATTTCCAAAAAATATTGAACACGTATATTATCTTTTTTCACGTAAACAAAAAATGAAGACGATACATAGCTTCGAAAAGTCGTGAAACGTCACAGGTCAACGTCAAACGTCACGCCATTTTTACCAGACTATGACGTCAAAAGCCCCCTCTCCATGGTCTTTGACAAGCTTTATTTTCGTCAATTTTTATTGATTTGATAAAACAAAAAACACGTATCCAATATTTTTCGATAATCTAACTGACGGACTAAACATAATCATATTTTTTTTAGTCAGTCAACTACCCTATAAGACTTATGTCACTCACATTTCTTCAAGCTGAGGCGACCATACTGACTACAAAATACAAACAAACTTACCATTTATATCTAACCAACATCTTTATTCCCCCTACAGCTATTCCACATAGACTTCGGTCACTTCCTAGGCCACTTCAAGCAATGGTACGGGTTCAAGCGAGAGAGGGCGCCCTTCGTGTTGACTCACGACTTTATACATGTCATCAATAAGGGACAGAAGGGCTCGGGCGACAACCTGCCTATCGATTTCAAGATATTTAGGGAGCATTGTGAAACGGTGAGTGAAATTTTATGATTGACTATCTTTTGCCAGCGGCTTCGCCCGCGTGAAAAAAACCGACTTTCCATACAAACTTTCATCCCCTATTTAACTCCCTTAGGGATTGAATTTCGAAAAATCCTTCCTTATTCCTTGTCTACGTTATAAAGGGAACCTCTGTGCAAAATTTCAGCTTTCTAGGTCCAAGGGTTTGGGCTGGGCGTTGATGAGTCAGTCAGTCAGGACTTCTCTTTTTATTGTTTTTACTGTTTTGATCCCCAGGTTGTTTATGCTTGCTTTGTAATGACGTGAGATAACCCAGATCAAATGAATAAAAGTGTAGTTTTGTGAAGTGTTTTTGTGCAGACAAAATACACATTTATACAGCAAAAATAATATAAAATACCATTAGAAATTAATAAAAATCTCAATAATGCAATAGGGGATCGGACAAAAAAAAACTAATTAGTCCGTCAGATAGATTTCCAAAAATTATTGGACACGTATTTTTTCTTTTTTCTCGTAAACTTAAAATAAAGACGATACAGTGCTTCGAAAACTCGTGTGACGTCATATGATAGTACATTTTGACGACACGAGTGACGTTTCAAGCCCCACTCCAAGATCTTTGACGCGTTTTATCTTCGTAATTTTTTATTGATTTGATAAAACAAAAAACACGTATTCAATATTTTTCGATAATCTAACTTACGGACTAAACAGAATCATATTATTTTGACCCAGTCCGATCCCCTATTCAAAAAGTATGAAACTCCTTAAACATCTTTAACCCATTGACTGCCACGGTCAAGTAAGACGACAAGCCAAAAAGTACCTTACGTCGACAGACTTAGGGCACTTTTTTGCTTGTTCGGCTTGTCGTCTATACGTGACTGTGGCGCTAAAAAGGTTAAAAAAAGTAACATAAGCATTTTTTAATAAGCTAATAGAGTCATATAAATGTTTGGGGAGACGAAGGCCCAAGATAATGTAGATTTATTGTGTGAGTGATGAAAGAAAAATAGTAGTTTATGCGACTGTGCATAATGAAGGGCATTACAACACAAGTGTGGGTTTAAGAAACGAGCCGAAGGCGAGTTTCTTAATAGTATGTATAGTTGCATACACTAATTTATCTACCCGAATATCATAAGGGCTCTATGATGGGTTCAGGAACCATAGGGAAATGACCAGCATTGTTACCAGGTAATGCAATAAAAAATAAACAGGTTATTAGTTGCATTCGTCGCTGCATTTACGATATCTGGCGGAGTGTTCATGTTAATTTCTGAGTCACTATCACTCATTTTCGACAGAAATAAAGAATTAACAGAAAATTTGTCTACTCAATGAAAGGGAATAAAAAGCTAACGAACAAATGACAGCTCGAAATGGCGGCGTTTCGGATATCTGTCATTTTTTTTAAATCATAGGCAAACAAACAAAGTCACTATTCTTGTGTCACTCGAGATCAAAATGTCGTGCGATTTATAATGATTAAAATCATACTGAATTGGGGTTTCGTATCGATAGGTATCTGTACAGATACGTGCGCGCGGAACTAGTTGGCCGCGCCTTAGGCATGTTTTTGTTTTTTATTTGTATTCTTTTCAATAAATTGAACAAATTATTGTTCACGATATCTCGAGATTGGTCATCACTGTCTAATTATAGTCTCCTGTGCATTGCGAGCTGTAGGCAACCTAACCTAAGGCGCGGCCAACTAGTTCCGCGCGCACTATAGAATAGCACACTCACTTGAATTTGACACCTGTTCCAAATTTAAAACTCATAACCTACTGTTTTCAGTAGGTTATGAGCTCATTACAGTTCTGTTAATTTCTGCTGGTTGGTAATGCTGGTCATTGCCTATGGTTTTTGAACGCATTAGAGAGGGTTTATGATATTTAGGTAGATAAAAGACTTAATGATAGCGTGACAAGAGAATAAAAGTAAAACAAAGTTGTAACGCCGTCTTCAAATAAGATAGGACAGTGGAAGGGATTGCTATAAACAAAAAACACTCTTTATAATTTCCAGATCAAACAGCCAAATAAAACTCATTTTTTTAATGATATCACAATCTTCTTTTTATAACCGACCGCATTGACAACAAAACATCTTTCCCAGTTTTACAACAAAAACAAATAATTAACAATACATATTTTTCACAGGCGTTCAAAATCCTCCGTAAGCACGGGCACCTAATTCTGTCACTATTCTCAATGATGATCTCGACGGGTCTGCCTGAGCTGAGCTCAGAGAAGGACCTGCAATATCTACGTGAAACTTTGGTGAGTATTTCAGATTGCCTTCTTCAACCATACATAAACTCACGCCTTTTTCACATGCGGTTTCTGAAACACAGAACGCCACTTGTTACGATCCTTTTTCTTGGGTTGCGAAATCCTCAAATCCACCTTGGGGACTCCTTTCGCTTTGGGCGGAGCGGATGGGACTGTCGGACTTGTACTGACTAAAAACCACCCATGTTCCTTCTTAGCACTTTGTGTCTGGGCCAGCCGTAGATATCCAAATCTGTCTCTTTTTTGGGACCCCAGTATGAGTTCCAGTTATAGAGGTTTCTCACTTATCCAGGTCCCATTTAACCAAGTTTCACTGTAGTAAAGTAAAGTAAATTTTGACCTTCGAAAAGTGTTGATTATCAGCCTAGTTTGAATAAATGAATTTTGATTTTGATTTTGGTATCTCTTTCGAACAACCCGCTGCCCCAGCAGGACCTGTTGCGATCCTTACATACCTCTGCCTTCTTCATGGTCTTACCAAAAGGAACAATTACTATTGGAGCTCTACACCGCACGTCTTAACGAGAGAAGCTGCAGAATCTATGTCTGGCTCATTGTTTATAAGTTTCATTGATACTTACCACATAATATTTTTTCAAATAAAAGTTTTATAAGCCCCTGGCAAATTGTTAGATTAAAGGGTTCGATTCCCGGGTCGGCTAAAAACTGTTATTGAGTTTTTCCATCAGGAATATCTCTGAAGTAGCCACGGAGGATTTGTGCCCAGGACTTAAAACATCTGGCGAAATGTAGGTGTACTATTAGGTACACCCCTGCCTAACCCTTCGTAGATTACTGGCATGAAGTTATGTTATGTCTTACACTCTGCAATGGTCTACACTCTGCGGTGGTCGTAGCTTCAATTCCCACGGGAAGATTGCTTTGTAACGTTGATTAGGACATTGCAGGCTTGAGTCACCTCATGGTCTGATAAAAAAGATGATTCCGTGCTTCGGAAGGCACGTACAAACCGGTGGTCACGGCCGCCAAACGGCGGTCGTTTTGAGGCGGCTTAGAAACTCTGACACTAGGATGTGTGGGGTAGTTAGACCTTACTGCCCACACGATAACAAGAGACATATCGCATTCCATTAGCATAGCCCTTCTGTTCAATCTCTAATTTGAAAGTTTCATCATAGGTAATGGACCTATCAGAGGAAAAAGCAATGGAGCACTTCAGACAGAAGTTCAACGAGGCAATGAAGAACAGATGGACGACATCGTTCAACTGGGCCATCCACAACATCGACAAGAACAACTGACAGTGACCCGCGAGCCGACGGCTCCCGCCATCACACACCACACTCTAACAAACATGGCCGACTAACCGGGATAAAGAGGTTCTATTTATAAATATAAACACACACTTTTACCACACACAATGATTCCACCGTACATGTAAAGTTACTACTCGCCTAATTGTATATAAAACACGGTGAAATTAATTCAAAACGTGGTAAAAATGTGTAAAGGAAATATGTCGCTGATTAATATTAAGCGATAAAATACATCATGTAAGGTCCAGTTTACAGTGGACGTAAGTTGCAATGCTTATAATTGCTTCATCATAAAAACTGCGATAAAATATGAGTTAATTGAAAACTAATCATTTTGGCATTTTAATCAGTTCATATTTACCATTCATTAGTATACATTTTTCGAGGTTTTTAATGGACAGATTGTGCTATCAATCTTAATAATAATGGAACAGTTTTTAATTACTATAGCCGTTAGAGGAGAATTAGTCATGCCTTATAAATGAAGTAATATTCGAAATTGTTGTACAACTTTTACACCATGAAACAATAGTAGGTAATAATTTAGCGATGTATTAGCTTATGAATTAGCGGAATCATTTTACAGCGCTGTGGCAAATAAAATGTTGGTCAATTATCGAGATCATTGTTGTTGTGACGAAACCGTAGTCGATATTTCGAATAGATAGGGCGAGTGATACAATTAATGAAATTAATGGGCATTTGTCATACAGAATTTCCATGAAAGTACAGATAGCGCGCGAGTTGAATGCAGTCGGGGTCTGAGGTAAAGAGCGGGAGCAGTGTAGTGCTGTGCTATTCACACTAGTGTAATGCGGTAGTGCTGTCACAGCACTACCGCATTCCTAAGCTCTGCATTCAACTCGCGCGCTATCTGTACGTCCATAGTCTTTATTCAATTCTGATACGAGAATTATAGTTTTGTTCAAACTTTATGGCGGCTCGGAAGTAAGCTAATTGACGATCTGCAAATTATACAGTCATAACGATGGGTCCTCAGCGTCCCGTAGATACTTACGATTGTGTTTTGCACACCTTTTCTTTAGAATTTTGGATGTTCCCTGACACTATGAAGTTAGTACCGTTATACCTGTGCAAACCGTCACTCGTGGCTAACTTCCGAGCCGTCATAAAGTTTGAACAGAACTAAATTCTGTTTAAAAAGGAGACTTTTCGTACGTTTAGAGATAGTGGTTATCACTCGCCCCCCACTGCATTTTTTACTTGAATGAACTGATACACTAACGGAATAATCCCGTTCACATAGATTAAAGTTACATATTTATGCAAGTATAGGTACTTGATATTTTACCCAGACATGTGAATACATTTCTAATTAATTAGATCGCTAGACTGGAATTTATCAAATTATAAAACGGTTGTAAGATGAATTTGGAAATGTGTGACGGAAATATGTTTGCTCTATCTATATCTAGGTACTTAAAAAGATACTATGAATTAACAATTGTGTTTTATATCGAAAACTTTAGAAATTCCCTGTTGAAATACAATCCAAGCCAAAGAATTTAAATCTAGTAAAGATAAACAAGAATTTTCTGCGTAAAACTGTTGTTTATTATATTTATCTACTAAATGAATTCTAATATACTAGTCAATCTATTCTATTATTATAATATCACTGTCGCCATATTGTTTTCATACAAAACACTGGCATGGATTGTATTGAGAAAAGGTTATCGCAGAAAAATTCAGTATTTTTGTTATTTTGTAACTAAATGCTCTTAA
The DNA here is from genome assembly GCA_949316265.1 of Diarsia mendica. Lineage (NCBI taxonomy): Eukaryota > Metazoa > Arthropoda > Insecta > Lepidoptera > Noctuidae > Diarsia > Diarsia mendica. The sequence goes on from OX438897.1 coordinate 4,616,365, forward strand.
AATTTGTGAACGGGATGAGGTTGTTCAAGACTGAAAATTGTTACTGAGAAGTTGTGTACAATCGTCATTAGCTAATATACTTACGATATAAGACACTATGTTCTAATGTCAAGATGAAATCTACCAATATTAGGCCACATACAGTTTGGCAAAAAATAACGCGTTGTCAGCGACTTTCTGGCAACACCGACAGTGACAAGCCAATGACATTGCCACGTTTGACAGAATAAGTGGTATTGCCAGGTAGGAAATATAAAGTTCCGAGTTTCGCCACCAAACAAACTCTTTTGTCGGGCTGTAAGATTGCCATTGTTACTTACCTGATGTTTGTAAACTTATATGAAACTATACAAGATCTAATTATTGTTTAGATATCGATACTCATAAGATCGGTAGTGTCGCTAGCTAAATTATATTACCCTGTATTGATGTGAAAATGCACCAATTTGCTGTCGACCAATCAAGCATTATCTTGGTGTTGTACTACATTAAACATTTCGTCTCGATATATTCGACCTCAGCGCTCTAAGTATAGAAAAGTCACTATTTAAATTATTAGCTTCGAAAAAATTATAGAATTCTTAAACGCATCGCTATAATGTCGTATTGTTGCGGCCCAGACATTCCGATGTCGCGCATTAGTGATGAAATATTGCAACGACTTATAGTTTTTTAATGAACTCATCATCATTACCCACGATTTTTTTAATCGTTATGAATTTTCGAAATGTCAAAATTGTTGCAGTTTTTAGTGACGTCACGTTTAGGGCCTTCGGACGGTAGTAAGGAATGCGGCGGCAGATTTGGCTGTGATATCGCGCTGCGTGTGCGCATTTAGTTGAAGGACTTGCTTATAAGATGTTTAGTTTGGACTTTTGAGGTAATAATGAACAGTCGTCACTGAACAACTGATTATATTCGATAAATTAAGTCTTATAAGTCTATGATAACTTATTAATTGAATTGTAAAGCAATTTCGTAGATACAAATATCTGCCTTATTTGGCAATCATGATTTAATTTTGTAATATAAATAATTCTTGGTTGGACTAGCATGATATTTTGTCTCCTTCAAGAGGATAAAAAGACGGGTTTTTACCTATCTATCTAAAATATACGGTATAGATGTTAAAATTTAGTTTTGTTAGGTGTTAGAGTTTGGATCAAAATTTTAATTTTACTCTTTAGATTAAGGATTGCGTATACTAGTTAATGGTAACAAGGGTGTTTGTTGAGAGGAGAAAGAGATGATGGGGACGGCCGCCGCACTCCTGAAACCTGATGAAATATAGTAACTAATAGACACTTTTATAATGCACGAAAATATAACATAGGTACACAAGGGAGGAAAAGCAATAATAATACAACAATTGAATAAGTTAAAAGTAACAAAAACATGCAAGGGTTCATTTAGCGGTTTTAGGGTAAAATATCGTGCATTTTAAAAGTGAACCTCCTTACATAATATTAGGCGAATTGCTCTCATTTTTAAGCGTAGATGTAATTAGTGAAAACATAATTTTTGCACGTTTCTTTCGAGTCCCTCGCGATTTTACAGCGACGAAATTCTTTCATCGATTTATATATTCGATTATCAAAATTACGATCCGATTTATTCGAAAATGAATCATAACGCTACTGGGATATAATTTAAATTATAGGGTTAGCAGTATTATTATTGTCATATATGTTCGTAATCAAAGTAAACACTCGCTTTTAAGTTTTTGTATAACTTCGCGCTACCTCAAGCTGTCGTGTATTCATCAAAAACGATTTATTTGCCCCATTTTGAAAACCAAGTAAATAACGAAAAATGCTAGTAATTTTACGGAACAAATATATGTTTGAATCGTCGAAAACTCTTATTAACCATGTAGAATAAAATGTTGCACTCGTTGAATTAATAGTAAAAATATACACGACCTAAAGTCGATTGATATGAATTTTATTATAACAAAAATGCCTTATCATTATAGTTTAGAGTTAAGTTATTGCTACACGGCAGTTGTGAACGATTTAGGTGAAATAGGGGATCGGACAAAAAAAAACTAATTAGTCCGTCAGATAGGGTTCCAAAAATTATTGGACACGTATTTTTTCTTTTTTCACGTAAACTTAAAATGCAGACGATACACTGCTTCGAAAACTCGTGTGACGTCATATGATAGTACATTTTGACGACACAAGTTACGTTTCAAGCCCCACTCCAAGATCTTTGACGCGTTTTATCTTCGTCATTTTTTATTGATTTGATAAAACAAAAAATACGTATTCAATATTTTTCGATAATCTAACTTACGGACTAAACAGAATCATATTATTTTGACCCAGTCCGATCCCCTATTGTATAGTGTTGTATTGCCTATATACGAGTAATTCATTACCCTGGACTTGTACTCTGAATCATAGACATTTAGTTTTCTAACAGTAAACTCAATGCATCATTCGATAAAGATTTTGATTACAAATGGTCACTCAAAAATCGACTTTAACTACACTGTTCTAAAGCTGATAATTGAATAACTCCAACTTTAAGATTCTGAATTCAAGTACACATAGCTCTCACTGCAATTACGCTGCAATTTAGACAATGGCCGATCATTAGTTGATAATTTTACTGTCAAATTATATCGTTAAAGCAATAGTAGTTTATGCGACTGTGCATAATGAAGGGCATTACAACACAAGTGTGGGTTTAAGAAACGAGCCGAAGGCGAGTTTCTTAATAGCATCACACGAGTGTTGTAATGCCTAATTATGTATAGTTGCATACACTAATTTATCTACCCGAATATCATAAGGGCTCTATGATGGGCTCAGGAACCATAGGGAAATGACCAGCATTGTTACCAGTGTAATGCAATAAAAAATAAACAGGTTATTAGTTGCATTCGTCGCTGCATTTACGATATCTGGCGGAGTGTTCATGTTAATTTCTGAGTCACTATCACTCATTTTCGACAGAAATAAAGAACTTATCAGAAAATTTGTCTACTCAATGAAAGGGAATAAAAAGCTAACGAACAAATGACAGCTCGAAATGGCGGCGTTTCGGATATCTGTCATTTTTTTTAAATCATAGGCAAACGAACAAAGTCACTATTCTTGTGTCACTCGAGATCAAAATGTCGTGCGATTTATAATTAAAATCATACTGAATTGGGGTTTCGTATCGATAGGTATCTGTTTTAATGTAGATACTAGAATAGCACACTCACTTGAATTTGACACCTGTTCCAAATTTAAACCTCATAACCTACTGAAAACAGTAGGTTATGAGCTTATTACAGTTCTGTTAATTTCTGCTGGTTGGTAATGCTGGTCATTGCCTATGGTTTTTGAACGCATTAGAGAGGGTTTATGATATTTGGGTAGATAAAGTATTTTGCGCCGATCTCGTAATATTATTAATTAACAGTTGTATCGTTCGGCTAGGTCAAGTTCTAGATTGCATTGCTAATATGAAGGTGATATACATTGAATATTCGCTTAAGTAATCTGTATTTATACCTTAAAAAAATAAAAACTTTTTAACAAAAAATAAAACCGACTTCAAAAAAAAAGTCAAAAATAAATCAGTTTCTGAAGTCGGTGACTTTTGTTTGTTTGATTTCATTTTTTTGTCACCGACTTCAGAAACTGATTTATTTTTGACTTTTTTTTTGAAGTCGGTTTTATTTTTTGTTAAAAAATTTTTATTTTTCACTTTTTAGTGGTTCACATGTTCATGGGTCGTGATGTGGACAATGTAGTATTTTTTTGAGTTTTGTTGATTTTTCAAAAACCGCTTGTCCGATTTTGATAAAAAAATCATTTGGGAAGTATACCCTTTCCAATAAAAAATAGTATATTTCATTATAAGTGCGGAAAGCCTGTCATTGCAAAGAGTTCCGACTAATGTCTAACCGAGCCGAGGCACAGCCGACGGCGAGGGTTGACAGTCGGAACAAGTTGCAATGACGGTTCCGCACGTGTACTGAACAACTATTTTTAATACAGTTGCGAAAAAATGAAGCAATTTAATAAAAATATAAAACCGTACATAAACTGTCAAAGAACATTTTGGGAAAATGGCGCCTACCGTAAAAGAATATAAGCAGAGATTTTTTTTTGTTTTCTTTACCCATTCTGGGTAGGCAAAGGGAACTATGCCCATACAGCCAAGTCTTCAGTAGTTTTTTTTTATTGATATGAAATAAAAATGAAATTTAATGAGATGAAATGGAATGAAACCTTTAACTCATTGAATCAAATAATTAAATCTGATATGTATTGAAACAAATTAGTAGCTTTTTTAGAAATATTTGCATGAATCATAAAAACTTCTATGATTTTATTTAGTAAATACTTTGTGGTTGGTTTTTTTTTAATGGACATTATTTTGACAGTTGGGAAAGAGAACGCACGAGTTCGGGAAAGTTAAAGAAAAAGCACGAGTACGTAATAGCCCACATCCCGAACGCTATACGTCCCTGCAATACGCCACTTTTTGAGCAACTGTATGAAAATAGTACATTATGGTATAAGTGTGTAATGTTGGTGATTACCGCCGAGGCGCCATTGAGACCCGAGCCGTCAGGTGAGGGTCTTAAGATAGCCGAGGACGGTAATCATCAATACACACGTGTATCATACGACGTTTTTCAACACACTTGTGAAGAAAATAATACTAAAAAGTCATCTTCAACAGTTATAGCAAGTTCTGTATTTTTTTTCACAATAGCGGGAAAAAAATATCGATCTACAGTTCGACCAACTTATCTGTGCAGGCGGGAAAACACGGAACTAAAATAAATGTACTAAGTTTGACGTAGCGATGCATTTTTCTTGACCAGTGGCGCCACCATGAAATTCAAACTTAAAATGGTCATACTGTAACAATGACGGTCGATCATAGACTAAAAGAATGAGGTTTATTTATTTTAAAAAAAAGTTATATTTATAATATTACAAGTTATATTATTTGAGTGAAAGTTTCATTTATTGCAAACGTACAAGTTAAAGTTGGTTAAAGTTTTCTATTTAAATTCAAAGTTGCATGAAATGAGCAAGCACTAGGTACATTAATTTATTTTTACTATTGAACACGATCTTTCTTGTATCGAAACTTTTTTAAGAACATAGCAACTCAAAACTCAACCAATAAAATTAAAAAAAAAAAACGGTATTACCCGGTTAAATTGAAAATGCTCTGTTTACTCGCATATAATTTGCAGTAAGGTACTAACTTAACTTTGTAGTGATAATTCTATTATGCACTAGTGTATAATATTATTATGCACGTGTTAGTTATAGTTCGGTTTATGGCCCTAAGAACGATGTGATAAGGCTCACTTTACGAACCAGTGTGTTGAAAAGAATTTTTCAAATCGGTTAGCAAGTGACGGAGTTATGCCCGAACAACAACAAACTTAGAAAAAAAAAACAAACAAATATCCGAATTGAGAACCTCCTTCTTTTTTTAAAATAAGATTCCGATGAATTAATAACCTCTTCCTTTTTGAAGTCGGGAAACGCCGAGACACAAGATGAATTACAAAAAAAAATATATAATCTCCTGAAGGATTTCCTTTCAATCTCCAGCATTAATTATGATCATTATTATCAATGATATTATAAATAAAAAGAGGTAGAGATCGCATTAGCACGCACAAATTGTTGAGGACAAACTACGGCAATTGGTGCAGTTTAGTAACTAGCTATCTCTTTTTATCTTAAACGTTCCGTATTATCTATCCCTGTCGTAGAACGCAACGATATCTAAACGCCATTCAGTATGAACATGGCGTATCTTTCTTTATAATATCATTGATTATTATCCATTTTATTTTTCTTTACGTGTAAATGAACTTGTGTAAGACCAGTATGTACCTGCACAGCTCAAAATTTGCTTCGTTTAAATCTTGAAAGGTGCCAGTGATTATACAGTTTTATATCCATGAAATATGCTTTCGTAAGCGAATGTTCAATGTTGTTTAGTTACTGTCATACAGTTAATGCATACCAGTTATCTTCGATTAGTATATATATATGATCCCGACCGATTTCGGCCCCAGCGACTTGGATCTGCCTATTAAGAGCATCGCTGGTGTGCTCCCTGGTGACTGACAGCCAATTTTTGCCGTGAAAGTGCGTTCACATTCACTGCAAGTCAGCACCCCTCCGACGTAATTGTATTGGATGGCCGCGGGTGGTCGGGCCTTAAGCTCGATTACACGTAGTCTTAACGGTTAGTCCACTGATAAGTCATTTTATAAATAGTAGGACACGGATCAAGGATTATTATAAGCTCTTCTTAAACCATTGGTGCATTCAGTCTTATCGTAAAACGTTTCATTTCGTGTCATGATAAATAGTCACACTGGTGTGACTACGGATCAGGTTAAATTATCCGTAGTCATACCAGTGTGACTACGGATCAGCCCTAGTCACACCAGTGTGACTACGGATAATTTAACCTGATCCGTAATCACACTGGTGTGGTAGTTTAGTGTGACTATGGGTCGGTCACTCTTAAGGCGCGGGCCCACCGCGGCGCATGCTGTGCACGGGCACGCGGCGCATTTTAGCTGCGTGTATTAATTTGTTTGGCAACGTGGGTCAACGTTTCCACTGGAATACACGTATATGACCAACGACTATGTATAGCGTGGCACTGGCACAGCGCACGGAGAGGCTACGATATAACACAATAAGCGATTGTACATCGATAAGCGAGCTGTGCATAGTCGTGGGTCATATGCGTGTACTTCAGTGGAAACGTAGACCCACGTCGACAGCGTTGAGCTATGTAACCGCCTATTCGAGCAAGCCACGCATGTATCAATGACGTCAATTCATGCGTAGCCTCTCCGCGGGTTGCAGTGGACACAACCACATACATTTTCTTACAAAGCGAAGCATACTACACGTGCGTAGCCTCTCCGTGCACCGCGGTGGGGCCGCGCCTTTATATCTAGGGATATTTATTTCGAATGTTACTAAATTCCAAAAAGCTTTTGGGTATATTTAAACACGTATTAGGATCAAGCATAAACTAGGCAAATACAGAAACATTTAATCATACTTAGTTTCAAATACAGTCTATTATATAACAGAAAAAAAGACAAAATACAGATCTAGTAACTTTACCTTAACTCGAATAATATGAGACATATCACAAATTAAGCCATGTAATAAATAATGATAGATAGCCAAGAAATTAAATATCTTTGTGCGGTCAAACGTTTTTGTCACAGTTTTTTTTATACGACAGGTTTATTGAAACAACCAATTATGTAATATAAATGTGGTTAAGTTGTCAATGTGTATTAAATCAACTTGAACATTTAGTTTAAATTATCTCTAAATCAAGACCGGAAGACGTTGAGTTGGAAGGCCTTCCACTAGGTGGACCGATGACCTGGTGACGGTTGAGGGGGTCCGTTGAAAACGAGATTCAAGTGACTGGTCAATGAAGCGACACTTTGGGGGAGACCTATATCCAGCAATGGACGTCTTCCGCCTGAAATGATGATGATGATCTCAAAATGAGATACAGAAGCAGTCACTACATATCTTCTGTGTGACGTTATCTTGATTTTGAGTGCGACAAATAGTGTTTTTATCGACCTGCGAATTTAATACTGTAGACAAAAACATTGGACCGTGAAAGGTCGATAACACCAAAATTTAAAACCTTTCCGGGGTCTTTGCATAAGGTACCGTTGCCCAGTGTAGGCATTTAGTATTCTACACAGATCTGTGTGCTTACTCTCGAATATAATTCCGATAGATCGACATTGGAATTGTCAGTCAAACGTCAGGCATTGGCTGGACTCACTCCGCCTTATTACAAAACGTAGTTAAACCTGGTTTAACTTAGACTTGGTTTATCTCGCATGACGTCTCACTTCAATAATATTCAAAAGAAAGTGACAGCATGCGAGATAAACCAGGTCTAAGTTAAACCAGGTTTAACTACGTTTTGTAATAAGGCGGACTGAGTCTAGCCAATCCCTGACGTTTAACTCAACCAACTGACGTTTGACCAATGTCGATCTATCGGAATTATATTCCAGAGTAAGCACCCAGGTTCATTTGGAGTGACGCGTGGAGTCTGGAACTTGAGCTGAATACCGCAGCTTTGTCACCAATCCTTCGGTTTGAGTTATTAGGTCAATATTCATGTCTGGTTGCAGTCACCACAAACTTTTCTTGATTCGTAGAAAGTTATTTTGTTATTGCGGACTTAAATATTTTAAGAGTAAAGACTCTATTATCTTCTACAAAAAAGAATATTGTGTTTATTTTGCATTCAAAACAGAGACACTTTAAAAATTACCACCAATTTCGGTTCATGTTTTGCATTTTTGATTATACAGGCTGTAAAAACTTTTCATCCACCGAAATTATAATTATTCCTTCCACTGAAGAAAAAAATAAGTCTTAAACGAAGTACATCTATAGTAGAATTTTTGTTTCCCACAACCAGTTTGCTGTAGCGAGGTTGCGGTAACCACAACCCATAGACAGATAGTGTCACTGTAATTATTCAGATCAAATATCTTGTGCTATGCGATATTGTATCGATTTCTGTGTCAATGGCTTATACATAGTACATATAATATTGGCGCCAACAGAGCTCAATAAACTCTGTAAATATTTAAATGTGTATTTCCTTCATTTTAGATTGAACTGCCCGGTTTTTGCTGAATTCGGGTACGACGGTACCCGAATTGAAATGATGCTTTTTAGCAATTTATGCGAAATGCGTAACAAACGTCTTTCACATTTATAATAAATACATATTAAGTAGGCGCCAATCGAGTTGATATTGAATACGATTTTCTATAAATAGACGTTTTAATATTTTCACTTTTAATTACGGAAATAGATCTAAAGGTAATGACGCGTGCAACTTATCACTGACGTCATTGCGTTGCAAATATAGGAACCTATAAGGTCGACGTATAAAATCTATTAGTGATCTAAAAAAATCTTTAACCAGCATGATTGCAGGAAATTCAAAATTAAACATGTTAATAGAAGGTAGTAAACGACGTCATTTTGATGGTAATCCGACAAAAAGCAAGTCTCAGTCAGGGTCCTAATAAGACTGCACGCGTCATCAATTAATTTATGTAAGTCAAAAAAATTAAGTTCAAAAATCTAAAACCCGACTACTAACAAAATCGCGGTCTTAAAAGTAGAAAACAAGAAAGTAATTCTTGTCTGATATTCTTCGTAGTCGCATGCCACTGATACCTGATGCTCCTTCATGGCGTTCTCATTGATACAGAAGTCAGCTGCTAATTGCCATTAGCAAGGTGGCATGCGACTACGAAGAATATCAGACAAGAATTACTTTCTTGTTTTCTACTTTTAAGACCGCGATTTTGTTAGTAGTCGGGTTTTAGATTTTTGAACTTAATTTTTTTATTTGAATTTTATTTTTGTGTGTACTTAAACTATAATATCATATAAATAAATAAAAAGAGAAGTCCTGACTGACTGACTGACTGACTCATCAACGCCCAGCCCAAACCCTTGGACCTCGAAAGCTGAAATTTTGCAAAATTTCAGCTAATTAATGTAGACAAGGAATAAGGAAGGATTTGTCGAAATTCAACCCATAAGGGAGTTAGATAGGGAATGAAAGTTTGTATGGAAAATCGTCATTTTCGCCGCTGGCAAAAGCTAGTTATACATATTTGTAATGTGCTCGCCAAGACCTTTCATTTGATACCAAACTTGCTACGATTATCTCAATTTAATATTTTTTGAGGTAAGTTTTTGACATTTAAATTCCGTCATAAAAATAATTTATAAAATTTATATAGCCTATGTCACCCGGGCTATTCTTACGAATCTATTGACACCTAATTTATTAAAATCCGTTCAGTAGTTTAGGCGCTACGGTGGAACATACATACATACATACATACATAGACTGCCAAAATCATTACCCTTCCTTTTGGCTTCGCCGTAGTCGGGTAAAAATAAAGTTACTGTTTAAAAGTCAATTTACGCATGTAAATGTTTAAAAAATGCGTAAACCGAAATAGTTATATTAACACACTAGATGGCTTTAGTATGCGTGAGGTGTCAGACTTAATTCAATACAGATACTTAACTCATAACAGATAATATATATGCCTTGAGATTCAGTCGTGAGTCTATTATTTGCCTTGAAAAACTCCAAAATCTAAGAACTTTACAATATTTTATTTGTGGCAACTGGTGGCAACGGTACCTATCAAAATGAACCATAATTATTACACTGCCAATAAATGAAAAGTAGACTGATCGCCTTCTCATATTAGTTAGCAATAAATGTATACAGTTACTATAGAATATAGATGGTACATATTTAGCTCAAACTCAGTTAATATATATCGCTAGATACACCACGACGTGTTGTTATTAAAATATATACAAGTTGGGGCGAGGGAAACTGTGTCAATGTATAAGGTCATCATTTCATAGGATATTGTTGCAATATTGTAACAAAAAAAATGCATCTTTAAATCATGGGATACGTTAGACAAAAAACCTAAGTTTGTAAACAGTCTCAAATGGTATATTCAGCTATTCTTTCTCAATTAAATACGCATAGGATTTTAGGGATTGAAATACTACCGGGCTATTTCTAACAAAATGTGCAACGGCGTTTTTGTCCCTTGGTCCAGATGGGAAATTCATTATGCTTGATTTATACTGCATAATCAGCGGATTACGTTCCCACTGCTGGGCCACCGGCCTCTTTTCTATGAGGGGGAGTGTACTGCACTCCATCTCATAGGGCAGGGTATAGGATAGAGGAAAATATCCACCACGCTGGTCCAGTGAGGTTAGACTTAAACTGATTCGCGCTGATGGATCTAGTTGCTCTATAAATAATTTAATACATTGAAACAGTTTTCTAGTTCACAAAATATAGTTCCATAAGCCTCTCATTGCCATATATACTTGCTTAAAATAAATACTTCCGTTAGAAACCGTAGCTTCCCATAGCGAGTGTATTAAACGTATAGGAATCGTGTTTGATATGACAGATTGTTAAGTAAATAGTCACAGTTCACTTTTATAAGTCATCATAATAACTTAAATTTAGGGATGAGGACACATTGGTGCTTTCAGAGCTATAGTCAAATGGGGGAATGTTTGACTTTGGATATTCTTCTTCTTTTCGAATCGATAACTCAAATTTTGTCGAAGCAATCTGGTGGACAGCTCTGTCGTATGCTTCATTTAAGTCCTTGAACGTGTTACGTGTAGTTAGTTGTGCACGACGGGCAAGAGAGGAGGTGGAGCATATCCTGTGTTGGGGCTCCACACTCACATTCTATATGATACTTCATTAATAAAAAACTTGAAGACTTTCATGTTTTTTTTTGCGCCCTAAATGTAGTCTATTAGTTTTTTGGAATCCACACAACATATATGTTTCAGGTCATTCAACATTCAATGAGTTGGAGACATGTTTCTAAATACATAGGGTAGGTGATGTGTGTCCGGTCAACTGGATGCCTCCGCATTAGAAAGTGCATGACCAGTTCCTTTACACATCATTGGGCATATGGGTTACCTTAGAAATGTATAATTATATATATTTAATTATGATACTAGGCATGTCTTTCAATTGCGGACAAATATACTTGAAAATCTCGTAGTTATAAGAACTGAAAGTTAATTTTGTTGTTCATCGTATGTGATGTTTTTACAGACTATTATGTCCTCGTCTCTACATCATATAAAATATAATATATACCTGTATTTTAGGGTTAACGAACAATAGACTTATCGTAAACGCAGCTGATTAAAAATAAAAGAGATTTCTCCGATTGAAAATTAATTATTAATAAATAGATTTTTTGTACATTTCAGAGATAAAAAAAATATACAACCGTTGATGAAAATGTTTTTATTTCTTGAAACAATATGCAATTGAATAACTCTTAAGATGTACTCATTAAGGATTATTTTTGTTCCGTTTAAGTCACTCAGTGTATTGTGTTATGTGCACTTATATGAAGTTATATGCCTATGTTATGTACGGCTCATGGAATACTGTAAGTTATATTGCTTCCTATGTAGTGCTAAAAATAAATTAGTTTATAACTGTAGCGTTGCGCGAGGGGATCGATTCTGATGTATCGATGTTACTTTTGTTTAGATAAACTTTGTATTTTTATAGTTTTTAAGTGTTTATCAGAGAAGAACATTTGTATAATTAATGCTTGGCTGAGACAATTTATCCTCAAGTCAGAAATGAAATAAATACGTGGTATTTACTATTTATCTTAAGGTTTTGGTGATGTTGACTTATTGTAAAGTTGTCTGCCATATGTAAACAGCTTAGTCCTACATCGCGCAACGTCACAATATAGTTTTTTAATTTACACAAGTTCCGTTTGTGCAATGTAAATATAACCGTCGTCTTATTTATGAGTGATAACGAGAACATTGTCAGTCTGGAGTGCGTGTGAAACGTACGTGAATGTTTGAACTATATGATAAATGAATGAACGAAATGAAGTTGGGTTATTGTGAAACTAAAGCAGTGCTCACACTGCTCGCGTATCACCAGTAAGTTGTCACCAAATATTATTGAAGGTATAAGTGTTAGAGGATTGTCATCGAGTTTAATATTAAATAATACAAACATTAATTAGCCATATTCCTAAATCATTATTATAGTTAAGAATCGCGATACATCTCAAGTCTACATACAATAGTTCCTTTGTCATGTGTCATTTTATAATCATACTAACGAGAATGTGTAATAGATTCGTTTAAATATTGTATAAAGTAATTTACTGAAAATATTTGCATCTATCTCAAATGTCATTTTATAGAATAAATTAAAATTATTATATTACGCTTACTGCTTTGTATAATTTTCTTACCCCTCTACACGCCATTTACACTTTTTACCAACTTATTATTTGGAAGGTTAATTAAGGTCCTAGATACACTGGTTTGTCTCTTCAACACAACACGAAGAAAAACTATGCGTAAGTAAATGTTATAAAGGCTTATCTACAACACACATCTATACTTTTTTATATTATAAAGCTGAAGAGTTAGTTTGGTTGAACGCGCTAATCTCAGGAACCACTGGTTCGAATTGAAAAAATATTTTAATATTGAATAGCCCAATTATCGAGAAAGGTTATAGACTATATAACATCACGCTACGGCCAATAGGAGCGGAGCATAAATAAAAATGCTTCTCATAGTAACTATTTCACGCGGACGAAGTCGTAGGCCAAATTATTTATAGATGTGAAGATAAAGTAGGCCATCTAAGCGCTATTCTTATACTCATAAATTATGCCTTAGATGTGGGTAAAGATGGTCCATTATCACCGCGTGTCCCCAAACAAAATGCAACTTTTCCTTCCTACACACAAAACGCATATTGATAAACAAAATGCAGTTTTATTATATTTTAAAAACAGCTGATAAATCCGTGAATTCAGTGGTAGTAAGCAGCCTTCGAGGGTCTGTGCGTCATCTCATCTGTTGTGAATTTAGAAAACCGGGGACTGTTTTTCGCGCCATTCAGTGCGCTTCGAAAGGTGTTTAGTTACAGTCATGTTTGTGTATGTTTATTGTGAAAAGGTGGATTTTCTAGTGTCTTTCTAGAGAGGCAAGTTTAAGCACTTTTTTTTTGTTGTCTATAATATTCTCGCGACTGACAGGGTAGAATAGAAAAAAAAAAAACAAATGACATGGGGCAGGAAAATGATAATTATTTATTATCGTGACATAATTCGAATGGAAAAAGCTTTTTCAAGATAATGTGCTTTTTTGTCTAATTTAATATGGCTAAGAAGATGTAAGAAGTTGCATTCTTTTATCACATTTACTGCCGCACTCGGAGAGCTTCAATGATTACTTAGACCTCAGGCCATCACTTAGTAAAGATTTTGACAGTTTTGTCATACAAAGGTATGTCAAATCTTTACTATTTAAGTGAATCATTAAATATCTGAGTATACCGCAATAGGGGATGTTTTTTTTTGTTCCAAAAAGAAAAACTTGCTTTATTTACCTACTAGAGCCTCACTAGAGCATCTCTCTTTCTTTTATACACATTATTATATATCTTGGCTTAGCTAAGTTCTAAATTCAATCGTTGCGTTGATTCCTGAAACTCATACTAGGATTCCCTGTGTCGTGAGTTCCAGGCTCCTTCGTTCCGTTTACATAATTGTGCCACAAATAGATAGTAGGTACCTAATATGCGCACCTACTTACCTACGTTACATTAAGTTGTCGGTTACAATTAGTTAGGATTATCTCATCATAATAATCTAAAAAAGACATGATTACATCAATGAAAAAAGAGAGAAAAAAGAATACCTACATAAAGAAGTGAGGGTCCTGAACTGCCTTAAAAATGGAAAAGACACAATTGATTGAATTCGTATAAAATATATTTATCTAGGCTTAGCTATAATTAGCTAAATAATACCTATGGCTAATATAGGTAGGTAGGTACCTAGTAAAAATGACGTCAATACACATAGAAACTAAAATGTCGCCAATTTGAAAGTCGCTAGACAGAAAGTTAATTTTAGATCACATAATTTCTGTAAATGTGATTTATCACCACAATTTGTCATATAGAAATAGCCCGTCTTATGAGAATAATTTTTTTTTATTTATTTATTTATTATTTATTTATTCACACAATAATTATGTTTTCTTGCCATTACAGATAAATAGTTCTATTGCGACAAGAAACTTAAAATATACTTATCAATAACTTATATGCTACACAGTATGTGGTATGTGGCCCTTGTGAACTCACTCAGTGTACAAGTAAAAATATCTGTAGTATCCGCCACCGTGTTGAGAGTGCGCAGCGCACGAGTCAGCGGTGCGCGCCCCAGCAGGTTAGTGCGCGCACTCGGCACCACTAGCAGTTGCGGCCTGGGGGCCAATTCTCGGTTTTAGAGATTTATCTCGAGTTCGAGTTCGTAAGTCTATCTCTATGTCTATCAAAAATATCTCTATCTCTACCAAAAAAATTCGAATTGAGCAGAATTCCGTATTCTCAGTCAAAATAGAAATAAATGTCACGAAAATGTCGATTCGAGTGAAGCTAATGTTACCATTACCACAGATAATATAATACTAGCGTCCATTACGAAGAATCGCGCGTTCCGTTTTAGGTAGCTATGAGTGAATGAATGATTTTGTTTTAAAACGCTGACTAAACCTAATTATTTAAGTTTATAAGAAAGAAAGAAAGGAAGAAAAAGTATTTATTAGTTTAACAAACAAACAAGTACTTAAACATAATTATGAGAAACACTTAAAATTAGGACATAATTTATATATTAAATTTGAATAAGTCCCGTGCAAAGCCCAGGGGCGTATTTACCCTAGGGCCATCCGGGCCATGGCCCGGGGCGCCAGAACACAAGGGGCGGCGTAGCCGCCCGGCCGCCCCTGCCGATTGTATTTTGTTCTGGTTTTGGCACCATTCATTCCACTAAACTTTTACTTCTCACCTTTTTTATTCAAAATTAACTTTTAAAAACCAGGCGGCAACGTCAGGTCATGGTTATCAGATCTGACAATTACTATTGTGACCGGGACTACGTTGTAAAAATAAGGACAACCAAACAGAGGCGTACTTTCCTCGCCGCCGCCGCCGCCCTGAGGCGGTTTTTTTTCGAACTAGCCTTACGTATATTCCGGTGTGCCGCATGCCGCCCCGAAAATCAATAAACAAGCACTATATCCTTCTAATATGCTGCCCACCGCTTCAAAAAATCGAACCTATTTGAAGTCCTAAAATTTTCTAGCTTGCTACGCTCGCTCTTACCGCCGAGTTTTCTTCTGTACCCAGTTCATCAATGCATTAGTAGTAAAAGTGAGTTAAATATATATTTTTGAATAATAGAAAGAAAATCATTTACTTTGCTATGGGCCAGGGGGCAAAAATTTTTGAGCTCGCTCCGCTCGCTCTTGCATTTGCCAACGCCTCTGTATCATACATAAGTTCTTAAAAAATCTCTATCTTTAGGAATTGTTGAAACAAAATGTAATTTATCCGATGTATCAAAAGTGTTGAGCTCGTTCGCTGTTTTTGTTAATTTTTAGAACGACAAACCCTACCACACTATCTATTCGCTATATTGGCAAACAAAGGCAAAAAAAATGTTTAAAAGTGAAATAGATTTGACTTTCAAAAATAAACTCAAAGTTTAACATTTCCAAATAATATAGTAAAAATGTATTTTGAATTTTAGCTAGTTTTCTTGGCTAATGATGAAAATAGGCGTATAAGGGGCGGCCAGATAAGGGTGGGTGGACCCTCGTCGGCGACAAAAACGCTCGCCACGACACTGGGGTCGACTCAGACGTTGAGGTCGTTTCCAAGCTCTACGACCCATTGATCTCGTTTGTAGCAGATAAAAACAAAAAAAAAAAACAAAATTTTTTCTTTGTCTGGGGCGGCAAAACTTATTGGCCCGGGGCGCCAAATTTCAAAATACGCCCCTGGCAAAGCCAAAGTAAAACGAAACGTTTAGTGTAAAAATAATCAGTTTGACAGCTGACTGTCTGTCAGTGACTAATAGAATTATGAAGCAAACAATTATTTACCTTCGTTTTCGGGTCTATTTTAGTGGTATCCAGTTTATTACAGGAGCCAATAGATCTAAGTATTAGAACCCTTATTAAATCTTTATTTAGTCTGAAGTTTTTAATGACTTCTGTTCCGCTCAAGTCGTAAATATCGACGGCGGGATAGCTGTTGTCGCCGTGTATTGGCCAGTTGCTCGCCACTTTCCAACAACTCCGAGATAAAAATGCTAATAAACTCGTCCATCTTTCAGTGGTTTCAAGTCCAATCGTAGGTACACAAATATTACAGAGTCTGTTATCTGCGCGAAGGTCGTCGTTTCAAGAAAACACAATGCACAAATCAAAGAGTATAAATCGAATTTCCAGTATGAGATGCCAAGCCGTATTTTATTTAAAAACTAAAGAAAAGAAAACAGTGTACAATCCAAAACTCAACAAATTCACTCAGAAATGACGTATCTATATAATCGACATTACATCTCTACTGCTCAGAAGCACTCGAGATGAACTCGAACGGTAGCCTTCGACAAATGTCGAATTCGACATCCCCAGAATAGCAACTTTTAAAATTTCTCGAAAAAATGACGTCATTAGAAATTTTTCTCGAGTTCGACACCATCTCTAAAACCGAGAATTGGCCCCCTGCGCCGCCGCTCCACGTACCTATCGGGTAAATTGAACCCTATTTCTGATAGTATGGCTGGGTTTTGTACACTACCTCTTAAAACTTTAAAAATATAAGTTATTAGTGTCACTTCACGTCTAACTTCTAATTTATAGTATCCTACCATACCCAGACAGAATAGGGTAGGATACAATAACGGGTATCCCGGATATCTACCATACAGCTTTAAATACATAAATCTGACGAATTTATTCTGTATCCGTTCGGGCATAAATTTGTACTTAATTTCACTCGGGCTCCAGACAGGCGCATTATACTCCAAGTGACTCCTCACAAGAGCCTCATACAAAGCCCTCAATGCATTGATGTTAGTGAAGTCATTTGCCTGACGCAGCACAAATCCCAGATTCCTGTACGCCTTTTTACAAAAGAGAATGGGCGAAAATGTATGAAAGCTGGTACACCCCTCCAATAGCAATGAGATATACGTCGTTGGATAGCTCTTTTTAACTGAAACAATATTTACTATTACAGTTTTGTTGAGATGTTTGTCCGTTTTGAGTTATAGCTCAAAAACAAAAGTAAAAATGGATACCTATTATCGTTATAATATCTTAGTGTGTAAGCTAAAATTACATCAATGTCGTTGTAGATAACGTAATTCGTAATTATCATAACAAAACATAACATCACGCCTGTAATTCCCGAAGGGTTAGGCAGAGGTGTAGGTGCCTAATAGTAGGTACACCCACTTTTCGTCAGTTATGGTTAAGTCCCATGTAATAGGGGGCGAGCCTATTGCCATCAACCTGGCACAAATGCAGACTCCGTGGCTGCTACCAAGAAATTCTTGACGGAAACCCCAATAACACTTTGTCCGACTTTGTGTATGGAAGCTGGTACACCCCTCCAATGGCAATGTCATATACGTCGTTG
This sequence comes from Diarsia mendica, assembly GCA_949316265.1. Taxonomy (NCBI): domain Eukaryota; kingdom Metazoa; phylum Arthropoda; class Insecta; order Lepidoptera; family Noctuidae; genus Diarsia; species Diarsia mendica. The sequence goes on from OX438897.1 coordinate 4,634,515, forward strand.
GATAGGTCTTTTTAAATGGAACAATATTTACTTTGACAGTTTTGTCGAAATGTTTGTCCATTCTGAGTTACCTATTGGTTAAAAACAAAAGTAAAAATTAATATTATTAATATTGTGATATCTTGGTGTGTAAGAGAAAATAACACTAACGTCGTTGTATAATAATATAATGTAATTCGCAAATAACATAACATACCATCACGCCGGTAGCCCCCGAAGGGTTAGGTAGAGGGTTATTTTGCTCCATGGGTAGAGGGGTATCTGATAGAATACCTACCCAAGTTATGTTTAAGTTCCAAGTAATAGGGGGCGAGCCTATTGTCATAAACTGTGTACAAATCGAGACTTCGTGGCTGCTACTGAGAAATTCTTGACGGAAACCCCCGGAATAACACTTTGTCCGACCAGGGAGAATGTATGGAAGCTGGTTCACCCCTCCAATAGCAATGTCATATACGTCATTGGATAGCTCTTTTACAATGAAACAATATTTACTATAACAGCTTTGCCGAAATAGTTTGTCCATCCTGAGTTAAATCTCAAAAACCAAAAATAAAAAAAGTTTTTGGTATTCCGACACAAAGTACCTACCTGTTTACGTACATTTTAATTGGTAATTTTTGAATGTCTCGTTGGTCTAGTGACGCAACCGCGACTGCTGAACATGAGGCCCTGCGTTCGATTCCCGGGTCGGGTAAATTGTTACCTATTGGATTTGCTCTCAAGAATTTGTCAGTATCAGTCAGGGAATTTGTATTTATTTATGCCTAGTTCATGGCAATAGGTTCACCCTCTATTACATGGGAAACATAACTGCCGAAAACATCGGTGTATTATTATAAGTTACACCTCAGTCTAACCCTTTAGGCATTACAGGCGTGATGGTATGTTATGTTATTTGCGAATTACATTATTATACTATAATAATATATTGTTGGCTCAAAGTCACGACATCAGCCAGTAACCGTGCGGTTAGCGTCAGGTCGACGTGCGGCAACCGACAGAAGTTCATAAAACGAGGCGAGCGGCGGTGCAACGGTCACTTTTTGCTTGGACGGCGCTCGGAAAGGACTTGCTACCCGACTATTATCGTGTGCTTCGCTAGTTTTGGTTTATGTTTTTGATCGTGTACTGATTATTCCATTTGCTAGTGCTATTTCTATTTGATTATTGTTTAAAATGTTTGTCTTGATATTTTTGTAAAAGTGTAATTCAAAAGATATTAAACATTGTTTATTTTGTTCACGTATTTCACTTCTGATTCCTAATATCAGAAGTGGGATAAAGATTCTTTTCGCCCACAAGTTAAAAACTAGTTTTCAGGCTTTTAATTTTAGATAAAAGCGGGTAGTAGTTAGCAATGGATAGATCGAGTTGTTCGCGTTCAAAAACTAGTGCCTTGCGTTCTAAGCGATCTCGTAGCCACCATAAGTGGAGTGGAAGGTCACGTATAGCAAGTTTCGGGATCCGATCGCCGTTCCAAGCGCGAACGAGATCGTCGTAGGAGCCGCGTGAGGACGCGAAGTCCTGTGTAACCGCTCTCGCGGTTGAGGCGACGCTCCGGACAGGATTGGTTTACTTTCGTTCCTGATACAAGTAAGATCGAACCATTTTAATATTTCGTTGGTTTAGTAGTCGTAAGCGCGACTATGAGCATGAAGGTTCTGGGTTCGATTCCCGGGTCGGGCAAAGTGTTATTTTCTGGATTTGTGCCCTGTTGGTGACAATGGGCTCACCCCTATTACATGGTTAAGCTTATGTCTTAACATAACTGGCGAAATGTGGGTATACTGGGTACCTCTGCCTAACCCTTCGGGGATTGCAGGCGTGATGTTATGTGTGTGTTTATAAGGTCACTGGGGTGATTGGCAATGCCTCGGACGCATTGGTGGTTATTTACATGGTGGTGCTAATACGTCGCTTAACGATTGGTTGACCAATAACAGCACGTGGACTCATTTTAAACACGAATTTCGGTCATTGTGTCCGCGTGAAGTCGATATGGTCACTGTGCTATAATGACGTTATGAATACAAGTATCTGTATGACCTACAGATAGTTTTTTTTTAAGTCGGGTACTTGTGTATGTTAGTTTAAATATTTGTGAAGGTACCCACGATACAGGAGAAATTCCTGGTGAGGGGCAACGTTGTGATTTGTGATATCTGATGCTCAAATAAAAGCCGCAATTATGAACAAAACAAAATACAGTCAAAAGTCGTTTTCCGTATATTTGAAACCAAAAAGTGCAGTTGTTGGCACATGAAACTCGAATAATCATGGTCTGCGTAAATGCAAACCCCTACGCAATATGATCAGTTGACTTGTTTTCGTGTGAAGACGTAGGCCGTATACAGGTGCACTGTAAAGTCTGATAAGTTTTGCTTTATTATAGAAGTTGCTTTTTATTACACATGATAGGCTAAGAAAGATGCCAATGAGTTACGTATTAGTTTTCAGTTGATGTTTATAAGGATTTTGATGAAGTAAAGTTGTGGTTGCAAGCCAAGAGATTCTATCGGCTGTATTGTGTTAGACAGTACCAGTAATTATTGTGTAGTCGTAGTCCGATTAAAATTGAAGGTTTTTGAGGAAACTCGAGTAGACAGTGGGTGTGTTTGTTGTATGTTGTGCGTTGTGCGTTTAGCTCTGGTTGAGGTCAGGATCTGGAAAGACCGTAGTGTTAAGTCAAATAGTGATACACACGGGAGATAGACTTGTTTACTAGTCAGTTAGTGATCTGTGGTTTTACTCGATGATTTTTGTGAACCTGGCATTTTTTTGACGCAATAATGTTTTTAAGATCGATTTAAACGACAATGGTAGGTACATGACCCAGGGTGGTTGATTGTTGTATTTTCGATAATTTCCAGTTTAGCCGCGTTTGATTTTATCAACGAGAGTGGGACCTAATGGATGTTTGGTCAGGTTCTGTCGTAGATTTGTCTCTTTGCAGAGTAACCATTACATAAGAACGTGTGGTTTGGTGAAGCGCGCGGCCTCAGCTGCGTGTGTGAAAGTCTGTGTGATACGCTAACAATGTGCCTATGTCAACAGCTACTGAGGGGTATGCAAACTTGGAGCCTATGCCTAAAGTGTGTGTGGAAGTCGACATCTGAGGGGTATGCAAACTTGGAGCCTATGCCTACAGTGTGTGTGGAAGTCGACATCTGAGGGGTATGCAAACTTGGAGCCTATGCCTACAGTGTGTGTGGAAGTCGACATCTGAGGGGTATGCAAACTTGGAGCCTATGCCTACAGTGTGTGTGGAAGTCGACATCTGAGGGGTATGCAAACTTGGAGCCTATGCCTACAGTGATGTGGAAGAAGTCTGTGTGATATGCTAACAATGTGCTTATACATCCCTATGTTCCTATTGGTATTCTTGTCTGACAAGTTTTGTTTGGTGAATGTTTCTTTGAATTTGATTCTCGACTTGAATGTTCCTTAATGAATGAGATTACTCTTTTGTTGTACTACTCGGTTAGAGAGCCTTGGTGTTAAAGGTTTTACTCGATGATTTCAGCAGTTTTTGTTGCAATTGAATTTTTAAGGTTGGTGTGAAGCACTATGGTATATGACTCAAGGTAGTCGAGTGTGGTATTTTCGATAATTTCCAGTACATTTGATATTAATGAGAGTCGAATTTGGTGCCACCCAATGGAACTAAAGTTTGGTCAGGAGTGATCGAGCGGAACAAAATTCTGTTGTAATTGTAAAGTTTGTTTGCAGAGTACCTAACCATTACACAAGGATGTATGGCGTGTGTTTGGACGCAACGCAACGCTGCTTGGCCTTAGCAGTGGTTGCCAGGGCTTTGCCACAGTGACGCCGTGAACGTGCACGTCGCTGCAGGGCGACCGCGCGCCCTACTGGCGTTACCGAGCGCGCCTTACCGGCGTTGCTGAGCGCGTCGCTGCAGGGCGACTGCACGCCCTCTTGGCGTTGCTGAGCGCGTCGCTGCAGGACGACTGCGCGCCCTCTTGCCGTTGCTGAGCGCGTCGCTGCAGGGCGACTGCGCGCCCTCTTGGCGTTGCCGACAGCGCGGCAGCGTCGCTGCGAGCCGACTGCGCGCCATACCCGCGTTGCCGAGAGCGTCGCTGCGAGCTGACTGCGCACCCTACTGGCGTTGTCGAGCGTGTCGCTCCGGGCTGCCAGCGCGCTACTGGCATGTACAGCGCGTGGCTCCGGGCTGCCAGCGCGCTACTGGCGTGTACAGCGCGTGGCTCCGGGCTGCCAGCGCGCTACTGGCGTGTACAGCGCGTGGCTCCGGGCTGCCAGCGCGCTACTGGCGTGTACAGCGCGAGGCTCCGGGCTGCCAGCGCGCTACTGGCGTGTACAGCGAGAGTCTCCGGGCTGCCAGCGCGCCCTTCAGGCGCAGTTGTGTGCGGCACTCCACGGTGCCAGCGCGCCCACAGGCGCAGTTGTGTGCGGCACTCCACGGTGCCAGCGCGCCCCACAGGCGCAGTTGTGTGCGGCACTCCACGGTGCCAGCGCGCCTCACAGGCGCAGTTGTGCGTGGCACTCCACGGTGCCAGCACACCCCACTGGCGTTGTGAGACACGCTATCAAGGAGACAGCGAAGACTCAGCCGCCTTGTTGGAAGCTGACGAGGACGTCAGAGCGTCAGGAGAGGCCGTGTTGGCTCAAAGTCACGACATCAGCCAGTAACCGTGCGGTTAGCGTCAGGTCGACGTGCGGCAACCGACAGAAGTTCATAAAACGAGGCGAGCGGCGGTGCAACGGTCACTTTTTGCTTGGACGGCGCTCGGAAAGGACTTGCTACCCGACTATTATCCTGTGCTTCGCTAGTTTTGGTTTATGTTTTTGATCGTGTACTGATTATTCCATTTGCTAGTGCTATTTCTATTTGATTATTGTTTAAAATGTTTGTCTTGATATTTTTGTAAAAGTGTAATTCAAAAGATATTAAACATTGTTTATTTTGTTCACGTATTTCACTTCTGATTCCTAATAATATATTATTATACAACGACGTTAGTGTTATTTTCCCTTACTTATACACCAAGATATCACAATATTAATAACATCAATTTTTACTTTTGTTTTTAAACAATAACTCAGAATGGACGAACATTTCGACAAAACTGTCAAAGTAAATATTGTTCCATTTAAAAAGACCTATCCAACGACGTATATGACATTGCTATTGGAGGGGTGTACCAGCTTCCATACATTCTCCCTGGTCGGACAAAGTGTTATTGGGGTTTCCCTCAAGAATTTCACTAAATTTAAACTGCAGATCACTTGTGAAATGAACGCCTAAATCCTTCATTTCCGTGACACGCTGCAGCGGCTCCCCGTCCATGGTGTACTGGTGGTGTTGTGGGATTCGTGTGCGTGTGAATGAAAGTACCGAGCACTTTGATACATTAAAGTACTTATAACTTATTGCGGTGACTCCATTCAGTGACCCTATCCAAGTCGTGCTGCAGCATGTCACGATCCGCAGTGTCTTTAATGACTGCAGACAACTTAATGTCGTCAGCAAACACCATGCATGTGGACCTGATTAACTTGGCTAAATTATCCACCATAATGATGAACAATAAGGGTCCCAAATTTGTACCCTGACTTACGCCCGACCTGGTGTAATAGGGCTCCGAGAAGTGTCCGCCACAGTCCACATACTGACGTCTATCTCGAAGATAACTGGCGAAAAACTTTATAGTATGATATGTGCAGCCCATACCCGCCATTTTTGCCAAGAGTATATCGTGGTCGACTGTGTCGAACGCCTTCCTAAAGTCCAGATAGATCACATCAACCTGGAGTCCAGCGTCAACAGCTGGTACCAGCTGCGTCATCAGGTGAAGCAAGTTCCCCATTGTTCCACGTCCAGGACGGAATCCGTGCTGCGCATCAGACAAATGAGGGCCTATCTGAGTATAAAGGTAATTGTGAATAGCCATCTCGAATACCTTGGCAGGTGCGCTAAGTACTGCAATTGGCCTGAAGTCACTGGCATCCGTACCACCTTGACCTTTCGGTATAGGTACAACTCGCGTAAGTTTCCAGCGACTAGGAAAGTGCGCCAATGACAAACACAAGTTAAATATGTGGAGCAACGGTTCTATTAGTACCATGCGGCAATCTTTCAAAATGAAGGGCGGAATACCATCTGGGCCCACTGAGCGCTTAGGCGGCAGACCAGTAAGCGCGCGCTGGACGGCAGCCCGCTCGAGGCAGGCGAGGTGCGCATATGCGCCGCTCGGCGCTGCATCCCCGCACGCCGCCTCCGCATTCAGCGAGCCTGCTGTCGCGCTGTACACAGAGTGAAAGAACCGCGCATATTCCTTAGCGGATTCATCACCGGATAGAACTCGTCCCTCTTTGATCAACTTGTACTGACTAGAAGTGTCTTTTTTTGACCTTACGTAATTCCAGAATGATTTAGGGTCAGTAGCGAGATGGCTTTGTACTCGATCTCTGTACCGGAGGTAACAACTCGCTGTTTCCGCCTTCACCCTTGCCCGGCACTGAGAGAATACCTCATAGTCGCTTGGCGATTTGGTCGCTTTATAGTTTTTGTGCAAATTGTATTTTAATTTAATTTCTTTAATAAGGTCTAAGCTGTACCATTCTGGGTATCTTCTATTACTAATATTTTTAGTTTTCGGAGGAATGCTCGCGTCAAAAGTTTCATATAGTTTATCATAATAGTAGACTAAACTACGATTCTCAAAGTTTCCAACCGTCTCAAAAATGTTTAAGTGCAAGCGTTGCCAGGCTGAGACCAGGGATGGTGCTAAATGCGCAGGATGCCTGGGGCAGTTTGACTTTCCCTGCGCAGGCATAACAGAAGGAGGATGGAGGAAACTGGGTGATCGGAAGAATACTTGGAAGTGCAGCAATTGTAAACAATCGGCAGCATCCAGCCCTCGCCCCACAACTGCAGCTACAGCCACACCCGTAACCGTGGACATGGACTCCATTATGTCCGAATTGAAAGCCCTCTCAGCTCAGATGGACAACCTACCAGCTTTAATGGAGAACATAAAAGCTATCCAGTCGGAACTGGCGGAGCTTAAGTTGATCAGATCGGAATATTGTAGTCTTAAAACTGATGTCGAGTTTCTGGACCATTCGGTGGAGACATTATCGAACAAAGTGTCGGAGTTGGAGGCTGATGTGAACTGCCTTAAGACAACTAAGGAGGAGATGGTGGCGTTGCATGATCGATGTACCAAAATCGAGGATCTACATCGGGAAACTGAGCAAAGATCGAGGATGAACAACTTAGAAATTAAGGGTGTTCCGGTGGCCAACTCAGAAAATCTGTTCGCAATCATTGGCAAGATAGGAGATATCATTGGGTGCACTATCCCTAAAGAGCAGATAAACTTCATTGCTAGAGTACCAATGCGAAACAATGATCAGAATAAAAACATTATTTGCTCAGTTCACAACCGGTACCTTAAAAACGATTTCGTGGCCGCTGCTAAAAAGTTTAAATCATCTGTAACTGCAAGCAAGTTGGGTCTGCAGTCCGACAGTGTCATCTACGTCAATGATCACCTAACCTTTGAGAATAAAATACTGTTGAACAAAACGAAAAAACTAGCTAAAGAACGAGGTTTTTTATACACTTGGGTGGTTGGTTGCAAGATCCTGATAAAGAAAAATACCACTTCTCCAACCCATCACATAAAAACGGAACAAGACTTAAAGAAGTTTCTGCATTGAAAATGTTAAATTTTAATCTTTATTATAATTTGTCGTACTTGTTTACTCGCACGCACTGCGCTAATAGTTTGAGAAACACTGGTGCCAGTTTTTTGTGCACATTCCTTTACCGCTGCCCTTTTGTTCGCTTATCGCTCGGTGTTGACCATAGTTATTCCTCTATTGAATCTTATTCGCATGAATCTAAGGTAGTTATTATCTTGATCTCGCTCATTTTCTTGTTGAATGTACCTTACATTATAATTTCTATTGAAGCACTAATAAGTAATCTTTCTCACCGCGATGTCACCTATTAGTGTGTTTTACCAAAATGTTCGGGGATTGCGTACAAAAACCTTAATGTTTTATCGTAATGTGTGTGTTAATTCCTACGATATTATTTGTTTGACTGAGACTTGGCTTATTGAGGGTATTAAAGACAGTGAATTGTTTGACGACCGTTACATAGTTTGGAGGCGCGATAGAAATTACGCTAGTACGAAACAAACTTTAGGGGGTGGTGTGCTTATTGCAGTGCGACGGGAACTTATCAGTGATCTCCGCAGTGAATGGTTTTCGTCTGCTGAAGACTTGTGGATTACTCTCAACCTTCACAGGAAGAGACCGCGAGTGTCGTACAAAATGCATATTTGTGTAGTGTACATTTGCAATCAAAATCTTGGTCACTCCCAAGCAGGTCAGTTAACAAATTTTTCTAATAACCTAACAGATATTATTCAGAAGCATCCCGCTGATAAATTTTTAGTTCTTGGTGATTTTAACCTCCCTAATATAAACTGGGAACCAAATGATGATGGTCAGTCTGTATGCCCAAGTAATATACAAGGTCATGTTCAGATCAATTTATTTGATAATTTTACCGTTTGCAATATCTCGCAATACAATTCGCACGCAAATGTAAACAATAAAATACTAGATTTAGTTTTATCTAATAGCGAGGTTTCAGTAGCAAGTTGCACCGATCCCTTGGTGCCGGAAGATCCACATCATAGGGCGCTCTGTGTGTCTGCTGATTTCGTGGAACTCCATACTCTTCCTGCGCGTCCGCGTATTAAATTTTTATATCGGTCGGCCGATTATGCGGCCATTAATCACCGGCTGAGCCAGATTGACTGGCCCAATGAAGTAAGCACTAGGCCACTCGAAGATGCCGTATCATTTTTTTATAGTACTCTTAACGAACTACGTGATACTTTTGTGCCCATTAAGACAGTAGTTGCAAGCAGCAGGTACCCTCTCTGGTTCAAGCAGCCTCTGATAAAAATTATAAAAGAAAAAGCGAAGTACCACGCAAAATTTAAGAAGTACGGCAACCTCTCCGACCATGAGTCTTTTGTTTTGCTCCGAAAGCGTGCCAAGGAAGTTGAAAGTGAAATGTTTAGCTCCTATATTAAAAAAATAGAAGAAGACATATTTAAGACTCCTAAAGCGTTTTGGTCGTACGTCAAGTCAAAAAATCAAATAAATGCTTATCCTTCCTTATTTAAATATAAAAATAGCGTTTCAAGTACAGGTGAGGATATCTGTGACATGTTTAGCGACTATTTCCATTCTAATTTTCTCAGTTCTACTAGTATCAACGGTGACAGCGATCTTTCTAATGACTGCGCGCAGGGATCAAACATACATTTGAGCGATATGGTTTCTGACATACATTCAGTCGAAGTTAATGAATTAGAGGTATTCAACCTTCTTAAAGGAGTTGACTTATCAAAATCTGCAGGACCAGACAATATTCCGCCGGTTTTCATACTCAACTGTGCCAAAAGTCTAACTACTCCTCTTTCACTTCTGTTCAGGCGGTCTCTAAGTTTGGGTACGGTACCTGCAGTTTGGAAGTCGGCGTTAATCACTCCGATTCACAAAAAAGGGCCGAGAGACCTCGTCGTAAACTACAGGCCCATATCCAAACTATGTATCTTCGCGAAAATCTTGGAAAAAATAATATACAAGCAGCTTTATGCTTGTCTTAAACTAACCATCAGTGACCGCCAACACGGTTTCCTGCGAGGTCGGTCCACAACCACCAACCTTGTTGTCTGTGGTGACTACTTGACCGAATGTATGGCCCATCGCACACAGGTAGATGTTATCTACACAGATTACAGCAAGTGTTTTGATCGTTTGGATCATGCTATACTTCTGCGTAAGCTACTAGCTATGGGTATTAGTGGGAATCTCTTCAGATGGTTCTCATCTTATGTTGCCAACAGATGTCAAACTGTTGTTCTTAATGGGTACACATCGAGAACTATGACTATTCCCTCAGGGATTCCACAGGGATCGCTGTTGGGTCCCTTGTTATTCAACATCTTCATCAATGACGTCTCTTCATGTTTCTCGAACTCAACAGTTCTTTTGTTTGCGGACGACATGAAGATTCTAAGTGAAATCAGAACTTATGAAGATGCTGAACGTCTCCAACATGATCTGGACAGATTCCAAGAGTATTGCATAGCCAACCGCTTGGATCTAAATGTCACGAAATGTTATACGTGTACCTTCACTCGTAAACCTAAACCTATTCTTCACGATTACAAACTAGCCAACACTTCAATAGCCAGAGTTAATACTATTAGAGATTTAGGCGTCACTTTTGACTCGAAACTTACTTTTGACACTCACATCGATAACATTATTAAAAAAGCTTCAAAGGCTTTAGGCTTCATCTTGAGGATTTCAGCCGATTTTAAAAATATCAAAACACTCAAAATTCTATATTGTGCTTTTGTACGCAGTCACCTCGAATACTGCTCACCAGTATGGAATCCGATTTATAATATCTACATCAATCGCTTAGAAAGCATTCAAAAGAAGTTCTTAAGGTACATTCAATATAGATCTAAAACCTATTCACCTAATTATCACAGCCGGTGCAGGAAGTTCCACATTCTTCCACTGGTTGAGCGGAGAAAAATTGCCGACATTGCTTTCTTGTTCAATTTAGCAAATGGTACAACCGACTGTTCCGAACTGATGGGCAAAATTGGGTTGCGTGTTCCATCCTTCACCTTAAGGAACCATCAACCGCTTTATGTTCCCTCTGTGCGGTGCATTTACAGGCAAAATTCTTATATGATAAGAGCTAGCAGGTCATACAATTCCATGTGCCGGTGTTTCGATGACTTTGACTTATTCTCCACCAGTGTTTCAAAACTTTAAAAAATTCTTTGTAAAAACTTTTTTGAAACTCACTAAAAATTGTCCAATCCTTTCTTGATTCTCTGCGAGTGCTTAATTCTTTCTCTTGCGTGTCTACTGTTTCTTGTGCTACCCTTATATTGTCAGTGAAAACTTTTAATTGGCCTTCCTTCACTATCTGTCAACTATCTGTACCCTAGCTGTAAGTTTTCTTAAGAAATAAATAAAAATAAATAAATAAATAATAAAAGTTTAAAGCTAAATCAGGATCTTGAATACTGTATAAATCTTTCCAGTCTATTGAATTAATTAAATAATATAACTTATTGTAATCAGCTTTGCGAAAATTCCATTTCTTATACTGTGACTCAGGGTGTGGTTGTGATTCGTGTGCTTCGGGTGTGGAATGTGTTAGTGTTGGCGCACCTGACGGCGCAACAACAACCGCCAGCGGCGGGTGATACGCGTCCACGGGCAGCAGACCTTCGTCGGCAGCGCACACCGTTACTCCACCGCGCCCACTCAACACGAGATCCAGCTGCCTATTATTACAATTCGGCACCATGTTACACTGAGCGACCTCACAAAAGGCCACAAAATATTCAAAATAACTACTTACATTATTATTGCACGAAACTAAATTAAAATCTCCTAAAATTATAATATTACTTCTATACTTAATACACAAATTCTCTAATAAAGTAAACATTACCATGTACTCAGTCTCTTCTGCCTTAGGTGGTATATACACTACACAGCAAAGAAATAAGAATCGACTCTGCTTATAAACACTTGCACAAATTATTTCGAATTGATGAGTATCAATATTAATATCCTGTGGCATTTTTATTCGTCGCAGTTCAAAACACGGTGTGGCCACTAAAAGTACGCCACCCTGCTTGCGTCCGTCCGCTCGATCACAACGTAAAATCTGGTATCCTGGCAGTGAGATTTCTGAATCATAAATTGATTCGTTACATCCTGTTTCAGTAATAGCGAATATATCAGCATCCGACGATTCCAGCAGTGATAAAAATCTTGTTGTTTTGGTTCTCAGTCCTCTAACGTTTTGGTATAAAATGTTATATGCTCTACTGTGTGTCCGCTTGTGGATGGT